>PVJI01000372.1:0-277389 GCA_004026765.1 Micronycteris hirsuta
TATGAGGACTCAGGAGCGAAGGCACCGAGGCCAGATCAGCTACCGAGGAATTCAGATCAGTCACAGCCAAGAAGCTTGTGAGGTAAGCAAGCAAAATACAACCAGAGAAACAAAATAGAACCAGAGACAATGAAG
The DNA here is from genome assembly GCA_004026765.1 of Micronycteris hirsuta. Taxonomy (NCBI): domain Eukaryota; kingdom Metazoa; phylum Chordata; class Mammalia; order Chiroptera; family Phyllostomidae; genus Micronycteris; species Micronycteris hirsuta. The sequence goes on from PVJI01000372.1 coordinate 136, forward strand.
TTTAGAACATTCTGGCAGTAACCAGAGGGGAAGGGGAAGGGGAGAAGGGGGACAAGGGTATTCAGGAACTGCTATAAAGGACACATGGACAAAACCAAGGAGGAGGGGGGAAGCAAAGGAGGGAGGTGGGTTTTCCTGGGGTGGGGTGGGGGGAGGGTAAATGCAGACAACTGTAATTGAACAACAATAAAATAATAAAATTAAAAAAAAAAAACTCATCAAAGCCAAAAAAAAAAAAAACCCTAGAAAGTAAGTATCAATGTTAACATCATAGACAAACAAGCTTGCAGTAAATGATATGTGTACAATGAGTTCATAAAATTTGATGAAATTTTCCCAGGAAAGTCTGCTGATTGTTTTATTTTCTTAGAGTTAAAATGCACTGAAATAAATTAAAAATTAAATATTGTCTGTTTTGGTTCATTGTAATACTGGAGGGGTGGAGGAGGGGTATGTTCCTATTTAGAGATGAGGAAATTGATAACCATTTAGCATAACTAGATTTTCAGATTTTGCATTCTTCACAAATTGCATACAGAGGCTGTTTTCTGTTGCCTTTTCCTGGGGAGTCCAGCGAACCTGGCCTCCAATTCAGAGTCTATAATTTTACTAATTGTGTAGCTTTTGGCAAGTCACTTCAACTATGTAAAGCTCAGTTTAGTTGTCTATAAAGTGAAGTTAGTAGTAACTTGCAGGATTTTTTGGTTAAAGTTTAAATAAGATAACGTGTGTAAAATATTAAACTGTGTCTGGTTCATAATAAAGAATAGATGGCACTTTGTTGGGAGGGAGGGTGTTCAAAAAAAAATTGCATGCCAAACCAGATTTGGAACTCAGGTATCCTCAACCCACTAAGCTCACTATAAAATATTCCAAAAAAAATTCTTTTACCACAGTGAGCAATGTTGAAGGACCACTTAAAACAAATGATTATTTATGTAGTGATTAAGAAGGCAGTTTGTAAACACAGGTGCCCTAAGTATTTACAAATCTCTGTCTACAAGAGTGTCAAGACAATAAGGAAAGAGGAATCTTTTTAACAAATGGTGCTGGGACAACAAGATATACATATGCAAGGAAAGAAACTAGATCCCTTTCCGCTGTGCACAAAAATTAACTCAAAGTGGGGCCCTGGCTGGTGTAGCTCAGTGGATTGAGCGCGGGCTGGGAACCAAAGGGTTGCCAGTTTGATTTCCACTCAGGGCGCATGCCTGGGTTGCAGGCCAGGTCCCCAGTGAGGGCCACGTGAGAGGCAACTGTACATTGCTGTTTCTCTCCCTCTCTGTCTCCCTCCCTTCCCCTCTCTCTAAAAATAAAATAATAAAAAATAAAAAATAAATTTTAAAAAAAATTAACTCAAAGTGGGCCATAGACCTACATGTAAAAGCTAAAGCTATCAAACTCTTATTTTTAAAAAAATGCATGATTTGTAAGAGTTAATCTTCATAACCTTGGGGTAGGCAATGATTTCTTGGCTATAACACCAAAGTACTAGAAACAAAAGAAAAAAATAGATTAACTGGGCTAATCAAAACTAAAAACTTTTGTGCTATAAACTATAGCAGCAAGAAAGTGAAGGGCAACTTATATTAGGGGAGAAAATATTTGCAAATCATGTATCTGATAAGGAACTTATGTTCAGACTAAGGAAAAAACTCTTACATACAGTTCAATAGTAAAAAGACAACTCAACTTAAAAATGGGCCAAGATTTAAATAGACATGTCTCCAAAGAAGATATACAAATAGCCAGTAAGCATATGAAAAATGCTCCACATCATTAAGGAAATGTAAATCAAACCACACTGGGGTACTACTCCACATTCACTGCAGGAGCTATCAAAAAAACAGACAGTGACAAGCATCGGGGAGGATATGAAGAAATCGGGGGCCCTCATGCACTGCTGGTGGGGATTTAAAATGATGCAGCCACTTTGGAAAACGGCTTGTCCCTTCCACAAATAGTGAAGCATAGAGTTACCATGTGACCCACCAATTCCACTTCTATATGAGAAATGAAAACATGTGTTCACACAAAAACGACACGCGAATGCTCACAGCAGCATCATGTACCATAGACACAAACCGAAACAACCCACCGATATCAAATGATGGATAAATAAAATGTGGCACATGCATGGAATGGAATATGATTTGGTGACAAAAAGGAAGGAAGCACTGATTCATGCTACAAAATGGATGAACCTTGAAAGCAGTGAAAGAAGCCCATCACAAAAGGCTATCTCATGTTTGACTCCACCTGTAAGAGAAATCCAGAATGGGCAGATTTATAAGGACAAAATTTCAACCAGTGGTTACTAGGTTGGAGGTAAGAGATGGGAGGGAGGAGAGAGAATGGAACTGATTGCTAACAGGTATGGAATTTCTTTCAGGAGGGACAAATGTTCTAGAATTAAATTGTGGCAATGAAACACTGTGAATATATTTAAAACCCTTACATTGTACACTTTAACTGGGTGACTTGTATAGTGTGTGAATTATATCTCAATAAAGCTTATCTCAGTAGTTGTTTAAAAAAAAAAAAAAACCCTCTGCTTTTCAGAGGTGAAGGCAAGACAAATAAGAGAAAAAGAAAGTATTTCCTATCATCCCATCAAGCCCGACCAGTGGAGTCTATGAACATCATCTCAAGACCATTTGCTTAACCAAAGTTCAGTGGAAAAACGTCTAACATTTCCATGACCTTCTTTTCTAAACTTCCTAAGTGGCTTAGAGAGAAGCTGCCCAGGAAACTCCAAATGGAACCTAAAAATATTATCTCCTGGCTTTGTAAACATTAGGAACGCTAATGAAGTGAGCAGCAGCAGGCCTAGGGAATGGAACATTTCATTCAGGTCTCAAGGCATGCGCGGAGTCCCCACTCATCTCTGAAAGGCAGGCAGGAAGGCCCAGAAGGGGCCAGGTTGGGGTCAGGGAGGTGCAAATCAACACAGGGTCCATAAGGGAAGAATAACATTGACCAAGGATACATAAAGCAGAGCAAGACTGACCACATTCTAAACATCAGTAAAATAACCCCTGTTCAAGTCACACTCTGTTCTCATTCTACTGACCAACTTTGGACAAATGGGTGCCACTCAAGGCCAACTCCCTCCACCTTCACTTTCACACAATTTGGAAAGAGGCCACGAGAGAAACCACGTTGCGTGGGTCTCTCCTCCCCATGCCCACCATCTCAGGGCTCTCCGGACTGCCCAGTGTGGTTGTGTCTGACTCAGGTCCCTGGAGGTCATGCCGATGCTCTCTGAGGACCAGTGTGACAGCTACATTGTGACCCCAATGCCATGCAGAAGAAGGGCTAAATAAATGTATTCACTGAGGGATGGGGGTCGGGGGGGAAGGTGTTCTAATGTAACCAGAATCTAAAACTAGTCAAAAATCTTGAATTACCTCTGATCAATTGCCGACCAAGATACCACCACCCCTCCACTAGCTATGACAAACTTGGACAGTGAGTGTACAGATTTATCACGTCCTCCCTCCGTGCAAAGTATTGGCTACATGCTAGGGATACGGAAATAAACAGCAAAGTAGTCCTTTGGCCTTAGAGGGAGAGAAAATAGAACACAAAGAGCCTTTTGGACCAACTTTGAATTCTGCTTTGAAGAATCCGAGAGGTGTTGCTGCTGTTCTTGCTGTTTTTAATTTTAGTAATTTCTTAACTTATTTTAAAATCCTCGCTAGTCATCAGAATCACCCGGAGGGATGAATTTACTAACCCTGGTTTGTGTGTGAGTGCCCGTGATGATTCAGGCATTCTGCTAGGCACCAGGCAAAAGTCCTGCCCTCAAAACACACCTAGGCTAGCAGGGAAGACAAAGTGATTGCAGTCCGGTACAGAGATCTCTACAGTTCGGGTTCTCACTGGTAGTGGGGAGCACAATTAGGGCCTGAATAAGGTATTGACGATGGTGAGAGAACACGAGGGATAAGTTCAAGAGATATTTAAAAGATAAAGTTGACCAGACCTGAGATCAACCAAATATGAGGATACGGTGGTCATCGGCTTTTATCTCCTTAGAGTTTTTCTCTCCTCTTCCAGTACAGGACGCCTCTGACCCAGCTTTCCAACTAAAGAAAAGACTTGGGAAAGAGGGAGGGAGGGAAGAAGAGAGAGACAAGGGAGTGCTGAGAAAGGAGGGACTCGACAAGATTATCTGATTTCCTAGAATTCCCCAGGCTGGTACTTCTCCTGGACTTCTCAGTTCTGGAAGTCAATAAATTCCCTTTAACATTTAACCTCGGTGAGCCAGATTCCTGAGATTTCCAAACAAAAAGCGCCTTAACCACATAAGGATTAAAGCCTAAGGGAGGGAGTAAATAATAACTTCCAGTTTCCTAGCCCGGTGATTGGAAGATGACAGTCATTCACCAAGACAGACTGGAGGGTAAAGATTAGGTGACAGAGAAAGGAGAGACAGTGACGAGCTCAGGTGTAACTTCGAAAGACATCTGTGTGATATCGAAAGACGTCTGTGTGATATCCATGTGGCCTCTGAAAGACGCCTGGGTGACTCACAGAAAACCGTCCGTGGAACAGACCTGAACATGCTCACCAGTGAATGAGGACACTGAACTGCTTTTCCCCGCAAGCATTCTTTAATATACAAACTGTCTTTAAAGGGATATATTATTTTTATAACGACTATAAAAAATAATCACAACATGGCAAAATAAGCACGTGGTAAAGCAGTAACACACAGCCAAAAAGAGGAGAAAGGTTGTATGTTTTAAAGCAACCAAAACAGCATGGATTTACTCTTGCCTTTCAGGCAGACCTTCACTTCTGCTCAGGGGAGGGAAGATGACTAATTTTCACTCGCCCACACTGCCGGTGTTGGGGAATTCATGAAGTGAAAAGAAAACGTGATCAATAGCCATGGGAGAGGTGCAGAATCACACTTCGAACTGTCCATCCTTATCCCCCAAATCTTACTGGTCAAGTTCTCCCATCAGGGCACTCAGCCCGAGGCCCCCTTCTGCCTCACTGGCTGAAGCAGAAGCAGCAGAGGACTCCCTGGGCAGTAGCTTACTTTCTGGGTCTGACCTGCTCTTTCCCAAGGGACCATTTCCTAAAACGTTCCTTTGAAGTTCCCTTAAAAAGTTTTGAAAGCTATGTCTTCTGTGATAGAAGGGTAATCATAAAAAATAAACTACTTACACGCCTTCTGAAATGTCTTGCAAGTTTATTTGAGGGGAGCGGTCAATCACGAACTCCTTCAATATTGGCTTTCGGAGATAAAAGTCTAATCTAAATCCCTTTTTTGCTCCTTTATTCCATCTTTTCCATTGTCTTCATTGGATCTAAAGAGCAGCTGGTAACTCGCCGGAGATACTTTAAGAAAAGTTAACTCTACACTAGTATTTAATCTTAATTGATTTGATACTTAGTTCCAATCACCGTTTACTTGAAGCTTGATGTCTATGAAAGTCAATGAGAAATTTGAGGAGGAAAAGAAATTCAAGCCCGGGAGGATGAGTGGGCACTTGGAACCATACTTAATGTGCAGCACCACAAGGCCAAATATGGCCTAATTCTGGACACTGCCCCAAATGTCCTAAGAGAGCCGATTTTCTATATTTTACATCTGAAAGTTTTTAAAAGCTCTTCTGTATAAAAATAGGTAGAGAGCAACACAAGCGTTCCTTCAATGCCATTAAAAACTTGCGAGATCAGGAAGGAATTTTGAAAGGGCAGAAGGGGAAGTGATTAATTGTTTACTAAAAAAAAAAAATATATGGAATTGCCCTCCTCCCCAGCCCAGCCGGTGATGCCGGTGGCCTGGGGGCCTGCGGATAAACGCCCTGAGACCCTCACTCCTGCGGGTCTGCTCAGACTCATTTCAATTCCATCCTCTTCCATGCTTCTCCCTCTCCTGTCTCCAGAGCAGCAGCGCAGCATCACATGTGAGTTCAAAATAAAGAAACGCTTTTCCTAAAGAATCCGCACACAAATAATCTCATTACCCCAGTGCTTAGGTTTATACAGCAGACGTCTTCTGCCAGGAAAAAGAAAAATAGCACTTCCACGCTCCCTCATAGGGAACAGCTGTGAGGAGAGAAATGGTATTTAATTCATTGTGGAAGATTCAACAATGGCTGCACTGCACTTTTAAAAGCCTTTTGATAGTAAAACCCACAGAGAAGAGCCCATCCTGTGTGCTGAAAAGCAGCTTCCCCACAATTAGTCTCCCTATTCAGAGGTCTGAGGAGTCTGTGTAAACCTCAGCACGTGCTGTGTACACTGTGGAGAGCTGCGAGGGTATAACCTTTCAGAAACTTTCCAAAAAGGGTTTACTCGGGCTCAGTGACTCTCCTCACAAAGCTAGCTGGAGGAGGAGGGGCAGGGCAGAGGGGGGTGCATCACCGAGGGGACAGAGCTGAGGCGAGTGCCCAGCAAAGCAGAGCACCCCATTCTCCCGATGCAGCCCCAGCAACTCACCGGGCCCCTTCGTGCATGTCAATAAGCAGCGCTGGACCGAAAGAAACTGGAGGGAAGGCCCCAGAGAAGTCAGGCCGCAGCGGCTGATTTTTCCTGTCCCATCTGTGTGAGAATCCCCTGGCTCCCTGGATCTTGGGCCAGCAGGGAGAGCTCATATTCTCCTCCCCTGGGGAGGGGTCGACATTAGCCACCAAGGGTGAGGCCCCAAGGAAGACTTTAAAAAGGTTGGGGGCAGCAGGTAATGTTTGTGTAATGATTAGAAACAAGGCCTTGGAGTAAGATCCCAGTTTGAATGAGCCTCTCCCACCTCCTAGAATTACAGGTAGACTTCTTGGGAGAAGTGACTGCCTCTCTGAACTCGTTCATCTCATTTGTGAAATAGGAACGATTTCACCCTTGGAAGAATGTAGCGAGAAGGAAAGAGATCACAGGCATGGGATCCCTGGCACAGGCGGGTATTCAATGAAGGGCAACTCCTCCACCTCAAGTCACCCTAGAAGGAGAGGCCTTTTCTTAGATCTTCTACATTAAGATTCTTTTCAAACTGAAGAAGAATAAGATGTGAACTATTTTTACTTTATAGTCTTCTTTTTTTTATTGATCCAGTACAGAGACAAGCTAGAAGGAAAGACTAGCACGGCTATGCTCTCTAACTGGAAACTCAGAGGGATGGAAACCACGTTTAAAAAAAAAAAAAAAAGAAATACCAAACAAAGTTTGCATCATGTTAGGTTGGTTTTCTTGTTCAGGAAATTTAAACCCAGATGTTTCAAAGCACAAAGCATGGATGAACTGCCGGGATAGTTCAGATATGGTTGAAGCAAACACAACTTTTTTATTTCCAATTTTTACGGAACTCCCCAAGAACAGCCCACAGTCATTTCAGCCTGTTTTATGACAAAACCCAGCATTCCACCTATGAGCCTTCGATATGATGCAAGCCCGTAACCCTGTCAAGAATGTCCATCGGGACTGACTAAAGAAGGAGATGCTAAGAGGTCCCGGTGCTGCCATGGGCTTGGGGACTCTCTCTCTCTCATTAGATGTCAGACCTCTGGAAACAGTCTCCTCTGGTCTAAGTTAGTTGGTGGCAGCAAATACAACAAAGAATGGTTCCAAGAAAAGCCAAAGGTCAGGCATGAGGGCCACAGCGCTAAAGGACAGCCGGGAGTCAGAGGCGTCGGCTGGGAGAGCGTGGTGGCATCAGAGGCTTAGGTGTCACTTCGTTGTTCCTGCGGCCATTGGCGGAGGGGCATTAGCTCTGCATTCCTGCCCCCAATGGAAACACTGCCTTCACTGCTCATTTCCTCCCAGGCATGACACAGAGATGCTGAGGAACCTCGGTCCCTGCCCGGAAAGTCTATGAGAAACAGAGCACACTGGGCTCTCCTTTGGTGTTCCGCAGTGGGGTGAAGGGTTCTGCCCTGTCCCCACCTCCGCCTCACAGCCCAGAGGCCACAGTCTATGACCTTCATGGGTGTTTGGAGAGATCATTCTAAGGAGCATAAAATAAAAGCAGATGTGGGAAAAAGAAAAAAGAGAGATGTGGCTAGACTGGAGGCACGTCTCCAATACCAAACATCTCTGAGACGACGGGATGGAAACAGCTTCCAGGTTTAAACACACTTTCTGGGAAGGCCCAAAGTGGCGAGAAGGGATTGATAGGAAGGACACTCATCCCAGTGAATTCAATCCAGTTCCACAGAACATGCTTGGAGTCCTCTCTAAGTACAATATGCTAAGTGCTGCAGGGGATACAGAGAGACCGTCCCCTTGCGTGGAGCAGCAGATCTTAACGTCTTGGGGGGTCTCAGACCACTTTTAGAATCACGGGAAAGCTACAGATCCTTAGAAAAAGGCTCACACACAATTTTAGAGGCACCGCACATTTCTGAAACTCCTCTGGGTCAAGCGCCCCTGGCTCTGTGGGAATCTGCAGGTCTAAAACTTGGCAGAAAGTTGTCAGGATTGATCAATTTTTTAGAAAATGTGGAGCACATCAGAATTCAAGTGACAGCCGCAAAGGCACCAAGACCTGGCTCTATGGGTAGCTAAATCACTGGCATTCTGGTTCTCACGCACCGCTTCCACGCCAGTCAGCGGAGGAGACTGTTAAAATAACTTCAGGAATTGGTGGCTTTTTTGTTTTTATTTTATTTTTTAATGACACCTGAAAGAGTGAACAGAGGGTCTCCAAAGGTCTGTGTTCTTATACAGCAAGAAAGTCCGAAAGAGTCAGGCATTGCTTTGAAGGTCACGGGTGAATTTCCTTGGCATGTTCAGGAATAGAGCGAGGAAAGCAGAGCCCTGTTTGAAAAAATAGTGACGGTGAGGGAGGGGTGGTCAGCTGACCAGATCACGGTATGGGGGCAGGGGCTGGACTGACCGCTGATGGCCCACTCGCACTGGCAGCCTCGGAAAGAGCCAAAGGTTGCCCTATAGATCAGTGGAAAGGTCATTTCTCTCGCACTGCAATTAGGTCTCATGTTTGACCTATGACCTCTGGCCCATGAAATATTTATGATCTCCAGATAGGCAGCCAGGGCACAAATTCGTGAGGATGGAAGCTGAAGGCATTTAACACGGAAATGAAAAAAGAAGGGAGGGAAGGCAGGAGGGGAGGAAGGGACGGAGGGAGGGAGGAGGGAGGGAGGAAGGAAGGAAGGAAGGAAGGAAGGTAGGAAGGTAGGAAGGAAGGAAAGAAGGAAAATTAAACAATTTAAAGTAATATATGAAATCATGAATTGAGAGCCATGCTTTTGTGCATTTCCAGCATCAATGAGGGTTTTCCCTCCTCGCCATAATTTTGGGAGGTAGCCACTATTCTACATGAGGAAATGGGGGCTCAGAAGGCGTCGGTGACTTGACCATGGCTGCAGGGGTGGTCGGTGGCAGGACTGACCCTCGGACCAGACCAGCCCCACGGTATGCTCTTGCTCACTTCTGTGCAGTAGCCACCCACACCTCCGCTCTGGGTGGAAGGAGCTCCCTTACCTACCTCTCTATCTACCCTCCATCTAGAACTCCACCCTACCTCTTGCAAAACCGAATCCAAGTCCAGAATCTCCTGTGTTCCAACGGTCTCTTTCTAAAGCCTAGCTGGAAGAGACGTGCTGGCACAGACTTAGGGGAAGGCATTCAGTCCAGGCCCGGGCAGTCTCTGCTCTCTCCTCTCCTGCTGCCTGGATTCTGGATGTAAAGCCCTGATCCTGGGCCGCCCTGGCTCTGGGAGCGCGGTGCTGGCAGCGCCAGGGTTAACCCCGCCCGCCCTGTGCACGAAGATTTCTGCTTTATTTCAGCAGGGGAAGTGTGTGCCTGCCTGATTAGCCTGATGGTTTCCTCTTTTCCCATAACCTCCAGACCCCCGTGGCCCAAGTGTTTACTCTCTGAAATAAAAAATCTGCTGGTGTTTTTCTTTTTGTGTGCTCGTGTATTTTGGGAGGCTTGCAGCGGAGGAGGGCGGGGTAGGGGTTAGAGACGCGGAGCCGGGGGAGGGACAGCCGCCTCCCCCAGCCCCTCCCCCGCGAGCCTCTTCCAGCTGCGTCCCGGCTCAGACCCCTGGCTGCCGCGCAAGAAGGAAACTTAGTAATGAGGCAGTTGGGTCCCCGGCTTCAGCAGCTATAAACACAGCGCACATCTGGAGAGAGTACGGAGTCTCTCCGCGGCCAGACACCGAGAAAAACAGGCTGTCTCTGCGCATCCACCCCCACCCTGCGAGGACACAGCCCTCCTCTCGCGGGACTGCATCCAGCCCCAGCATCACTCCCCCACCCCCAGATTTCCATTCACAGCGCCCAAGCCAAGCGGGGGCTGACTCCAGGCCCGGGTCCATGTCCCCAGCCCCCGCTCTAGGACTTCCAGAAGAGGGGTCAAACTGCTTGAGTCAAATAGGAACTCTGTGCCCCAGGGACTTTTTCCCAACTCGGCCCAAATATTTGTGGTTTGAAAAAGTTAAGAGAACTTCTTTCTCCCTGGCCCCCTGGGATTTTCAGTGCAATGCTGTTACTTCCTAGGATGTTTGAGAAGCAACAAATCAGAGGACAGGCAGCAAAATGCTTGCATTTGAATTGTAGCTTCTCAACTGATCATGGTCCTAGCGTCTTCCTCTAGGTTATCCTCTTCCCGAGGACCCCTTTGTGAAGGCCTTGCCCACCTTACTGCCTCTGCTGAGACACAGGTCCCCGGTCCCTGGGGCTGCTCTCTCTGGTCCTAACCAGGCTCCCTTCTCCTTTCCCTGGTAAACTGAGGCACAGCGAAGCATCAAGAGGGTAGGCGTCAGAAAATTAGCCTTGGGCAGGATGACAGTGGGCCTTTAAGACGCCTTAGGTAAGGGTAGAACTTCTAGTTTCTTCAGCTTACTTAAATTCACCTCACACTCAAATCATGCTGGAAAGAAGAAGGTAGCATTTATTTATCACCTGCTGCAGGCCATGAACTTTAAGAAATAAGTGTAAGAATCCTGTTAAAAGTGCGGGAACAAGATCCCAGATAAAGTATTGCTCTTTCCACAGTAAACCCTTTGCTTGGACTCAATACCTCTGAGCTTATTCTCAGAAACATATATCAGAATTCTTGTAGTCTGTGTATGAAATAGCACCGGATGGGAAGCTACCAGGGGAGCCAGGGTGGAAATAGAAAGGATGGGTCAACGTAGCACTGGCAAATAGGGGCACACCCAGCCCCTAGCCAGAGAACAGTCCTTCACTTATGGCGAGCAGGGGTCAGGCATTCGTAGAAACTGCATGAGAACAATAGAGTGGTAGGCAGGATGGCTTTTCGCATATGGATGCTCTTCCTAATGTCCTGCTTGAGCAAGGCGGATCGGACTCTCTCCTCCAGTGTTTCTTCCTTGAAATCTTCCTTGGTGCTCGCAGATGGGATGCTGGTGGGCAAAGGGTGTCCGGCATGAACCCTCCCTCCCTGCTGTCCCCCGGAAGTGGCTTGGCCGGGCAGCTCAGCTCCAGCCGTCATCACCTGTGAAAGCATTACAGGGTCACAGCTCTCTCCCTCCCAAACACCGAAACCATCAAGTCCGATCCTGAGTAGATCACAGTTTTTCCTGAGACAAACAGCCCACGTGCTAACATCCCAGAAACGCTCACACGGCATCAGAACTGTTCTGAAGAAGTGAAGAAGCCGAAGCAGGTCCTCTTGTAAAGCAAAACCCTCCCTGAGTGCAGAAAGGGCAGATGCGTGCAGCCGATAGAGTTAAAAATACCGTTTTCTAAAACCCCAGGGCCGTCTGAGACGCTCAGTTCGTTGAAAGAACAAACCTGCCATGAGAATAAACACTTCAGAGCAAGGTGGATCTCCATTTAGCAAGTCTCTCTGGCATTCCCTCCCTGTTCTCAACGCTTAAAAGCCAAATGGGAGGCATCTGTTTTTCCCGCTGAAACTTCCCACCTGGTTGTCGATAGGCTTTTCCAAACACTGGCCCAGGTTTGATCGCTCCCAGCCGCCTGGCCGTCTGAGAGCCCCCGGGGAGAGACCATGAACTCAGACTCTCAATATATCTCCCACTTGAACTTGCACAGTTTATTTGGGAAAGACATTCTTAAGTTCTACCATTTTACTAGCAAATTTATCTTAGAAATTCTAAATAGCAAATCCAAAGTCACATCCTTATGTTGCCAAATTTTATCTCGTGAATAAGTGTACTATTTCATACAGGAACCGTTTCTCTAGCACGTACATGTACCCCGACATTCGCACTTGAATGAAAGTTGCCCAGAGACAAGAAATGTCTTCTTTTGTCTCCATATCCCTGCTCAGTTTCTGGTACCTGCCACCGGCCGCCGCAAGTGTTCAACCAATCACTGGTGGGTCACTTTCTGACTCAGCCCCCAGACACCTGTATTTTCTCAGGCACTTCAGGACAATGCGTTATAACAGCAAACATTCATTTCATGCTTGCTAAGTGACAGCACCGCTTGAAGTGGTACGTATATTAACTTGGCAGTTCTCAAAATATGGTCTCTGAACCAGCAGCGGCGGCACCTAAGGACGGATGAGAAATGCAAATTGGGATATACCCTAGACTCACCGAATCAGAAACCCCCAGGAATAGAACCCCACAACCTGTGGTTTGACAAGCCCTCCAGGTGATACTGGCACTCTTTGAGAATCCCTGGTTTAGGTGAGGAAACTGAATTACAGAGAGTCAGTGAGTTGCCTAAGGTCACACAGTTGGGGGAAGCTGGTGTACAAGAAGTACAAATGGCCCATTATAAAAACAGTCACAGAGCGTAGAGTACAGCATAGGAAACATACTCAAAAACATGTAATGACTATGGATGGTGTCAAATGGGTAGCACCATTATAGGGGTGATCGATGTAGAAGTTAGAGAAATGTATTATCATTATGTTGGACACCTGAAGGTAATGTAATATTTCATGTGAATGGCAATTTAAAATAAATTGGGGAAAAACTCAAGTAACCTGTTTCCAGAGTCTGAATCCTTTACCATTATGCAATACATAGTTCCTTTCTCATGAAGAATGAGAAGTAGAGGGTAGGACGTGAATGAGGGTAGATGAGGTTTTTACTATGTTCAATGACCAAAATTCTATCAAGTTGCATTAGGCAAGAAGGAAAAAAGCATTGTCTTGTTTCTCAAATCAAGGACTATGGTAATGAAACCATAGGTTCTCCCTGAGGGTCAGCTGGGTTTGCTGTGGTCTGTAGCTGCAGACCGCTTTCCAGCTCTCAGCAGCTATTGTACTTTGGAAAAGTGAACTTTGGTCACAATATGGCATCTGTAACTTTGGCTGATTCAAAACAAATCCGTCCCTGAAACAAAAAACAATTTGACAGTGTGTCACTCAGGAAGAGTGCTAAGTAAGCATCCTATTTTCTGATACACACTATCGTCATTCATGATCATCATAACTATCTGGTTAAAATCAAATATGGAGACCCTGACCTGCAAGGCTCAATTGGTTGGGCATCATCCTGCAAAGCAAAAGGTCGCTGGTTCAGTTCCTGGTCAGGGCATGTGCCTGGGCTGTGGGTGTGAGAGGTAACTGATCGATGTTTCTCTCTCACATTGATGTTTCTTTCTCTCTTTCTCCCTCCCTTCCCTTCTCTCTAAAAAGAAATGAAATCTTTTTTTTTTTAAATCAAATTTCTACTAGTTCCCAGTAGAAAACAGGCATTGAATGACTCCAGCTGAGTCTGGGAGCCATTCTGAGCTCACTGCCTCCATCTAAAAATGGCTTGCCATCTCTTCCACCCTTTCAACAGGGCTGTGGATGGGAACTAGTCATAACACTTAATGGCTGTGAAATGTTAGTGAGTTCTTAGAGACAAGGAGCAAGTTATTGACTTAAAAAAATGGAACTTGCTGACTTCCAGTCAAGATGGAGGCATAGGTAGAAACACTTCGCCTCCTTGTGTGACCATAGAAAGAATTACAACTAGATCTCAAAACAAATAACACCCTGAACCGTGAGAAAACAGAGCTGTATGGAAGTCTGACAACCAAGGATTCAAAGAAGCCTCATCCATCCAGATGAGTAGGAGGGGTGGAGTCACAGAGAGAGGTGGTGGCGGCAGCGGCAGCAGTGGAAAGGGCAGTCCCACATTCATGTGTGGTAGATAAAAATTGGGAGAGATACTTTGGGATCAAGCAATCCCCGTCGCAGGCCAGACCACACAGCCCAGAGTTCCAGCATTGGGAAGATAAATACTCACAACTTCTGGCTGTAAAAACCAGTGGGGGTTGGGGCAGCAGAAAAAACTGCCAGATTTTCAGAAGACTCCATTTAAAGGGCCCGTATGGACTGAGAATGTACACAAATCCACCCACTTTGGGATTCACCACCAGGGCAATAGCTGGAAGAGCGCCAGTCACATTCGGGAAGTGGGTGAAGTGACTGGAAACAGGGAGAGTGCTGGGCAAACCTCCAGAAGTCAAGCAGGGGTATTGTCCCCTCTCCAAGCCCTCCCCCCACACAGAGCTACAAGGCAGTAAAGCAGATTGTCCTGCCTGGCAATTACCTAAGTCTCCACCCCACACAATTTACAGGTGCCTTTTCCACAATAGGCCATGCTACTGAGACAGGGAGTCAAAGCAGCTCTACCTAATATGCAGAAACAAACACAGGGAAGCTGCCAAATTGAGGAGACAATGAATTATGGCCCAGATGAAAGAACAGAACAAAGCCCAGAAAAAGAACTAAATGAAACAGAGACAGCCAACCTATCAGATGTGGAATTCAAAATACTGGTGCTCAGGATGCTCAAAGAACTCACTGAATATTGCAACAACATCAAGGAAGAAATGAAGCTTACATGAAGTGAAATAAAGAAAAATCTACAGAGAACCATCAGTGGAAGCGAGGAAACTAGGATTCAAATCAATGGTTTGGAACATAAGGAAGAAATAAGCATTCAACCAGAACAGCAAGAAGAAAAAAGGATTCAAAAAAATGAGGATAGTACAAGGACCCTCTGGGACATCTCCAAACATACCAACATCCAAATCATAAGGATGCCAGAATGAGAGAGGAAAAGCAAGAAAGAAATTGAAAACTTATTTGAAAAAATAATAAAAGAAAACTTCCCCTAATTTGGCAAAGGAAATAGACATACAAGGCCAGGAAGCACAGGGAGTCCCAAACAAGCTGGACCCAAAGAGGACCACACAAAAACACATTATAATTAAAATGCCAAAGGTTAAAGATAAAGAGAGAATCTTAAAAGCAGCAAGAGAGAGTAGAGTGTTACCTACAAAAGAGTTCCCATAAGACTATCAGCCGATTTCTCAAAAAAACTTTGTATACAAGAAGGGACTTGGCAAGATATTCAAAGTGATGAAAAGTAGGGCCTACAACCTAGATTAATCTCTCTAGCAAAGCTATCATTTAGAATGGAAGGGCAGTTGAAGTGCTTCCCAGACAAGGCAAAGCTAAAGGAGTTCATCACTACCAAGTCATTATTACATGAAATGTTAAAGGGACTTATTTAAGAAAAAGAAGATCACAACTATGAACATTAAAATGGCAACAAATTCACAACTGTCAACAACTGAATCTAAAAAAACAAACTAAGCAAACAACCAGAACAGGAACAGAATCTTAGATATGGAAATCACTTGGAGGGGGAAGGGGAGAGTTGGGGAAAAGGGGCAGGGACTAAGAAGCATAAATAGTACATACAAAATAGACAGGGAGATGTTAAGGATCGTATAGGAAATGGAGAAGCCAAAGAACTTATAGGCGCAACCCATGGACATGAACCAAGGGGGGAGGGATTGCTGGAGGGAAGGGTGGTACCAGGTGGAGGGGGGCAAAAGAGGAAAAACTGGGACACTTGTAATAGCGTAATCAATAAAATTTATTTTTTAAAAATGGATCTTGCTATGCTGATGGAGAGAAAGGGCCGAGTCTGGGGGACAGAATAGAGGAAGGGAATGGACAGTGAGGAGGCAGGGTCAGTGGGCTCCACTCCAGTCAGACTATAAACAGGAACAGACATTTTAGCCCTGTCTTGTGTAAGGGGCTCCATTGATTCACAAGGCTCCCCAACAGCGGGATGACGAGAAGCTAAGACAGAAAGGGCCCATTCATTCATGCAGAACACCAGCTCTCCGTCCCCATTGGCTCTCGCTAATGGCTCCAGGCTGATAGGGAGGAGGGGATGGGGGAAGGCAGACAGGAGGAGGTAGAAATGAAAGAAAATGATGACTACAAGATTGTCACGAAGCAATGTACAGCTGCACAGGCAATTGCATGCAAATGTGGCTTCCCTTTTTAGCTGTATAGTTAATGTCCTCAGATTCATCTATTTTTCTCTTTCATGTCATCTTCCCCTCCCCTTTTTGCCTTGTCTTTTTCTGGCTACCCATTCATTTTTCATTTTCTCCTCTCAGTAATCTCCAACTCCCTACTAACACCCACCTTTATTTTCTGTCCATTTCTACGCATCTTTTCTTCCTTCTTCAGCACCCCTTATACACTCGATTCTGTCTGGCTCTTGACTCGGCTTGGTGACTGAGTATTCTCTCCCACTCACCTGCAAAAACTCTCCCCCATTCATGTTTTCTCTCAGCTTTATTCTCTTCCTTGCTCCTGCCCTTCTCAGCCTCTGCCTCTGTGTGAAAAGGAGCGACATGCAGAGGAAGAGGCCTAATCCTTCCCCGATGGCCCCTCCTGCTGGGTATTCCAGTCACTGACAGATGTGTACTACTTGGGAAAAAAGTTCATTCATCCCTTCTGAAAGCACAAAATCGGAGACGGCGTGGGGGTGGAGAGCAGCCATGAGAAGGAGGACGGGAAGAAAACTGAAGTTAAAAATAGGATAAAAGAAGATGAAAACTATGTGGAGTATTTTTTTCCCTCTTTCTTCTTAACAGAACTCCAAGGAAATGTGCTGCAGCTGGAGGAATCATTGGTTGGTCCATGGCTTCCTCTCCCTTCCCTACAAGCCCACGATCTCTTTCCAAAGGACACCCATCACTGAGGAGGGCTGGACCCCGGCCCAGAAACAATCATTGCAACTCCTTCATCTGGACAGCGTAAAAGGCAAAGGAGGGGCTGGAAAAGCTCAGGGGTTTTTGCCAAATATTTCCAGCGGAGGAAGCCTAAAACAGAGGGAACTACAGCTCTCACATTTGCCACTGGGGCACCACTCGCCTGAGGAGGCTTACGAGCACTTCTGAGCCAGAGTTGATGGCAACTCAGATCATTTGAGGATTGGTCATTATGTGCCCCATCTTCCCATCCTACACATACGCCACCAGTCTGAGTGGCCCCAGCTGCGTTCTTCTTGCGACAATAGAAGACTTGAGGGGGAAAAAGCTCAGTGTCTCTTTACCCCATAAAACTGTATGGTAAACTACTTTTATAATAGTGGAGATACAAAATAAATGTTTGCTTGGTTGTCCCTGACTCATCCTTCACCGGGAATACACACACACGCACCAGCAAAATGCCGTAAAACTGGTGGGGGTTGGAAGGAAGGCATAGGAGCTGCCGGCCAGTGCCTGGTTTACCCAGTGTATGATATAAAAGCCTATATGATGCTTTGCTCTCAGTCTTTACTTGTTAAAGCAGCTTTATTCTGAGAGGTTCTCCACAGACACTGTTTCGTTGTCCCCGAAATGAAATTCTTTTACCTTTGAGAACCTTGGCAAGGGGCCATGAGAAGTCATCTTTACTGGAGAATGTGCATGCTTCTCAGCTAAGAAAGAGGAGAATCATGTCTTTTTGCTGGGAAAAAGAAACCTTCTAATTTGGGGGCAATGACAAGAGTGGAGATGAACTCCTCTATTAGTAAGAGGTGACCTGCAGCAAGAGAAGTACCATCCTGAACTGAAAATATGCAGACAAGATAACTTGAATCTCTCTTGAATTGGTAGGCATAAGACTTAAATCTACTGGTATTCATAGGTTGCAAGAGCTATACTATGCCCTGGCCGGGCAGCTCACTTGGTGAGAGCATCTTCCCAAAACGCCTAGGTTGAGGGTTCAATCCCCATTCAGGGCACATACAAGAATCAAGCAATAAATGTGTAAATAAGTGAAACAACAAATTGATGTTTCTCTATTTCTCTCTCTCATCAATAAATTTTAAAAATGTTTAAGAAAGAGTTATACTAAAATAAAAACAACCACTTTGATCTTCATTTTATACAAATGAAATCTATTTTGTTTAAAATTTCAAAGGACCACTTTTTTCATGTCTTAAAATTTTAAGTCCCGAAGTCTGACCTGCGATGAGGTACAAAATCCTCCCTGTCTCCTCTTGAAGTGAGTAGACAGCTGAGACATTTGTACGTATCCTCGAGGAACTGAGGTACCAAGGAGAAAGGGACAGTATGAGTGTCATCACGTCTCAAACCCAAGGTGATGCCAAGAACACCTCAAAGGTCAATGCCCGTTGAGTCAAGAGAACATGGGGCACAGGACTTGGTTCCATTCCGCCCTGGAGAAGAACCGGGCAACTGGCCAGCAGCTCCCAAGCCTTCCTTCCAACCCCCAGCAGGTGTTACAGCATCTTGCTCTTTGCCTGTGTGCGTATTCCTGGTCAAAGATGAGTCACAGGCAGCAAAGCAAACATGTATTTTATATCTCCACTGTTATCAAAGTAGTTTACCATACAGTTTTGTAGGGTAAAAAGACGCTGAACAAAAAAATAGCACTTTAGTTCATTTTCGGTGACTTTCCCTCTAAGTAATTCCTCACAATTATGTATTTTTAACAAGGAAGAGAGTAATGACATTTCTTAGGCTAAGAATTTATCCTGGGGGGAGAAAAAAACAGATCTTAAGCAGCTTTTTTGATGTTTGGATATATTATCATAACCTGCTCTCATAGAAAATTGACCTTAATTTCTGAACTGATCATTTCAGAATCCCCAAATTCAAGCTTTACACTTTGTATTTAAAATAAACCCCAACACGGTAGCAGGCAAACAAAGGCTAATGTGTAATGTGTGAGGAACACAGTGAGTCACACCAAAGAGAACTGGGGTTTGGGGCTTGGAGCTTTTCTCCACTCCAGTTCTCTGGAGAAGCGGGACTCCCCTTCGCCAGGGGGCAGCACCGTGACCTGCAGGCCGGGAGCACCGGGAATGCTGAGAAGAGGAAGGAGCCCCTGTGGAGACGGCTGGGGAGACAGACGGCAGTGGAGGAAGCAGCAGCCAGAGGCAGCTGGGCATGAGTTGCGAGGTAGAGAATAAGGGAAAGAGAAGACAAATGAAAGAATGGCCGTTCTGTGGGAAAGCTGTTTTATCCAGCTCGTATTTTATGGCTGCAGAATGGCTAGGCCCTCTGTCAACAGCCAGGCTAACAAAAATGGGCAAGTCGCAGGAAATGCACAGGAGACAGACTGTTTACAAAATGAAGACCTAAAGCCACCTCTCCTTATTCAGGTTCGTTCCTAGAGTGTAGTTTTCCTGTCATTGGAGAAGAAATTAACTCAAATTATTGAGAAGACCCGGGGCTTTCCAAAACAGAACAATAGCATCCGGACCCACGTAAGATGTGGCAGCTGTTATTTCAGAGAATGCAGCCTTCATCCGATTTCCATTGTCCTTCAACCCCAGCCTCTGTGTGGGGTCCTACCTGCACCACAGTGTTCCAGACCCGTCGGAACTTCCTGGGTGGCCGTCTCTTCCCAGAAGGAGTAGCAAGCTCTCTGCGGGTGATAACCAGACTGGAAACCACAGGCCATTTGAGGATCTTCATAGGAGTTGATAGCTCCCTGTCTCTGCAACCAAGGAGGAGGGGGAGAAATGTATTAAGAGGAAAATCTCTAGTTTAGTCCTAATGGAAAATTACTTCATACCACCCAACCACATGTAAGTAGGAATACATCTATAGATGACAACAGAATAGAACTAACTATTGATCATGCTCCGCCCCCCGCCCCACCAAACAATAGAAATCCATAGTTAACAGCATGGCAAAATCTTGGTCATTTTAAATTGAAACAATCCTGGCTCTTGATTTTTTATATTTTCTTACGTTTTAAAAGCACCATGAAGGGTTATTCTTACAAGACTTATTCCAATATCATAGAACCAACAGGTGATAAATGTCAAGGAAGAACAGAAAATGTAACATCATAATAAAAATCACTTATTTCTCAGTTAATCAATGTACACAGCTTTTAATGATATTGATTGCTACACAGGAATTTTTAGTTTTTCCTAACATTTGGGTGCTTGTACCTCTCTTATCAGTTTTATGAAACCCGTAAAATATACTATCCACCCAGCACTCTTTAAGAAAATCAAATATAAAGCAAAATAAAATGTGACATTTATGTAATGAAATTATGCATTATATTAAATGCATGTAATAAATGGTATGTCAGAAGCCTAATATAAGGGATTCTTTTTAATTTTTTTTATTGCTTGATTTTAGAGAAAGGAAGGGGAGAGGGAGAGAGAAAGAGAGAGACAGGCAGACATCAATTTCTTGTTCCACTTATTTATGCATTCATTGGTTGATTCTTGTATGTGCCCTGACCGGGGATCAAACTCACAAACTTGGGTGTATCAGGAGGATGCTCTAACCAATTTAGCTACCAGCCAAGGGCCAAGATATTCCTTTAATCCAAAAGACCCTTAACATTACTGAGATTGGGCAAACGGGTTAAAAATTAAGACGCAAAAGGAGAAGCAGCAGATTCAGGGAGAGGACTTCCTGACACTAAGAGTCTAATCTACACTGGCCCATCCTCCACCTTCTTTTTCTCTTTTTTATTTTTTCTCTTTTCCCTTATGGTTTCTCCTCCTCCATAAAAACTCCAGTGAAGAAAACCAGGGAGGGGGAACCGATTACAAGAAGGTGGAAGAACATATATGAAAGATCCATGGGCAAGGACAACAGTGTGGGGATTGACCACGGAAGTGGGGGGTGGGCTGGGTGGAGGGGGATGAAGAGGGAAAAACCGAGATGACTGTAATAGCATAAACAATAAAATATTAATAAAAAGAGAAAAGAAAACCAACCTCTGCTGGAATGTAATGGGATTACATTTATTGACGTGAAGGTGCTAATTAATCAATGTGATTCCTCTGGTAGTAGTCTCATCCCTAAAGAGTAGCTTGCTCAGTTAGACCCTCTAACTTCTTCATCTGCCAACTGAGCTAAAGGTGCTGAGGACATAAATAATAACACCCTTGGGACTGAATGGAGTTATTTTAAGTTATTGTATATCACAGGCTGCTTGGCCTTCTGTTACAGTGAGAACCACAGAACATAAAAGAAGCAATGACAATTCTGCTACCTGTTTATTTTTGGGACCAAGAGACTTAGGGAAATTGTCAATAAGAACACTCTATTAAACCCATTTCCTTAATTCTGTCTTCAAGCTATTCTTGCTGACATTGTATTTTTACTATTGTAAATTCCTAAAGCAACATTAAGGTTCTCTTTTGAATCCCCAAGAATAGTAGGAACCCAACAATACTTTGCAACAAATCAATTTGAAATGCATTTTCTAGACTCGCTGTGTGCTCTTGATATCTATCTGTCCTCGTCTTTTTATAATTCTCTCGAGTCTTTCTCAAAACTCAATGTCAAGTATCAGAGTTGGAGGAATATGGTTTTAAAGGAGGAATTTTCATTTTAAGTGATATAAAAGAGAACTCTTAAGTTGCCCAGCCTGTGTCCTTTGGGGACAGTGTGTGCCTGGCTTGCATAAACCAGATCTTGGTGAGATGGCCGTAGGTAGCATTGTGCAAGTTGGCAGTGTCACGGGGTAGTTTGTCACAGGCCCTGCTAAGATGGTGGGAACCTGGGACCTTGAATTCAGGTTCAAAATTTGAGGCTTTCCCTGCCAAGGGAAGACCACTAGAGGCAAAGTGTAGTGTGCAAGGAGGCACTGAAGGAAGAGGAGCTGGATCAGTGTGCAGGGGAGAAAGGGAAGGCAGCAGGAGGTAGTGCCTTGGGGAGAACACAATGACATTGCAGATCTGGGCGATGACAACGTGGCTCAGTGGTGAGGCAACTCCCAGTCTTTGACTAACGGCCAAGGGCACCACCAGCCTGAGTTTGTGTAGCCAGCTTTTTTCACAGAGTCGGCCTTCCCCCAACCAGGCTCTGTTGTCGGTGATAGTCCATTTATTATTTTCTAAGTGGAGCTCTATTTTTAAGGCATTCTTCATTTCTAGCCGTCTTCAGTGGATCCAGAGGACCTTATTTTTTAAGAGCAAGGAGCTGGTGCACCAAGCCTACCACAAACCACAAACATCTTTGCTTGCTGATGCTCCTGGAAGCACCGTGACCGCTGTCGCTTACACACCTGCCAGTTTATAAGACATTTCACAAACTGACCTAATACTAATACCTATTTCATAGGGTATGAAAATGACATTATTACGCAAGAGAACCACATAGCCAGTGTCAATTCATTATGAAACTGTCTCAGTTGAGGAGAAAGAAGCAAGTTATCACCTTGGCAACAGAAAACCTGGGCAACACAGCCCCCACCTCGTTGCTTTAAAAAGGCACCACCCAAAACAAGTCCAAGTCTGTTTGTGGACACCTTCCTTTCCTGGCTGCAACTGGAGGTGACTTCACGACTCCCAGTCTCTGTCATGGTTTGAAGGGAACCCTCTGACAGGTCCTCACTCATTCACTCATCCCACAGGTGACTCTACAAAGAAACTAATGTACCTCCCACGTCCACTTTATGCTAATTGAAGTGCTGAGCATTGTGCAGAAATGGTCGCATTTAACCCTCATCGTAACTGTGCAAGACTGGTACTTCTTATCTCCATTTTAGTGAAGAACAACCTGAGGCTTTAGGATGAAATTACACTGCCAAGGGCCGCACAGCTAATAACATCAGGGAGATAGAATTCTAACCCGGGTCTGCTTGATCGCAGGCTCTTTTCTCCTGTCCGTGCAACGTGGAGCCGGCGAGGCTCCGCAGCGGCTGCTGGAGAAGGGCAGCCGCAGCCGCCTGAGAGCTGGTAGATGAGTTACGGCGCCGTGTTTTCACGGGGCCATTTCGTGTTATGCCCGGTGCCATGCGAGGCGCTAAGAATACAACATGAGCAAGATGTGAACTTTATCCTTAGGAGCATACAGACAATTCAACAGGAAATGACGCCGAGGGGCGGTGGCGAGTTCAGAGCCCATGCATCGGGGGGAGGGGTGCAGTGGCAGGTGAGACTCCCCGGAGGAAGCAGATGAAGGTAATAACTGAAAGGTTGAGTCATAGCCAGCCTAAACCATTTGGTGAAGGGCCTGGAGGGTAAAAGAAGAAGAAGATGATGACATACCTCGCAGTGAAAAGGCTCACACACAACAGTGATGTGAGGAAGAATAAGAGAGACCCAGGGAGGTGAGGCAGAGATGAGGGCTGCTGTCTGGCCGTGACGAACAAAGGAAAGCTGGCCTTGGGGGCAGTGAGGATGCTCTGGACGCATGTGACTGGGACGGACGAAAGCTGGAGGGACGGGGAAGGTCACGCAGTGCTGAGGGCTGTGAATACCAGACCGGAGTTGGGCTTCAGGAGTAAGGCATTGGAGGTTGTACGAGAAGATGTGACGGGGAGAATCGGCATGTCCTAGAAAGCTCATCTGATGGACTGGGCAGGAAGGCGGGGAGGCTGTCCTAGGCAGGGGCGGTGCCCAGCAAAGCCGCACAAAGAGTGGGGCCAGAAAGGCACATCGGCACTACTAATCCAAACTTACCTTTCTTTGGTAATAATAATTTTCATGAATTTTAATTTTTAAAAAATACTGCACTAAAATAGTATTTAGCTCAATTACTGGCTTTGGGGGCACCCCTTAAGTTCTGCCCCATGTCAATGCCTCCCTGGTCTCACTCGAGCTCTGGCGCTGAGCAGTGGTCCAGGGATGAGGAGAGACTCATGTCAGAGTCACGAGTGTGGAGGTCAAGGGGAAACCAGAAACAGAAGGTATGTTTCAAAGGAAAAACCAACATGACTTCGTGATTGACAGATGAAGAAAGGAGGGGTGAATCCAAGACAATGCTTGGATTGCTTGCTTCTATAATGAGAAAGTGGCGAGGCTGGGCACTAAATGAGGATGGAGTGATGGCCGAGCCCCATGGCGGAGGCGTCCCGAAGGTGCCTGCGTGTCAGGAGCCCACAGGAGAGCGTAGACAGAGTTAGACGTAGGCAGCATGGAGGATCCCGTTAAGAGGACTGAGTCAAGGAAAACAGCAGTTAAAATGAAAGAGAAAGGATCAAAAAGGAGCCTGTTAAGTTGCCTATAATTAAGAGGAGCAATTGGGGGAAAAGAACCAAAAAGGACCAGGGGAAGACAGAGGAAGGAGAATAAGAAGACGTACAGGGTCATGGAGGCCAAGGGCAGCTTCAGGACAAGGGGTGGTTGACAAGTGGACGTGAAGAAAAGGGTAGCGGCCAGGCAGGCTGGTGGCGGCGGGTCCCCTGGGCACCCAGGACCACACACATCTTTGTCGCACTGTTGAACCCAGCACAGAGCCACCTTGGGAAGAGCACTTCTCTCCCTGTCCTCTCGGAAAGAGACGATCAGGGACACCAGCCCACAGCCTAAATGCTTACCCCTTCTGGTCCCGGAAACAAATGAAATGAAGCCCTGCAAGTTTGGCAACTCCCAGGACAGCGGACACAGGCTTGTCCCTGCTCGGCTTTGAAGGTAAGCCAGCCCCACACCTGTCCTCCTCCGCCAGGTAAGGTCTCCTCTGTTTCTCCCGTTTCCCTAGCTCAGAGCCAGAGACCTAGACCTTGGCTTTCTCTTCAAGACCTTCACCTTTCCCTGCCCCCTCACCCTCACCCCCACCCTGCCAAACCTCACAGCTACTGCTCCCTTCTCCCTGTCCCCCAAAGATGCCCCAAACTAGAAAAGAGCAAATAGGGGAATACTTTGACAACACGAATTGCAAACATCGGGAGCCTGCCTGTGTAAGAGTATGGGTGCCCTTCTCTAAGTTTGCTTCTCTGCAGCCTTCACTGTCCAGGTGTTTGCTTCTTATCTCCGTCCTTCCTGTTCTGCTGGACAGGGAGGGGCATTAGTAGGTCACGGTGGTTTGTGCGAACAACTGTACAATAATGAATACATAGTAACACAAGAATAAACTCTGTGTGTGTGTTTCACGTCCTCACAACCGTAAACCTACTTTGATCCACCCTGTCTGTGTTACTCTGTGCCCAGACTCGGTGGGAGCAAATCTGTCTTTTCTTGACTGACCACAGAATCCTAGGTCTTAGCCTCACTGCAGAGGCATAAACATATGAAACACAATAAATACGTATAGAAGCTGTTGCTTTAAATTTTAAAAAGAAGTACACGCAGAGGCAAAGCTGAGTTAACACTGGACAGATGGGCATGTGCGTTCGCCATCCCAGGGTAACTCTGTGTTACTCCAGTTAAGTCGCAGATGTTCACACGCTGTAGCGGGAAGACAGAGGATTGGAAAGCAGGAGGCCTGGATCCGAGTCCTGCTCTGCTCCGAAGGAGCCGTATCACCTCCAGCCTGTCCCTTAACCTCTGCAACTTTTGCTTCCTGAGGCTTTCCTCAAGGATCTCCAAATTCCTTTCCAACGTCAAGCCTCCTCGCTGCTGATCCATCCACATTCCTTCTCCTGACCTTGTGACTGACAGGCAGTTTGAGACAGCGCCATACTAGGGTGGAGAAGCCTGTGGAGCCAAAAGTTGTCATGGTCGTCATTTGGATTCGTGGCCTACAATGTCCCCTTAAAATACATTAAAGCCTTCAATTGGTGTGTCTCCTTTCTTCCCTGAAACCATACTCAAACACTGTTTCGACCCCATAGTCCCTACTTTTCCGTAGATAACAGTGACGCTTAGGAAGTTCCTAGCTGCTGAACAGTTGTAGAGGCCCTCACATAGTAGCTGCTTAATTAAAGTGCATGCAAGTGGACAACTTCTCAATTTAAAACCTTTCACCCCATGGCATGCCATTGCCCCTCCACACTGGGCTGAAAACTCTGCAGACTTCTAATCCAGCCTGGGCTTGCTCATCCTCAGAAGATGCTAGACAACCTAGTGCCTCTTGTCACAGATTGGCCAACATGTCCCCGAGAAGCCCTGGGCCAATGCTGAGAAGTTCAGGGCAGAACGTCTCTGGTCTTCAGCAGGACATTGGGCATGTCTGCCTCCGGAGGGCACATTTATCCTGATCTCTGGAGAGAGGGAAGGGAAGGAGGGCAAACGGAAATGCTCCTTAGCTTAGGGCTTAGCCCGCCTGAGTACTCCTAGCAAGGGGGAGGGGGCTTAGGGTGGTTCGCCACCAGGAGAGGCAGGAACAGACAAAATAGGAAACTCTCAAAGGGCAAGTTAATTTTAGCCTCAAGGCCAGGAAATTCTTTTTAAAACAATAAGAGTGATGGGCTTGGGCTGTGGTAAAAGGGTAGATTTGACCTGAGCTGCAGGTTTCTGAGAGACAAAAAAAATCTAAAATGCAGAGAGACTTCTGCAGAGAGGAGAATACGGAATTCTGGTCTTGGCTTCAGCTGTACTTGGCTTCTTCGTGGGCCACAGGGGAGGCTGGCCCGGGGGCATCAGTGGTAATGTGACCAGCACTGCAGCTCCTCCTGATGGCCTGAGACCACAGCCCCCTCCTCTTGCAGCAGCAGGAACGAGTGAAGCCTGGCTGATGGTCAGAGCTGGACGCTGCCAATGGCTCTGAACCTCAAACCAACCTGGGCACCTGGACTTGACACTTGCCGAGACCTCGGATGAGATGGTGTATTTATCAGCTTCCGCTCACTTAACATGGAGGCTTCGGACTCCCAGTGACTCCGGGGCTGACAGCGTCATGCATCCCATCGTGGGGCTACAGAAGGGGAGGCTGACTCTTATTCTCACTCAGGACATGGGTGGGAGAATGCACCATGGTTGAAAGACTAGGCAGTAATTCCAAAATGGAGGGTTTTGGTTTTTTCCTGAATCAGGGTAGACCAAGGCATATAAATGTGTGAATGAAAGTCTGCTCTAAGTTCTTACACATCTCTGCACAGCTACAAAGTAACTAAGATGAATTCGGTGGTAAGTAGAGTCAGGAGAGCTGAACCACTCTTCACCTCTTGCCCCTTTGTAAACCCAGGCAACTCAGTTAATTTTTTAGGCTTTAAGTTCCTGCTATGGGGAGAAGGACTCTGGGAGTCTCTAGACTGTGCTGATTGCACCCGATATCTAAGAAAAGCCCTACTTCCTGGGGTGCTGGAAAGATATACATTATCACTCTTTTTTTCTTCAAATCTTCTACCACTAAGAGCCATGGCCATAAATAACTTCCCTAAACATTATGTTCCAGCCATCTGTCCAGGAGTAAAGTCGTCACCATCCCAAGCAACAAGGAAAAATATGTCTTTTTCCGTTTCCATTGACATCCAAGTTTTGGGTTTTGTTTTTCGTTTTTTGTTGTTGTTGTTGTTCACTCCCATTTCTCAGGTCCTGAATACCTTGCCCATCGCTCTTCAGGATTCCCAGAGAGCAGGGAAGGGCATCTGTGTTAAGCTTTGCAGTGACATGCACAAGCAGGTCCGAAGAAGCTCAGGGACAGTGGGCCGTGGAGTTGGAGAGTGTGCGAATAGCACTCGGTAAGGAGGACGTGGATGTCCCACCAATAGTGCACAGGGTTCCCCTTTCTCCACATCCTCACCAGCACTTGTTATTTGTTGATGTATTGATGGTTGCCATTCTGACAGGTGTGAGGTGATATCACACTGTGGTCTTAATTTGCATCTCTCTGGTGATTAGTGATATTCAGCATCTTTTCATGTCTATTGACCATCTGTATGTCCTCTTTAGAGAAGTGCCTATTCAGGTCTTCTGCCCATTTTTTAATTACATTGTTTGAGGGGTTGGTGTTGAGTTTTATAAGTTACTTATAAATGTTGGATATTAATCCCTTATCAGATGTATCATTGGCGAATATGTTCTTCCATTCAGGGGTTATCTTTTCATTTTGTCGATGGTTTCCTTTGCTCTGCAAAAGGAGACACTGTGCAAAGGAGTATGGAGTTATCTCAGAAACTTAAAAATGAAACTTTTATGACCCAGCAATTCTGCTTCTGAGAATATACCCTAAGAATCCCAAAACACCGGTCAGAAGGAATATGTGCACCCCTATGTCCATTGCAGCATTATTTACAATAGCCAAGATTTGGAAGCAGCTCAAGTGTCCTTCAGTAGATGAGTGGATAAAAAAATGTATTACATTTACACAATGGAATACTACTTGGTCCTAAAAAGAAGGAACTCTTACCCTTTTTGACTGCATAGGTGATCCAGAGAACATTATGCTAAGCGAAATAAGCCAGTCAGAGAAAGACAAGTACCATATGATTTCACTTATACGTGGAACCTAATGAACAAAATAAACAAACAAAATAGAAACAGGCCCATAGATACAGAGAACAGACAGACAGCTGTCAGAAGAAAGGGGGATTTGGGAGGCTGGGTGAAGAGGTAAATGAATTAAGCAAAATATATCTCATAGACACAGACAACAGTATGGTGATTACCAGAGGAAAAGGCGGGTGGGGAAGGTAGAAGGTAAAAGGGGGATAAATGGTAATGGAAGGAGACTTGACTTGGAACGGTGAACACACAATTCAATGTATAGATGATACATTACAGAATTGTATAACTGCAACTTACATAATTTTGTAAACCAATGTCTCCCCAATAAATTCAATAGGAAAGAAGGAAGGAAGGAAGGAAGGAAGGAAGGAAGGAAGGAAGGAAGGAAGGAAGGAAGAAAGAAAGAAAGAAAGAAAGAAAGAAAGAAAGAAAGAAAGAAAGGAAAGAAAGAGAGGCATTGTTTCCCAAGGTGGCCCAATTAAACAGCAATTACTCAAGATAAGAGAACCAGGTCTACTTGCGCAAGGGGTTGTAAACCACCAGCTCATTACAAGAGAACCTCGATCCAGCAGCAAGAGAGCTGTTTCTAGTGCAGAGCAGCGATGAAGCAAGGAGGTTTCTCAATGCGGATGTCCCCATCATCCCCCCAGTAGCCCCATCTTGTCCTGGCAACACCCTTGTACGGACAATAAGTGGAATCGCCTCTACTCTTGCCTCCATGTATCCACCTAACCAAATCACAAAGTCCGGAGAAAAATGGAGAAGAGACAGTGAATACAAGGAAAAGGGAAGTACCTGAAGCCATCTTTGTGGCAGGCACTGAACAAACATTTTCCCATGTAACCATGACGGTGACCTGTCGATTTCACAGGTGAAGACACTGGGGCTCAGAGAAGTTTAGTAATCCGTCCAAGGTCCCATGGCTAGGGATAACAGACCAGGGTTTAAATCAGGTCTTTCTGACTCCAAAGCCCAAATGCCTTCCATGGTAATTGGCCAGGCTGCATTCCACAGCGGCTTTAGCCTCGCACTGAAGGTCAACCCATGTCTAACACCTGGGGCAAAAAGGGCAGGAATGAGGCTGGTCTCCCTCCTGCCTCACCAGAGTCAGAAGCTGGAAATAGAGTTACGTGTACATCCACCCATCCATCCATCCATGATGGAAAGAAGGAAGAAAATGTACAGAAGAGGATTTGCTCAAGCCGTGAAATGATTGGCAAGATCCACGGTCAACCTCAAGGGCCTCTGCGACAGGGAGCTGTGTCTGAGGGCAGGAGCATCGAGCTCACTTTTGCAACGAACTTTGCTGAGCCTCGTGGCCAGCTACTCCCTTCTTCCAGGCTACTCCCCTCTGCCAGCACCACACTAGAGTCAGAAGACCGCCAGTTCCTCAAGTCCCCAAGGAGCAGCACAGGAAGGAGGAAGGCCAATGCCTAAAACCCGCCAGTAGCTGTCAGACTCCCTTTTGTCCCTTCCAAGCTGGCATCCAGCACGTACTTGGGCCTATTTGCATTCCCCTATTGATTCAGTGATCACATGTCTGAAATAGCCCTGATTTCAGGTCATTGTACTCTGTACAATCAAAGCAATTAAGTATCTGATAAGTGTGATCTCATTTATACAACTTGGAAATCTTTCATATAATAAATTCACAAGTCAGAAAATGTTTTATGTTGGGCAGTTTCTAAAACCCTTGTTTTCATTTAAAAAAAGAAGTTGGGACCTGGCTGGTGTAGCTCAGTAGACTGAGTGCTGGCCTGCAAACCAAAGGGTTGCCAGTTTGATTCCCAGTCAGGGCACATGCCTGTGTTGCAGGCCAGGTCCCTGATAGAGGGCGCTCAAGAGGCAACCACACATTGATGTTTCTCTCCCTCTCTTTCTCCCTCCCTTCCCCGCTCTCTAAAAATGAATAAATACAATATTTAAATATATATATTAAATATACATATATTAACCATAGTTATAAGCAAAGAGCATTTTATCTAGAAAGAATGGCAAGTTTTTAATGCAATCACCCCACCTCAAACTGCAAGGGACGTTCCCTAAACCCAGAGTCTCATCCTAGGGGAATCTAACACTTTGGAATATTTATTTCACCTCTTGGGCATCAGCGCCTTCCAGCTGCTCAGACATTCTGGGCAGCCTCTCGGGCCCCAGCATACTGCTGTATCCCCGAGGGCCTGAGCCCTGGGGAGCTGAGTGGGCGGTATTGTTCCT
Source organism: Micronycteris hirsuta (assembly GCA_004026765.1). Lineage (NCBI taxonomy): Eukaryota > Metazoa > Chordata > Mammalia > Chiroptera > Phyllostomidae > Micronycteris > Micronycteris hirsuta. Next base: position 30,614 of record PVJI01000372.1, read on the forward strand.
TCCATCTGGACAGTTCAAGGTGCTTCCTAAAGTTCTCTTGGCCCCGGGGGTCATTAATCCCCAAGGACCTCCTCCACATGTCCTCTTAGCTTGTGATGTAGCCAAGGACTGGGACATGTTTGGTCAAAACTAGGAGTGGCCCATCCCTCCCATTCCTGTCCTCCCCCAGCTCTGCTGGCCCAATGACGTGAAGGAGAGGATGACATGACGCATGAGAGGACAAGGGACCAGCACAGCAAGGGACTTCCAGGGCTCTGCACCGGCGTGCTGAGATGGCATAACAGGAAGGAGCACTTCCTCCCCTTGAATAAAAGGGTCCCTGACACACAACCCATATAAGTCCCTGCTCAGGTCACCCCACGCCCACACAATGTGCAGACCACCTCCAGAAGGGTTGTTTCTCTGCCTCCCCAGCTGTGACATCATCCCATTGAAAGGCTGCCCTTACAAGAGGGAAACCGTGTCCTGGTTGGGACAAGCTGACCCTGTGGTAGAGAACCGAGTTCTGTGTGAAATGGCTGTTACCTAACGGCGGGCGGCATCGATTTTACAGCTGTCGCTGAGACTATTTGAAGCACTCTCCTGGTGGAGCAAATGGACAAAACAATGCGAAGGCTAGCTCTAACTTGCAAAGAAAGAATCGGCAATTTAGTGATCTTCAAAGACTAGAACATATTCTTATCCTGATTCAGGAGGCTGATCCTTAGACAACTAAAGCAGTGTGCTAAGCAAAACCCCTCAGAACATGAATACAATATCATTTTGTTTGTTTGTTTGTTTGTTTAAGTTTTCTGTTTCTCAAGCAACAATTTACAAGAAACAAAGACCTGTTTCAACCAGTCTGTACACGCAGTTCCACCCCGCCTTCAAATTTGGCCTGTGGCTACTCTAGGCCAGGGCTTCTCGACCTGGCCACTGCAGGCACGTGGGGCTGGGCAATTCTTTGTTGTGGGACGCTGTACTGTGTATTATGGGACATCTAGCTACACCCCCGGCCACTACCCTCCAGATGCCTAAGGCAGCATCTCCATCCCCCAAGTTTTGACAACCAGAAATACCACCAAGGCCCCCCTGGGGGAAAATGGCACAGGTAAAAACCCACTGTCCTCCAACTTCCCAGACCTGGGACAGAGTTTCTCCTCTTGGTGGCCCAATCTGAGGAAATCAGAGACCAGGGCACTGGGCAGAAGGACTTGGATTGCTGGCTGAAGAATCACGAACTCCAGACAAAGAGGCTCCACCAGAACTGAGAAGGCCTGTAGCCTCAGGCTGTGACTTCCTCATCTGGGAAAGTGAGTGAGACCTTGCTCTTCCACAAAATAAGTCTTAGGTTGGGATGGAAAGTGTGACCTTTGTTAGCTTCTCTAATGCCAATATCCCAGGGTTGTATCTTGGAGACAACTGATGGATTTCTTTGACTGGGTATTACAGCCCAGCCTAAGGTTGAATGTCAGCTGTAGGAGCTGCTTTATGGAACTCGAGTTTGGATTAATGAGCATTATTTACTGATTTATGTTCAACAGAGTGTATGAGAAGCAGTTAAAAGATTTTTCTTTTTGCTTGTGTTCTCACACGTTGCCTAACTCGTTCTAGTGATGGAGAAACCGAGGCCCAGAGAGAAGTTTTGAGTGAATGTGCTGGAACACTCAGCAGTCTCTTACCCAACCTTCTGCCTTTGCCCAACAACCTTGAAATGTGTAGTGAAAAGGGATCCCGCACATGGGTGGTGTTTATCATGTATGGCTGTTGGGGGCGGAGGTAAATGGTTTCTTTGTTTTGAACCTGGTAGAAATCATTGCAAATGCATTAAAAAAATCCAATGTATTCAGTTGTGGGCAGCGGTCTTTAGTTAAATATACGGACTTTGAGTAGGTTGGTTTTTTTATCTCATATAATTTTCAGATACCTTGTCTAAGATAATTCAATATTACACCTGGAATTTATGTACTTACAACAAGTATTTTTTATTTCGGTATCTAAAATAAAATAAATACAGGTTCACGCGGCGTTGATGCGTTTGACAAGTTGTAAATGTTGTTTAATTGGATTACAATACTGGTAAAGAGAATTAACATAAACTGGTTTTTAATCTCCTTTTCCAAGTCAATGACACATTTGGCCCTGACATCACAATGTTCTTATTTATTTTGACAAATCTCTATAATGTCATCTTGAAGAAAAACTCTGTGTGCTTGGTGCTGACCTTAGACAGTAACCTCTGTATGGGGACCAGCAGAGCTGGGGCCTAGCGACCTCTCCAGCCCCTTTCGTGACCTTCACCTACGGAGGCAATTTCTCCTGAACAACGTTGACTGACTCTTGGTCTGGACTTGCGGTTGGCATGTGTGTGTGTGTTTTAAAACATAATTCTGATATAAATTCTATTTCTTTTTAGAATAGTGAATGGCATTTATATGAAAACAGAAGCTATTTTAAAAGAATAAATGCATGTAACAGAGCAGTCAGGAAAGATGTGTTAATCATCACTTAACCATAGAATTCAGTTTTCAACACTACAGAAAATAATTTCCATACACATCACATTTTTCAATCTACAGTGGTGGTGAGATGTTAGGGTTAAGTTGAAGGGACAGTGCTAGAGATTCTGCAGGGCCTCAGGCCAGGCAGTCAAGGCTGGCATCAGAACAAAGCTCTGGCACACTGGTGTCTAGTCAGACCTGTGCATGTACTGGGAAAGGTTCACAATCAACTTGTCTGTCCATGACCATGGTAAGTCAAAGAAGGTCAACACTTATGATGGCTGTCTTTGTAAAAACACAGAATTTAGAATAGTGAATGACACATCTGTTAATATTAAAGTTTCATTTACCCTGGCTGGCGTAGCTCAGTGGATTGAGCACTGGCCTTCAAACCAAAGGGTCGCCAGTTCGATTCCCAGTCAGGGCACATGCCTGGGTTGCAGTCCAGGTCCCCAGCTGGGGGCATGCGAGAGGCAACCACACATTGACGTTTTTCTACCTCTCTTTCTCCCTCCCTTCCCCTCTCTAAAAATTAATAAAGTCTTTTAAAAAAACAAAGTTGCCTTTAATATTGGAATTGATGAATGAAACTTATAGGATCTCTCACACAGTGAATTTATAAGAAATTTATCTAAATATTTTTACTGATCAGTATATAGCTTGGGTGAGTCTTCTTTCCTAAGGGCAAGAAACTTCATGCAGCACTCTTTTAAAGTTTCTTTGCCCCCTCTTATTCTACAATTTATGAAATGTTCCTATGAATTTTCTATCACATTTCATTTCTAGTTTCTAACTCTGTAATTAGAAAGCTTATGTTAGCCTTTATGTATAAGGTAAAAAATAATAATTCTAATTATGCTAACAATAGGTGTAAGGTACATCAATATGTGAAAACCTTCACCAAGTGAACTGAGCAGTAAAAAAAATCACCTGGCTTTATCCGTTAATCACATTCCAGTCAAAGTCTCTGAAACACAAACACTACAAAAACTTTCTCAGCCAATCCATCAGTCTTGGATTTTTATTTTACATGCTGATAAAAGACAGATCATTTCACAGTCTAGCTCCTCCCCAAGATTCCCAGCTGCCTGTAACTTTCGAGCTGGGTCCCTGGCTCCTCACTCTAGGACAGGTCAGGATGCAGGAAGCAAGGGGAGGTGGGGGGTGGGAGTCTGGAAGGGGTCCCACTTACCGGCACTGCAGGGCGCACTGCTGAGTAAGGGGCAGGGCCGCTCACCACGGAATCCATGAAGTAGCTCATCGTATTTTCAGCACCTGCGTGGGAGAAAGCGTTCACTGAGCTGCTGGGTACACAGATGCGTGGGCTAGAAGCAAGAAGGCTGAACCTCAGAACCTCCCTAGGAACCATCAAACTTACCTCTTTGTGTTAGAGGGGGAAAAAACCCAAAACTCAGAAAGATGAAGTGACCAACCCAGCAACCAGAGAGCGGGACAGACCCCAGACACAGCCAGTCCCCTGACAGCAATGGAGCCTGCAGAATGGATAGCCTCTGCGGGATGTGAAAAACAAGCAGTGGAAAAGTTTCCCAAAAGACCCTCTTGTAGGGTTTCTCGGCAGAAACTAGGTCTTGTGTGTCTTTTTTAGTACCATCCCCATCCATACGTCGCCCTCCCTCCACCCGGCCGGGCCTGGCACACAGCTGGCACGCAGCACGCAGTTGTCACATACGCCAATCGGTAAAGGAAGAAAGAAAGAAAAGAAAGAAGAATAAAACAGCTCCTCCACACAGGCATATTAGCCAGGATCCAAGACTCAGAGAAACCGAGAGAAGACCTGGAAAAAGGATTAAACATTATTCATCTTGAAAAAAGGAGAAGGACTGTTAAATAACTCCTGTTGAGAGCTATTATCTACATTGAAAGTCTTAATGACAAGAGAGCTGGAGGAATGTCTTGGAAGAAGGGATTTTCCAGTGAGCTGTGGGTTATCAGGATAATCATTTATCAGACCCTTCTGTTGACTTAAATGCCTATAAAGTGCATTACTTCTCACACTTCCGTAAACTCAATATTGTATACTTTTAATATGTCTTTCTTGCCCTGGCTGGTGTAGCTCAGTGGATTGAGCATGGGCTGGGAACCAAGGGGTCCCGGTTCGATTCCCAGTCAGGGCACATGCCTGGGTTGCAGGCCAGGTCCCTGTGAGGGCCATGTGGGACGCAGCCATGCACTGCTGTTTCTCTCCCTCTCTTTCTCCCTCCCTTCCCCTCTCTCTAAAAATAAATAAAATCTTTAAAAAAAAAATATGTCTTTCTTGAGTAATTCAGAAAGTTAAATTCCTCGGCCTATCGTTCAGAGGACAAATTCCTATTGCTAGGAAGTGACATTTTAGTTTCAGCTCAACTGCCTTCCAGGGTATGTGCGTCTGTCCTTGTCCTGCATCCTTGCTGACATGTAAAGCCCTCACAGGGCTGAAGAGAAAGAAAGAGCACCATGCGTCTCAGGCTCAATTGGTAGTTTTGGTTCACCATCTCCACATGCAGTAGGCCAGCCAATGAACATACCTTCTTTCATATAAAATATATTCAAATGACACAGTTAAACAGTCCCAGCAACACAACATAAAATTCTACCGACTAAGGGCGACCATCACAGAGACATTGGCATCACACAGTTGAGAGAAGTCAGCTGAAAACCCTTGGTGATAATATCTTAGCAGAGAACTGCATTGATGGCGTTTAACTACAGCTTTATCTTTTTATGGTGTCTTTATCCCAAAAAGTAGAATTTTTCTCCCCAAAACCACCAAAGCGATGGCTAGTTTAAAAAGATTCTTTTAAAGTAACTAAGAGTAACGAGGCTCTGTTAACATGTTAACGTCTGCACCGTGGTCACCTATTCAGAGTCTGTTTCTAAAAATGTAGTGAGGACCTACCAGACTCCACACTGGGCCCTGATGTGAAGTCAGACTGAGGGGTGTATGACATGTTCGGCGTGGGCTCGTCCTTATTATACCTTCTAAGGATTTTCTCAGGGAGCTCCGCATTTCCTTGTGCTAAAGCATTCCTTATTTTTATTCTTAAAATCAAGTTTTCAAGTCCTAATGACTCATGCACCCCCACTTTAATGCTCATGGATAAGACATAAAAGTTAGCATGGATGGTGTCATACCGAGGATGACTTAATCGTGGCCAGATTCCCCTGGGAAAAGTCGGTCGTCTCCCCAGGGCCCTACAGGGCAACCTGCACCTTTGGGACATGCACAGGGATTGGGGAGGGCTGCTTCCTGAAAGCCATCCAGCACCCTCCCCCCGCCGGGTTTCCACCCCAGCACCCCACACATCCCGTGAGTCATCACAGACCTCAGTCATTCATTCATTCATTCATTCCCAGACCTCAGCCGTTTGTTCATTCATTCCCAGAGCACACTGGTGGTTCCTTTTGTTGGGGACTTGGGAACTCGTTCAATAAATAATAACTATGCGCCTGCTGCGCGCCAGGTGCTGTTGGGGCCACTGGAGTCACACTGGCAAACAAAGATCCCTGTTCTCACACAGACCCTACCTTCTATCAGCTCAGGATAAAACCGAGAAAGAAGACAGGCTCCCAAATGACTACCATACAATGTGATGAATGGTTTACCAACACTATGGGGGAAATAGCTGTCCGTTGGTTCTGCTGGCGTGGGGAAGAGGAAGTCATGGAAAACGGTGCAGTGTGAAGTGCCAGTGGCAGGCCTGGGGAGCCATTCCTAGACTCCCACAGGCAGTTAGTGAAAGACCTTGACCCTCTGAATTGCTGCTCTACTTACGTAGCTGGAAGAGAAAGGACTTTTGGAACTGACAACTTGTCCTGAAGCCCAACTCAAAGGCACCAAGACTTTCAGCCCCGGCCAGACAGCCCCCTCCTCACAGCCTGCACTCTGCGGAGCTTGGAAAAAGGGTCCTTGGAAAGACCCTTTTCAGTTTTCTCTTTCCAGTTGACAGCGCAAGGCAGGAAACCTGCAGCCCCGCGTGTGGTACGCTCTGTGCTGGCTGTGTTCTCGAAGCCCGGTGTTCTGTGAAGGACACTTCCCTTGGGGAAAAGCCCTTCGCCCAGGGAGGAAGCTGGAAAGAGGGAGTTGCCAGGGCTCACATCTCAGGAAATAACTCTGGGACAGAAATGGATTACGGCTCTATTACTTTTTGGAGAAAGAAAAAAAGAACCCTCCCTTTTCCCACTTGTAGATTGTGACACAGAGCAGCTGCTGTAGACGTAAACCCTTTCAGAAAAAGCAAAAGGAGTGTTTGGGTGATTTTTTTTTTTTTTGGACTCGTTAGCCAAAGACAATTCCCTCCCACATGACAGCTATTTGAACATCAGCTGGACCAACATTTTTGTCTTGGCGTTCTAAATGTTTATTACCAAAATACAAGACAACTGTGTGATTTAAGACTTACTCCCCAGCCCAGAAAGCATCCATAGGCTTCTCTCAAAGTAGAAATGATTGAAATACCTGGTAATAGAGGCATAAAGAGCTGAGTTTAATTTTCTTGCACGGGACCAGCAAGGCTCGAGCAGAAGAATAAATGTATTTGAAGTGGCTTTGTGCTCTGGAAACCCCTGGCTGGCCTGTTGTGGCCTCTGGGATCTGTGTCCCCACCTCGGCCCACCCCTTACCATGCACCATGGCAAACTCCACTCCTGGAACGCTCTGGGGTTCCTTTAAATAACCCGTGTTCTTTCTCACTCCCCTGAGTTTCTCAGGGATCCCCTGCAACAAACAGTCCGGCTGCCCTGCTGCTCCTCAGGACTAACGAGCCCCAACTCCTCATGGTTCCAGGCTGACCTCAGAGTTTTTGCTGCCAGGAATTCTTCCTGAAGCACCCTGCCCGCCTGCCAGGGCTCACTGTCCCTTCTCTGTGTTCCCCTACGTGCATTTCAGTCCTTATGCCTAACATACTCTGTTATAAACATCTGTTTCTGTTTGCCTCTCTCGCTAAACTCTGAGCTGTCTGAAGGTCAACGCCATGCCTTTTCCATTTTTGTATCTCCGGAATTTCAGACAGACAATGAAGCATAATAAATGTCATTTTTTTAACCCTGGCTGGTATGGCTCAGTTGATTAGGCCTCGTCCCACAAAGCGAAAGGTCGCTGGTCTGATTCCTGGTCATGACACACGCCTGGGTTGCAGGTTCAGTCCCCATTCGGAGAGAGGCATGTGAGAGGCAACCAATTGATGTTTCTCTCTCACGTCGCTGTTTTTCTCTCCCTTTCTTTCTCCCTCCCTTCACCTCTCTCTAAAAGCAAATAAATAAAATCCTTTTAAAATTTTTCATTTTTTAAATAAGTAAGTGAATAATTGAGTCTCATAAGACTGAAAATGTAAGAGGTGGGTCTGATGTCAATAACACTTCATTTTCAGATTATAGAATTTAAATAGATTGTGGGTCTGGATAGGGATCCACTTGAAATAACAGGTTTTTGTGATCCATGAAAACAGCTTCCCTTGATTCACCACCTATTTAATGTCACTTATCAAAGAAGACTTCGCCACCACTGCACCTATATGGCACCACTCAACTCCCCACTCACACTTGGCTGCTCGGCTGCTGTCCCCGCCACTCCCACCCCATTAGGAGGGCAAGGACTGAGTCTGTTTCTTCACCCTCTGTCCTGAGATCCTGGACCAGTGTTGGCAGGTTGGCGGCACACAAAGAACCGTTGAACATAGGAGTGTAAGTTAAAAAAACGTGCACACACCTTTAACTCCCAGAAGCCCCTTATTACAGGCGAGGAGAAGCCAAGGCTGCTGGCCGGCCCAGTGGAGGCCTGACTCTGGGTCTCCGCTCTCTGCCTTCCCCATCCTGGAGTTTCGGGATAGAAATGGACAACCTCCTCTAGGCACGAACAAGGCAACGATGTCGTGTGTGTGGTTGTCTCCCATTCAACAAAGTGCTTTGAGCTAGTTTTCTGTGGGACTCAGGAGAGAGCTCTGCTCTTCATCATGCGTGCGACCCACAGCTTCTAGAAAATTCCACCTGCCGTGGGGTCAGGATCTGCAGGCCGACGCTTCCTTTACCTGGGCCTCTTCAGGGGCCGTCCGGGTGATGCCCGAGAATGAAGAGCAGCAGAGGGGCGGGGGCGGCCAGGCCAAGGCAGCAGAAGGGCAGGAAGCCCCAGGGAGACAGACCCTCATGGTGGCGGCCTCCGGCGCCCTCCCACGCCGCCCTGCTGAATACGGGGGACCTCAGGCAAGCGCTCTTCCTTTAGGATTATGTGCTCTTCAAGGAAACACTATGCCCTCAGGTAAACACCTCAGTAAACTATACTTCGATATTTTTCTTTAGAAAATAATTGTTTTTGCCAAAATAATATACATTTACTGAAAAATTACAATGCAAATACAGACAATTTTAAAACAAATGCCCAAATCACCTGAAATGCCACCATTTAGATAATTGTACTAACATTTTGTCTAGCATTCTTCTGGGTATTTTTAATTCATCTATACACACAAACAGATATAACATGCACATATGATCATAATTTTACATTCGCAGTTTTCTTCCCTGCATGCTCTTTTACAATCTGATTTTTTCCATTGATGTTTGCCATAATACTCTGAACATCTTTTATGTCAACAGATATAGTTGTACCTCTCAAAGTATGATTGCTGAGTATTGTACATATTATTATTGTTTTCTTAATGAGCCTTTTATTGTAAAATTAGTTTGTCCCCAGTTCCTTGTCATTAGAAAATTTCCTGCCCTGTCTGGTGTGGTTCAGTGGATTGAGTGCTGGCCTGTGAACCAAAGGGTCACTGGTTCGATTCCCACTCAGGGCACATGGCTGGGTTGTGGGCCAGGTCCCCAGTAGGGGGTGTGAGAGAGGCAATCACACATTGATGTTTCTCTCCCTCTCTTTCCTTTCTCCTCTCTCTCTAAAAATAAATAATTAAAATCAAATATTGAACAACAATAAAGTAATTAAAAAAAATAAAAATAAATAAAATAAATAAAATAAAAAAAGAAAGAAAGAAAAAAGTTCCTGCTCTGGCTGGTGTAGCTCATAGATTGAGTGCCGGCCCATACACCAAAGGGTCGTTGGTTCAATTCCCAGTCAGGGCACATGCCTGGGTTTTGGGACAGGTCCTCAGTTGGAGATGTGCAAGAGAGGCAGCCAATCAATGTTTTTCCAGCACATCAATGTTTCTTTCCCTTTCTTTCTTCCACCTTTACCCTCTCTAAAAATAAATAAATAAATCTTAAAAAAAAAAAGAAAAAGAAAAGTTCCTAAAATATTTTCTATTCTCATTAAATGAGTAAAATCAGTATGGTTGAGACAAGGAATGTGTACATCCTACATTTTAATACATATAACAGACTGCCATCCATAACAGAGAGCCAAAATTACCCTGCCTCCAACAAAGGCAGGTTTTAAACCTGACCTTAAACTTTTGTCTTCGTGTCAGCTTCATAGGTCAAAGTCATGGCTCCAAGGTATCCTGGGTGTGAAAGTCCCACACGCGGACTACGAAAGTGCACTAACACTGTGACAGAAAATGTAGTCATGTGTTTTTCTTCTTTGAGAGCAAAGTAAAATATAAGTAGATTCACAATTAGCCTTTCTCCTCATATTAACAAGTTAAGATTGTCATCAGTGTATGACAAAAAAGGATATCCTTTTGGCCTGGAATGCAGAAGAAAAAGAATTTGGCTTTCAAAAATGCTAATTGTTTAAAGGAAACTTGCTCCCAAAGCCAGCACCTTTTCCACACTGAAGACAATACTGCCACACGTCACCGGGGCAAGGCCTCCACTATGCCACACACAGTCTTAATTTCTTTGTTCCAAATAAATGTCTTATCAATCTGTTTTTAAAAACTCAAACTACGCCTGCAGAACCAGTTCAAAATGGTCCCATCTCGCTTTTAACCAAGATCCTGAGTTTCCTTTTGGAGACAACACCCCACGACCGCAAGTCATGCAGCCATGGCATGCGCAGAGGAGAGAACTTTGACCTCCATCTGCACTGGAACCAAAGCCTCGCAGCTCCCCACCGTGGGACCAAAGGACCGGGACCTAGCCACAACTGGGAAACGAGACCCTTTCAGAAGCAAAGTGTCTGCTGTCCAGGAAGACCTGGTGCAGAAGCCCATTACCATTGATGACCAAGTTCCAAAGCTCCCCAATGAAACCTGGCCCCACCAGCACTCCCACATACTTGTTCCCCTAACCCCTAGAACTGCACCCCCATCCCCACTGTAAGCCATCAAGGACTTCGGCTTTCGTCCCATTCTCCGTGCACAGTGCCCTGCAGGACAGCGAGTGTAATTCCTCCACTGCCGTTCTCAGCGGTCAGTGCTCGGTGCTCAGTGCTTGGTGGTCATCACTGGCTCTGCTGCGCTGCAGGTGGAGGAACTGTCTTCCTGTTGAACTATAAGTCTAAGGATCAGTTCCTTCCAGAAGCTTTCTCTGAACCTCCCAGGCAGCCAGATGAGTATCCCTGCTCTCTCTCCTTGGTAGTTAGTTACCCTCACAATGTGCCTACCGAAGTTCACTGTACTTCCTGTATGCATGTCCGTGTCTGCTCCTGAGTTATGAATTGCACTGAAGGTTGCTGACTAGGTGAAAGAGTCCACACATGAAACAGAGTTAGTGTGTGCAAGAGTTATGCCTCAGTACCTGAATATATCCTAGACAGTGAAAAACCAGCTGGGATCAAAAAAAAATAAGAAGAGTCATTACTTGTGATGACCCTTGTCCATATGCCACCCAAGGTTAAACTCCTTTCATGGTAACTGCAAGCAGGGTCGTATTTTTCTCTAACTAACGGATGGACCAGATTGGTGTGTTTGTCTATTCTGATTTATTATTTTCGTCCTATCTCACGAGTAGTCCATTTATATGTTTCAGATCATTTCGATGGATGTCTCCCTTGATCTGGCAGTGCAACAAAATCTACCAAGTCCAATTCTCCAAAAACTCAAATTTAAGCATTAAATCAGATTAGCATCAAATTTAGGTAGCTGAACATTCCTCGCTTCCCCAAGGAAACTTTGTGGTTATGGTAAGTAGAGAAGAAAATGGCTTCAAGCAATTAAAAATGAATTCTCTCATTCCTAAACCTACAAGAAGCTCATTTGCTCGACCGAGTATTCCAATGGTACAGTAGTAAACATTCCTTCTTATTTTAAGTATCCAGCACTGACCAAGAAAGGCGATGTTCTCATTTACGTGCTATCGGCGTCTGTGTCCCACATGAAATTCACTAAGTTCACAAAGCAGCAGCTCACAGTAGGCAAACATCTCGCTCTTGCTTCTCCCCAACATACTGGTAATTAATCCCCCACCTTTACTTGAATAGAGGCCAGAAAGTGACTCACATCCACCTCCTGTTTCTCTAAACAACCCCCATCTTCTAATTAAGCACAACACTTTCAAGTTCGGTATGAATTGACATACTCAACTGATCTTTCCTGGAATAGTTAAAATGGACTTGTGTTATCATAATATCACAAAGGAGTATTGTCTTGCCCTTCCTCAAGGAGTAACCCACTAAAACCTCCTGAAGAGGAGACGGAATGTGAAGTGGTTCTAGTCTTCTCTACCATCACAATTAGGAAATGAGGAGTGTCTCGTAGGCTAGTTTATGTTTCCACCGCATGGAAACAGACCCCTACCCATCCCGCTGCCGGAACAGTGTTGTCAACAGCAGGCAAAACGGTGCTGCTTCTCCTACATGTCAAGGCTGTACTTTACAACCTACCCATCTTACGTGACCAGGAAGGTTAGAAGCACAATGTCAATCCTAGTCTCTGAAACTTTTCAGAAGCCAACATTCTACTTTTTCTAGTGTGGGCACATCTTTTAGAAGACCAAAGGCAACAGTCAATAGCCTGGTTTACGGTAAAAGTGGCCTTGACTTCAAATGCTATTCCTCAAATCCTATATTTATTTTTTAAAAGATTTTATTTACTTATTTTTCGAGAGTGATGGGGAAGGAGGGAGAGAAACATCAACGTGTGGTTGCCTCTTGTGCGCCCCCTACTGGGGACCTGGCCTGCAACCCAGGCATGGGCCCTGACTGGGATTGAAACCGACAACCCTTTCTTTTGCAGGCTGGCACTCAATCCACTGGGCCACACCAGCCAGGGTCAAATCCTATATTTAATAATGACATTGAGCAAAGTGTCATTGTTGGCCTTCAGATGTACCCTAGTGCCACACTAATAGTAGGTGCTCCATAAAGTAGGGTCTTTTTAAAATAAGGAACAAGAAGCAGAGGAAATATGTTAAGCACTCTGCTTCACAAGGGCCGATATAGCAGAGGTCATGGCATGAGATTCTGGGCCGAATCAAACCCCCCAAAGGGCTGCAGGTCTAAAGATGCCAACAGTGACCCAATGGCCGCTGCCAAAGAAGTCCCCAAAGAGCCCGGAATTTTAAATAATTACTTTTCGACTCATAGAGTGTGAAGCATGTCAGATGCTATCTGGAATTTAGATATAAGCTGTTAAGAAACTCTCAAAACAACTGAGAGGCCCCATAAATAGAGATAGAGAGAGCACAATGAGCAGGGACACCAGCTGCCTTCGAGCTCTCCAATCCATCAGACGACATCTTAGACCGTGTCTGATTGTGATTTTCATGGTGGAGTTTCATTTGTTTTATTGCCCAAATTATAAGGTTCAAATTTCTCAGTATAATGCTAAACAACTTGCTGGCATTCTTACATAGAGAGGGATTTTGCAAAGTCAATGAGTTTGGGAGTTGAGAAAAATGCATTGAATCTGCCCCTTGTTTGTTTGAATAAACTGAGCCCAGAGAGATTAAGTGTTAAGGAGAGTGATAAAGCACTCTGGAGTGACAGATTCTGGGTTAACCAGGAGGCCCTCACTGAGTGTGTGGGTCATGGGCAAATTTCTTAACATCACAAAGTCATGGCTTCCTCAACTCTAAAAGGGAAATAATAATACCAACCCTTCCGGGATTGAGAAGGGTTATATAAAAGTGCTTAGCAGAGTGCTTTACAGAGGATAAAATGGTCAATAAATAAGGGTTATTATTATTGCTATTTTTATTCCAGGGCCTGGCATTAGTGAGCATTCACTAATGAATAGTACTAGTGGCCTTTACTAACCATTGTTTTTACTGCCCAAGGTGGCCGAGGTCACTTATCTAGGTAATTGAGCTAGAACCCAGGTGGCCTAAATCCCTTATCTCTTTTTCTAAAGGATTTACATTTAAATAATCAAAAGACAGGATTCCCTTCCATAATCATAGATTGAAGAGCATTAGTCAAGAATTTCACAGGAGAAAACCGCCACAATTTCTGTTGAATGGCAGCCCGTTTCTGTCATTGTTATGCATAAAACCAAGAAGTAAGCACTTTTCTTAGAGTGGGGAACAAACTCACTGAAAGATTGCATAGCACAAACAGGCGATGTTGCAGCTTCCTGAGTTAAACCAACATCTTTTTTATATAAATGCTAATCTTTTGTGGAGTAACACTTTAGCAACTAGATACATGTAAATAAAAGGAAGTATCAAGCTGCTGGGGAAAATATTGCAAAAGTTTGTGTTTGTTCAGGTTCTGTTGTTTTTGTTTGTTTGTTTGTTTTTTGTTTTTTTAGAGCAGTGCTTTCCCCAGCTGAAATGCCAAAGACTCACCTGGGAAGCGTGTTAAATGCCGAAGAGCCCAATTCAGCCAATCAGAGTCCTGCGTGTGCCTTTCTAACAAGATGCTGTGTGATACTTGCTAGGTACTGCTGGTTACAGGAACTCACTTGCATAGCCAGGCAGCGTCTGGCCTAACTTGGTTAAATTCTTCAGTAATTATAACAAGGCAAGTGCTCAGAAGGCAGAACCCACTGAGAAGCAGGGAACAGGGGTTCTGGGCCACCTGCTGAGCAGAAGTTTGATTTTTATCTTAGTGGCAACCCAAGGCCAGCCAGGGAGGAGCACAGGTCAGGACCTGTCCCTGCCCCTCCAGCCGCATGGCCACATCTGACCTGGCTCCCCGCCTTTCCTAAGAAGCTGTGGTTCAGTGCTTCAGCCTCAAGAAACTGGCATTGCCGCCTCCACCCCCACCCCCCACCACCACTGACAAGAATCCTTTTGGATTAAAGATTACCTGAGGCACCAAAGATAATTAAGAGTAATTTGCATCAGATTTTTCACAATTTTAAAGGACTTCACTCTTTTGAAAACTTTGTCCTGTGTTTGGCAACTTGCTGTGCCTCTGAAATCATTGCAAAATGACAAGTTAAAGCAATGCTTTAAATGTGAAAGATTAAAATTCCCTGGTTTTCTACTTTTCTCTGTCTCTCAAAAGTGGATTCATTTTATTTCCCCCCTTGAGAATATTTTCTTCACATCAGCACTAAAAGTTTGCTGCTTGACTCTTATTCTCGTAAATACTACCTAAACCACCTCTTCTAAGTTCTTGAAGCAGCACCGCACTCAGTCCGCTGAAATGGCAAATCTACCCACCTCCTTGCGAATCCAAACTGACCCCAGACATGCTTCCCTTCCTGCTCTAGGTACCCTGTTTTCTCCATCTGAACTCTCAAAGCACTCACAGACCTTGTCACATCACTTCACAATGACACTATCTTTCATTTTCAACCTCTTGCAGATAAAATTCTGCCTCCCAAAATAAGCTGTTAATCTTTTAAAAATGGAATTTACATATTGCTCCTTATGCATTCATCACAGCACCCCACACAAGGCTAATTAGTGTGGAGTAGACATTCAATCGGTATTTGTCACAAGCGGGGTTGAGGGAGAGGTTTTCTGAACCGGTTGACTAGACCTTGAAGGCTTTCTTCAGAGTCAGCATTAGTCAGTATCTTCCTAACGGCAAATAATTAATTCTTAGTGAACCAGCAGATTATTTGGGAAATAAACCTAATCCACAGTATTCTCCCAGATAAAAGCAAATCAGACATCCATGCTGCAAAATCCAGCCTAAACTTGTGTGTGTCTCAAAGCTGCACAGGTCGCTGGGAGGTACAACTCCAGCCAGAGCTCTGGACTCACATTCCTTTGGTTCTAATCAGGTCCCCCCACTAAACTGGTCATATTACCAGGCTGCAGGGTCCTCATTCATTAAGGAGATGACCAGAGTGCCCACCTCAAAGACTTCACTGTAGATTAAATGAAGTTGTTTGTGCAAAGCCCCTAGCCCAAGCTCTGGAACAACCTGGAACAACCAACGTACCAAGTGCTCAGTAAACGTGAAGGATTGCTGTCCTTCCCCCAGGGAAAGTGGAGGAAACCAGGTATTACATCCAAACAATCTTCTAGATGTTAAAAATGAGCTCTCTAAAGCTGCATTTCTAGTAAAGCAAGAATTAAGGGGATGAAGAGGCAAACATGAGTTGTCTTCATAATCTAAATTTCCCCAGGATTAAAGAAACTCACGAGATTTGCCTTGAGTGGCACTCAGTTGCTGCATACCACATTTATTTTGTTTAAATACTGAAGACTTGTTAATTTAATTTTCATAAAGGGAAGAGAGAGGTAGGAAAAAGGGTGAGCAGGGAGGGAGGGAGGGAGGACACGTGCCGGCTTCAGGGATGAAACCCTTCCTTCCGCTGTTTGATGCAGAAAGGGGAATTCTGAGTGGTAATTAGGAAAAGACAGTTGCCATGGCAAACAGATCTGTTCAACAATAGATGAAAGCATGAGGTGCAGCAGAACTTGAATGGCCAGTGAGAACTTCGCCTATTGTCCTGGTGTGCAACCGGGAGAGAAAGGCCAGAGCTGTTTGTTTTGTGTATGTGTTTGAATTCTGCTGGACCTCCCCTAGGGACGGGCATCCACACACCCAACGTGTTACAGTATTCCTTCAGACTCTCGCCACCTTGTTGGCATTTTTATTCTTCAAAGCCCCACGCCATTTACTTCTATTCTGTCATCTGTGCGAAACAGGTAGGGCGCAAATCATAATTCACAGTTTAGAGATGAAAATAAGGCACAATCAAGTTAAATAACTTCTTCCCAGTTACAAAGCTAACCTCCAGTGGAGCCCAAGCACACAACGATGCACTTTCCTATCTCCAAAGCCGGTGCCGGTACCAGTTCTAGTTCTGACTCTAGTGCCTTTGGACTCCAGTATACTGAGAGGCTGTGCATGGGCCCAGGACCATGCCCTCAACCAATTCTCCAAGGTCACAGATACCAGACATTGATGGATTGCACCTTGCTCTCCACCCGCCCACAGGCCCTGCTCTTGGACTTCCTGGCACCTCTGCCAGCTAGCACCTCGGTGCAAGGAGCCCGCAGCACAAAGATGCCCTCTCTGTAATCAGACTCTCACTTCGCACACCCTCAGCGGTGGAACCAGGACGGAAGAGCCTGCGTAGCCGCCTCCACTGTTTGTTTTTTCACTACTGATGCCCGTTGCTGATTTACAATTAGAAGCAGCATGCTTCTTCAAATATTAATATTAATAACTACAATGCTGAACACATGAAAAGGTCTTTTCATCTTCAAAGCACTTTGAAGACATTAACTCATTAGCTCTCCCTTCTCTCCTTTCGGGAACCACAGGTAAGTAAGGCTCTCAATAGCGCTTGGTGGCCACCGGGCACCCCTCCATGCCTAAGGAGCCCGCGCCTGCAGAAGCAGAAGGGTTTTCTGTTTAGATAAAAGGAGACACGATGCAATCCAGAACCACAACTGATGAAAGAGTCCAAGTGTCGGTCATCTTACCAATCAAATGGAGCCGCCAGAGCTATCATTTTAGCATCTGTATTTACTGTTGCTTAACAAATATCTGTCTTTTCCGTTGTACCGTAGTGGTATGAAGTAGGAAGAAAATGGCCTTGAGATTAAAAAGAAAAAAAAATAAACTTACCCCAAAGATAATAAGGATAACCTACAATCGAATGCCTTGATCTCTGTATCCGTAACCCTGCATTTTTTCAACAGCTCGCCCACATAAAATGCCACTTTAAAAGGAGGTAGCGGAGACGTTTCAACAGTAGATGAGCCACCACAAAGTGGAATTGCCGGGTAAAGTCACTGCTTGGCAGGGGATGGCATCCGCATCCCCAGCTTTTTCGTGGAGTGCCCCTCAAGTCCAGCTCTGCTGTGGAGGGGAGAGACGCCCCCGACCCAGAGACCCCCATCTCAACTACAGTCCAAAAGACAGACAGAAACTTGGAAAACTGTGGCTCACAAGTCAGAGAGAATCACCAAAAAGGCTAGTTTGGCTTGCAATATTCAGACCTGCAGCAATTTCCTCTCTATAAAAGCAACTCATTAAGCTGCTAGGAAAAAAACAGAAAGATGTAAAACAATAGGCTCACGAGGCGTGAAAGAGGGAAAAATGAAAAGATTTCTACAGTTGACTACAGCTTCAGTTCTTTGGAAGCGCTCCAACAGGCGAAGAAAATTCAGAGTTTCTGACATGTAATCTGTGAGTATCTAAAACGTGCGTGACTTTGCGTTTATAAACCAGGAAAAGGAATGAAACATAGTCTTGATTTTAGACTCTTTGAACAAGATAAGAAAGTATTTTTGAAAAGTGTTATTAAACACTTGAACGGAAAACACAGGAAAATGTAAAAAGAGAAAAACCCACTTGTATCCTGAAAGTTCCCCTCAATTTCTCATTTAATTACCCAGAATTTTTTTTAAAAAGGAAAAGGAAAAGGGACAGTGAAGTTTTAGGCAGAAACTCACACCTTACTTACTACTTTACCGGAGAGACAGGGTGATGAATCAGTCCTGAGCGAGCTTCCCTCAACGTCCGCGGTCTCTTTCCAACTACCTGCGGGAATCCAAGGCTCAGTGGCTAGAGGATGCAAAGACCATAATTTTCCTAATAGAGCTGCCTCCTTAAATTGGGGGGTGTGGTCACGCCCGGGAAAACTGAAGAAAAAGCAGGATTTTGCTAGCCCCTGACATCACAGAGACGGCCGCTAGGAAGGCTTTTCTGTCTAGGTGGAAAAGCAAACCATTTTACTGGCTGAGATAACATCAGATCACACCGTTTTTGTTTTTGTTTTTCTATCCTTCAAATTATCCTTCAATTAACATATAACTCAGCCTTCGGCGAGTAATGGGGAGGGAGATGAGCAACACGGAAGCAGCTCAATGGGACAGCACCCTGTCTCTGCCTTTGCTGATGCGTTAGATTTCACTCTCTATGGAATACGTGAACGTTTACGCTTCACATCGCTCGACTGTCGGTGGAGCCCCTTTGAATCTGAGCAAGAGGTTAGGAGAGGGGGAAGATTGTCAGAAAGAGGATGTCCCCCACCCAGCCACCTGCTCGGGCTTCTGGTATCTCCAGTAACCTGATGTGAAATATGATCTCTTCAGGAAAGGAAAATAATTCTATGGAAGGGAGCTGACCAAATAGCAAGTTGTGGTTTCTGAAAAGTAAAGCTAAAACAGGATCTTCAGATAAGCCTGGTTTTAGGAAATTCCTAAAATAGATTAGTTTGGTGGCCCTGAGTCAAAGTTCATGGTGCAGGAATGAAAGTGGAGACATAATCATGTATTGGTCATTTAGAGAAAATGTAAACAATGTAAAAATGTTGCATCTGCTCTATCAGAAAACATGAGCAGCTTTTATTCACATAGTCGGAGCTGTGGCGAGAATGTTACAGTGTAATAGCATTTCGATATAGAGAGCTATTTCACTACAGAATTCTTTTCAAGTCACTATTTGGCTGCTTAATTGAAGATTTGATCCTGAAAGATTCCATTTTCTTTGAGTAATAAATGCGAGTTACAATTTGCCATGGTTGGCTTCTTTCCTTTTCTAATGAAGATGCAAATGTTCAAGGTTGAAAGTCTACGAAAATCTAATAAATGGCATTCAGAGCAACACCATCGTTATCCTTCATTGTACAGAGCTAGCAGGGCAGTTAAGATGGTATTGTAATTAAAACGAGATTTTACCTCTTATCTTTTGCCTTTGCAAATTAACATGGCAAAAAAGAAAGGAAGAGAGAGTGCTGTTCAGTTTAGTTTAATAAATGTCTGTGCCAAGCACTGTGCTAGGCCCTAGGAATATAACTAGTTCCTGCTGTAGTGTGAAGACAGATGTAAATCAACAATCTCAATCATGCACACCACTGTTATGAGAGAAGTCTATGAGGAAAGCCACGCAAGCTTTGGTCTGTGCCCTTACAGCTCACTCAGTTCCATTTAAAAGGCCCAGGTCAGTTAAACCATTCACAACTAATTATAATTGCATTATTCACTATGTTTGCAAGAGGGTTGAAAAACAAAGAGAAGACTTGGATTCTTGTCTGTGAGGGTGTTCAGTGTGATCATTGAGGAGCTCTCACATCTGGAGTTGTCTACATAGGGTTCATAGAAACAGCTACCCTTTCAGACTCTGTCTTCTATCACCGCCTATCATGGTGTGAAAAAGCAGGAGCTGGGCATCTGAATGGTGCAAAATAAGCCAACACTGGCCTAAATTGCCTTGAACATGCCCAAAAAAGCAGTAAATTTTGTTGCAAACAGTATCTTCAAAAATGTAACATTAAATGGGTATCCACATGCAAAAGAATGAAGCTGGACCCTTACCTTACACGTACACAAAATTCAACTCAAAATGGGCCAAAAACCTAAATCAAAGAGCTAAACCCATAAAAGTCGTAAAAGAAAACATAGAAGGAAACTGACATTGGATTTGACAATGATTTCTTGGACGTGACACCAAAAGCACAGACAACAAAGGATAGATAAGTTGGACTTTCTCAAAATTTAGAACTTTCGCACATCAAAGGGCACTATTAAAAAAGTGAATGGGAGAAAATATTTACTAATCACACAGAGTCAGTATTCAGAACACAGAAAGTACTCTTACAACTCAACAACAGCGACCATCTTGATTTTTAAAAAATGGGCAAAAAAACCATGAGGAGGCATTTCTGCAAAGACATTCAAATGGCCAATAAGCACCTAAAAAGATAGTCAGCATCGCTAATCATTAGGAGAATGCAAATCAAAACCACAATGAGATACTACTTCACATCTATTAAGATGGCTATCATCTAAACAACAGAAAATGAGTGTGGGTGAGGATGCGGAGAAATCGGAACCTTTTCACGTTGCTGGCAAAATGCGAACCGGTGCAGCCACTCTGGAGAACGAACAGCGTGGCAGTTGCTCTCAAACCTAACCACGGAACGCCATATGACCCTGCAGTAACACTTGGAGGTGTATATCCAAAGGAACGGAAAGCAGGGACCCAAACAGATATTTGTACACCGATGTCATAGCAGCGTCATTCACCTTAGTCCAAAGGTAGAAACAACCCAAATGCTCATCAACAGATGAATGGATAAACAAAATGTTTATGTTTCAGACAACAAAACTGTATTTAGCTTTAAAAAAGAATGAAATTCTGATACCTGCTACAACAGGAGTGAATGAAACAAGCCAAAGGACAAATATCGTACAATTCCGCGTATAGGACGTGCCTAAAATAGTCGCGTTCTGAGAGATGGGATGTAGAGCAGGGGTCACCAGGGTTTGGAGGAGAGAATGGGGCGTTCGTGTCTGACGGGGCCAGTGTTCCAATTTGAGATGAAAAAAAGTTGGATGGTGGTGATAGTTACTTAAAGCCACTGAGCCGTACAGTTAAAAAATGGTAACGATCACTTTTAAGTTACATATATTTTACAAACAACAAAAAGTGTGTCCCAAAGATCAAAACTATATAGCATTAGGGGGACAGAGGCCATCCCCAGAAAGAAGGCTTTCTGACCCGAATGGATTTAGAAGGCAGAGGAAAGAGATGATCTGAAAGGAGAGGGTATGAACTCACAGGAAGGATTACAGGGCCTCCCTCGGTCTCTGGGAGAATCACAGCAGCCCCACCTTACAAGTTGTTGAGATTACTGTATAATTGGATGATTGCATAAACAGTAAACTGAAAAAGCAATACTAGTTATTCTTTTTCATGCTCTGTGATATTAAACCCTATGGCGAAGGACCTCAGTTGAAATGACTACATATTTTAAGATCCTGGAGAAAATAAATGAACCCAGTGGCTTAGGAGACACGTGATCTGTTGGTGCCCATTGAACAAGTTCTATTATAAGAGCTGTTTGCTGCTCTGAGGGAGTAACTCCACAGCCCAGAGGAAAGAATGGTAGTTTCAGTAGAGTTTAGACACAGCTGGAATAGGGCCTGAATTAATTTCTAGAATAATTGTCACCAAATTATTTGCCGTTCTTACTGTGAAGAAACCTGGTTCTTTCTTTCTCTGCATAGCAAGATACATTGCAAATTAATGTCTCCTAAGAGGAAAAATGGAGAAGATGAATCTCCAGAATGTTAGCCCAAGAGCGTTGAACCCTTCCACAGTCAGCTTCTCTTGCTCCCACACCAAACCCCAAGATGCAGGCCCTGCCTTTGCAGGGACCTATAACATTCTTTAAACCACTGTCAGCACACAATAAGAGCTAAATTTGAAGTGAACAATGACATTAAATTTAATGAGAAACAAGGCAAAATATCAGCCACTTATTGTATTTCCCGTATTCTCTCTTCTTCCTGATGCTTCAGAAGACGCCATATATGCAGGAAAGCGGTATCTAAACAAATTACCCCAACCGAGTGGGGATAAAATCCAGATACTGCAGTCGTCACCAGATGTCGAAGGGGCCCCAGAAGATAAGATGAAAGGAAAGCAAGGAGCGAAGAACCTTTGTCTATTCGCGCTCCAGCTCTGGAACTTCTTATCCTGTACTTTGTAATGAATCTATCTCCTTTCCATGATCAAAAGCCAAGCCTTTGTCTTGAGCCCCAGATGGATCAGAAGTGGCACACATACGTGTGTGTGCACATCTGGCACCCAGGTGCTGGCCCTCGTGTGTGCCAGAGAGCCCAGGGAGACACTCACATTCTTCGCCTAGTTCTCCCAGGACCACACGGTGGGCTGCGCCACTATCGCTTGGACCAACTTTCTGTTGCTTCCTCCATGAAAAGTGGTTTAGATAAGCTTGGGAAAGACACTTCTCCATCCTGGTTCTCTGGCACCTGCTGAACACCCTTCAGATCCCAGACATTCAAAGCCTTCCAACAGCCCTGCCTGGTGTAGCTCAGTGGATTGAGCACAGGCTGCGAACCAAAGGGTCGCTAGTTCAATTCCCAATCAGGGCACATGCCTGGGTTGCAGGCCAGGTCACCAGTAGGGGGCGCATGAGAGACAACCACACATTGATATTTCTCTCCCTCTCTTTCTCCCTCCCTTCCCCTCTGTCTAAAAATAAATGAGTAAAATATTTTTTTTTAAAGATTTTACCTATTCACCTTCAGAGAGAGGAGAAGAGAGGGAGAAAGAGCAATGTATGGTTGCCTCCCACATGTTCCCCACTGGGGACCCGGCCCACAAACCAGGCATGTGCCCTAACCGGGAACCGAACCAGGACCCTCTGGTTCCCAGCCCACGCTCAATCCACTGAGCTACACCAGCCAGGCATGAATAAAATCTTAAAAAAAAAAAAACAAAAAAAAAACAGAGCCTTCCAACAGAACGGATGACTGTGGGATCAAAGCCATGGGTTTCACTGAAAACCCATCTCTGACTACCTCCTTCGTTGACTTAATTTTTCTCTCTATATTGTTGTCTCTCTGCTCCCTGGTTTCCTCCTCCCTCAAAACACCTTCATGCCTTCTCTCTGGCAGTCTAACTCCTGCGAAGTACTTATAAACTTCAATTTTTAATTACAAAAGTAATATGTGCTTGTAGCATAGTCCAATGACACAGTCCAGTTCGAATTAAAACCTGAAGCCCCCACCCATGCCCCCTTCCACACACTCACCCCAAAAGGGGAACTATTGTTGCCAGCTCCACATGCAGCCCTTTGCCTTTTTCCTATGCCCTTTTCAACTTATTCTGTTGTATGTTGGGTTTTTGTCTATTTTTTTATTTTAGTATGCTATTTTTTTCACTTTTATTGTTATTCTATTATAGTTGTCCCAATTTTTCCCCCTTTGTCCTCCTCCACCCAGCCCACTCCCACTCCACAATCAATCCCCACACCATTGTCCGTGTCCACGGGTCACTCCCATATGTTATCCGACTAATCCCGTCCCCTTCTTTCCACCATTTCCTCCTCCCCGCCAATCCCCTCTGGCCTCTGTCAGTCTGTTCCCTAAGTCTATGCCTCTGGTTCTATTTTGTTTCGTAGTTTATTTTGTTCATTAGATTCCTCTAAGTGAGATCATATGGTATTTGTCTTTCACTGACAGGTTTATTTCACTTAGCATAATATTCTCGTTTCATTCATGATGTCACAAAGAGTAGGAGTTCCTTCTCTCTTTCTGCTGCGTAGTAATCCATTGTGTAAATGTACCACAGTTTTTTGATCCACTCATCTTGAGATATACCCTCACACCTGTCAGAATGGCCATCATTAATAAATCAACAAACAGTAAGTGCTGGCCACGATGTTGAGAAAAAGGAACCTTAGTGCACTGTTGGTGGGAATGAAGACTGGTGCAGCCATGGTGGAAAAGAGTAAGGAATGTCCTCAACATATTAAAAATAGAACTATTGCCCTGGCTGGTGTGGCTCAGTGGATTGACTGCTGGCCTATGAACCAAAGGGTCACTGGTTCAATTCCTGGTCAGGGCACATGCCTGTGCTGTGGGCCAGGTCCCCAGTGGGAGGCGCGCAAGAGGCAACCATACATCAATGTTTCCCTCCTTCCCTTTCTCCCTCCCTCCCCCTCTCTCTAAAAATAAATAAATAAAATCTTTTTAAAAAATGGAACTGCTTTTTGATGCAGCGATTCTACTGCTGGGAATATACCCCAAGGACCCCAAAACACCAATTCAAAAGAACTTGCACACCCTCGTGTTCACAGCAGCGCTGTTTACAACAGCCGAGTGTGTGTGTGTGTGTGGTTGTGCCTCTCGTTGTCATGCAGTCAGCCGTGCACTTACTGGTGCCATCTTCCCATGCCCGTCCCCATCAGGGCAACCCCATTCATTTTAGCAACTAAGCCACGATCCTCAGTCACGTGTCATAAACTCCAGCTAAGTCCTCCTTCCTCTGTGTCTCCCCGAACACCTCAGTCCTCCCTTCCTGCCCTTTCTCATTGGCCGTCTTCTCGTCCATACGTTGTCACAACCTGCTATTTGAGTCTTCGTTGTTGCTTTCCCGTGTCTCTCCTGCCTGATATCCCTCCTTGCTCCTTATGTCGGAAACAGTCTCAGAAAGTGCTCCCCAGCACACACCCTTGAACACGGTACGTATTAATATGGTCCAGCTATCAGGCCAAAATATAGCGCTGACCGTTTTTCCTGAAATAGAGAGGCATAAATCTCCAAAGTATTGAGTGATCCTTTCTGGTGGTAGGAGAGAGGTGTCTTTGTTTTTGTTTTTTATTCTTGCCATGTTTGTGTTTTCTGATCTTCATACAATGTTTTATTCCATCTGTAATTAGAAAAAAAAACACATTGTATTTTTAAACGTGTGATTTTATTGGCCTGATTCAGGTTGCAGTAGAGCACAGTGTTCTGACACAGACTCTGAGTCTAAACTGCCCCAATCTGAATCCCAGCCCTGCTTCCTTCTGTCACCATGGGCATTTTATTTAAGATTCTTGCTCTTTAGTTTCCTCACGTGTAAAACGAGGGCAACGATATATACCTCAGGGATTATTGTGAGGAAGACAGAGGCAGTGCATGTTGAGTTTGGACTTCATAATATTAATCATTGTCACCCACGGCCAGACCAGGGCAGCCCAGTGTCGTCTCACCAGCCTGCAGGAACATTCAGAGGAAGAGAAGCTGGAGGCCCATCCCCCCGCCGGCTCAGTGCTGGCTGGCCAGTGAAGAGACTGACGCAGCACCCAGTCATGGGACAAGCTGGCTGAGAGAAGGGGTCCTGCTGGGTCTGGAGAAGAGCAGCTGCAGCTGCGTCTCCGTGGCTCACACCCAGTGACACCGACTGTGTTACTTTGTCCTTTTGAAACAGTCCACTGATTGCAGATGGAGTCCAGCCTTGGAGTTGGGTCTTCCTCCCAAGATTACATGCAACAGGGCTAGCCCTTTGAATTCCCCCAAACATGTTCTCTCATCCCAATTTAGAGGGCAGCTCACCTTCATTAAAGGGACGCTGAGACCATTAATATTTTTCGTGATCTATATTGGATGAAGTGATCCTTGGGGCCCCGTTGTTTCTGGGAGGCTGCGGCGATTCCGGGAGCTCTGCTTTCTCTAAGGAGCTCAGGAAGTCACTGCCTCAGCCCCAGCTGCCCACTCTCTCTGTGCCTCTGATATCTACCCGTGCCCCAAGGCCTGGACTAACACAGGAGCATCTGCTCAGACAAGATACACTTCTCAGGGCAGGACCATCAAGATGCACAGCTCTAGCCCGGCTGGTGTAGCTCAGTGGATTGAGCGCGGGCTGGGAACCAGAGGGTCCCGATTCGATTCCCAGTTGGGGCACATGCCTGGGTTGCGGGCCAGGTCCCCAGTGAGGACCATGTGAGAGGCAACCATACATTGCTCTTTCTCCCTCCCTTCTCCTCTCTCTGAAAATAAATTAAAAAAAAAAAAAAAAAAGATGCACAGCTCTAGAAGCCATGAGTTGGTGAGCTGGGCAGAGTCTTTCTAGATTCTGCAATCTCTTCACCTTCCAGATAAGTAACGAGAATCAGAGAGATTTATTTCTTGTTCAAGGGAAAGCTGATAAGTAAATTTGTCACACTGCTTCATGGCTAACTGGTTACCTACCTACAGAAACCATTGTCGGCTTCATAGTGAGCCTCTTGGGTGAGTCCAAAGATTGAACCTAGGGTAAGCTAGGATAACCAGTACTAAAGCAGTAAAATTCAAATCAGTTGGACTGTTGACAGAGTAATTCTTCCATTTTCACCGCAAATGTCTGCTGACTCGGTGGATAGCTCAGTCCCCATTAGACCAGGAGAGGAAATGGCAATCCAATGGTCCACAAAATGCTATCATGAGTTTTGCTGTTTCAAAACACACTCCGGACCAGAAGGCCAGTAACCACAGCCAGCTGCAGCCATGAACGCATTGAGAGATTTATGGAAAGCCACATTTATCATTTGTTAATGTACTCATTATTCTGGCTTGGAGCTGACGAATGGTTTGAAGTAGGTTGGTTTGTTTGGAGCCTTTTTGGAACACATTTCAACCAAGTGCCAGGTTTGCTGCTCTCCTGGATACTTCCCTTTCTTCCTCAACAGAGCCAGCGCTATCCCTGAACTCAGGGACCAGGAAGACAAACTAAGAAGATCCAGATGTCTCAGGCATCTGTATACATCTGGTTTCAACCTGAAGCCTACCTCTGCAAGGGGGCTTTTTCCAACCCTACATCTCCTTTCTCTCACTAGGTTATGTCTTTCATTCTATGCTTTCATAATGCACTATTTTCTAGCAAGAATTATATTGTAGGTTTTTGTTGTTGTTGTTGTTGTTGTTTTAAGATGTTATTTATTTATTTTTTAGAGAGAAGGGAAGGGAAGGAAAAAGAGAGGGAGAGAAACATCAATGTGCGGTTGCCCCTTCCATGCCCCCAACTGGGGACCCTGGCCCACAACCCAGACATGTGCCATGACTGGGAATCGAATCGATGACCCTCTGGTTCGTAGGCCCGCGCTCAGTCCACTGAGCCACACCAGCCAGGGCAAGAATTATATTGTAGTTTTTTGTGTGTGTATGTCCATCTCCTTTGTTTATTGTAAAATTCCAGGGGGCAAGAAATGGATCAACCCTGTTTACCATGGTTTCTGCAATTCTTATCATTGTGCCAGAACCCTGAAGTAAAGGCTAAATAAATTTCTGATGGATGAATGGATGGACAGACAATGAGCAGATAGATTGTTGAATGAATGAAGAAATGTAAAGATGGATATTTGAATGTTGGCTGTATACTATCTAACTTACCTGTAATTTCCTAACTTTCTTAATGCTTCTCCCATTGTTCATATCGTTGTCACACAACATGACACCAAATTCTGCCTCCCAATTCCAACCCTAGGTTACATATCACACCACTGTTTTAGCGTAAACTTTTCCCCAGCCAACACAAAAATAAGCCTATCAGGAGAATAATGTATTTTTTTGCAGAGCAAAAAGTAAAGTGAAAAACCGACTGGCTTATTTCACTTAGCATAGCGTTCTTTGGGTCCATCCATACTGTTGCAAAGGGTAAAAGGTTCTTGTTTCACTGCAGATTAGTATTCCATTGTGTAAATGGCCATAGTTGTTTTATCCACTCATTTACTGATGGATGCTTGGCCTGCTTCCATACCTTGGCCATTGTAGGTAACGCTGCAGGTGCACGGGGCTGGGAGAGGTTGGGGTGGAAGGACTGAGCAAAAAGGAAGAAGGACTCGTGGACATGGAGGACAGTGTGGTAAGTGCTGGGGGGAGGGGTGTATAAGGGGACCAAACAGTAATGGAAAAAATACAATAAAGATTTTTAAAAAGGAAAGAAAGAAAAACTGGCAACCAGGAAATTCAGGCTGTGTAAACAGAATTTTATTTTATCATTTTGTCTGTTGTCTGGGTCATTTCGTCTACATCTAAGTGTTTTCCTTTCACTCTTCGAGTGGTTGCCTCAATACATCCCTCGGTAAATAGAAGCAATTGATTTGTGATTTCTGGACTGATACTAGACTCCTGGGTTTTATTTTCCTCTTAATGTGTTTTCCTGGAGAAAAGCCCTGAAATCCGTCACTCATTCGTATCAATGGCTATTGGCCACAGAAAGCCCTTCACAACGCACAGGTGTATAGAAATGAGATCCAAATACTGATTTGGGACAAACAGTGTGGAAAGAAACACTTTGGTTGTACAACCCAGTATTTTAACCCTGCAATAAGCATATAAATCAGTTACTCACAGCATTACTTTTTTATAAAGCCAACTCAAGAAATCACATAAACTTGAATTCAACTTTTACACCAACCAGAAAGCGCCCGGAATAACCAAAGATGCTGACCTTGCTCCCAGGCAGAGGCTTGTGACCGAGGAGAACCTGGCCCATTATATACTGAAATTGTACTCCCAATTAGGGCTGCTTTTGCAACTTCCTGACCAAGGCACAACGTGGTCCAGCCCAGCACTTTTTATCTTATTTTGGTGGCATTTCCAAAAGGAGTTTTTAGAAATTCTGTGTGTTTGGACAATAGATGATTCTAAACAGGGCCAAAAGAAACAAAAGAGTAATTGTGAAAAAATCAGTGTTGTTCTTTGCTGAGAGTAAAGCAAAATCTTCTGAGGGGTCTGAGGAAGGCTGGCACTTGTCCAGGTTCAAGGGGTCAGCTCTAAAGGTGACCAAACTTCGAGGAAGCTTAGAGTGAAGAATTTATATTGAAAGTTATAAAATCAATAATTCCCCTAAAATCATTTTCCACAATTGAAATTCAAGGGCTATAATCTTGAATGCAAGAGTATCTCTGCTTTTTCTTTTTTTCCAAATAATCATTATTCTTTTTAATTAAAAAGTAATGCATTTATTATTCAAAATTTGAAAAATAAGGAAAGAGTAGAAACAGAAAATTGAATTCACCTTCCATCCACAGATAGCCAGTGATAACCTTTCAATGGGCAGTTTCTTTCCAGTCTGTCTATGTAATAGGTATTTTTTTTGTTTTATATAAAATAAAATAGATCATATTACACAGGTATTTTGACCTAGTTTTTCCTAGTTATAAATCTTAACCTCCCTTTAATGTCATTAAATAATTATACAGTGTTTTTTTTAAAGCTGCCTGTTATTCTCACATGTATTCCTAAAAAGTCTAGAAATTTAACATAAAACCAAATCTTCATTATATACCCAGTCTTCCAGTAATGAAAGGAATTATGAGACCTGGATTCAATTTCTACATCTACTAACTAGTTATATGTTTGGGCACAAGGTCTCTGGGCTTTGGTTTTCTCATCCACAAAGCAAAGATTACATTGCTGATTTCTAGAAACGCCAAGGGGAAGACTTCTGACACATCAATCACATAATGCAGTTTCTTCCCTGTTCCCCTTTGCCTACTCTGTATCCCCCATGTGAGAAGGATTTCCCCTTTTCCTTCATCCTTTGATTTGTTTTCCTTTTATTTTTCCATTTCCTTTCCCCTGAAACAATGAAATGTGATGCCTTTGATCTGCTTGTCCGAAGAAGATCGGTGGTTGGCTGCTTCCACACTTTTGCAAACTCGGCACCGCTCCCCTGCTGTGAAGCACGGGAGCCGGGTGGGGGGGTGGGGTGTCCCTTTGGAGCCCCAGGCACAAGGCAGGTATGTCTATGTGTGTTCTGGCCACCAGGCTCATCTGAGCGGTGTCCCTGGTGTAGAAAAATGACTCCTGGAACCTCAACTCAGTCTCAGCCAGAGAGAGACTATGAGAAAGCGGGAAAGGCGCATTCGTTTTCTTTGGACCACAAACAGAAACGTTAATCTTTCCCTCTTTCAAAGGGGCCAGTAAGGATTTCATGCCGCACATCAAAGAGAGACTAGGAAGAGACCTGGTTTTCCATAGTTGCCCATGAAAATGAATGGGGGAATCGATGTGCCCATAACTGGGAATCTGAAGGAACTCCTGAGATCCGGTAACAGTAGTTTATAGGAAGATTTGCCAGGTTTCCTGAAACTTCCACATGCACTCCTGCACCACTAAGTTCTGAAGTTGTTTTTCATGCTAATTGCCTGAAAGAAAGGATGTCCTTCTCTCTCCCTCAGGTCTAACCAAGTTACTCCTGTAACTGGCCCAAGGCTAACAAAGACTGAGAGATTAAGTACAGATTTGAATTTTATCTCTGTATCTTTCTGGAATCTGTCAATGTGGGTATCTCAAGAAGAGCCAACAGCTCATCAGAGAGCCGTCTGCAGCAAAGCCACAGAGAAGGTATAAAGAAGCTTCTGATGTTTCCTTTTTATCCTGAATTCCACTGACCCCAGGGACTTGTAATTCTGGTGTGAAATGGAAAAAGAGGGAGGGACAGCCCTGAAACATTTCATTATCTCAGGAGGTGCTGATATTCCCACATATCAGCAAGGAGGATTCCCAAGGGTGATGGCGTCAGATCACTGAGCATCTTCTGAGATATTCCTTCTTGACCGTTCCTCTCCTGTCCTTGTCAATGTTACTGAACACAGAAATAAGATGTGCTGAACTAGGCATCACTCCCTACTGCTGCCTCCATTGCTAGCAGGCCTTTTCTCATTGAGATGTTAGAAAATAAAATGAGATCTGTCGAGAAAATGCTTTGAAAGTAACATGCCTTGCATATGAAAGGAGCTGGAGATGCTGTTTGTGATAGCTCTGGTGAGTCCTACCTGATCTCACTGCAGCAGCCCGGGACACTATTCACTGTTCAAACGGAATTTGCCTCATAATGGACAAGTTCAGCAGAACTTGGATCAGTGGATAAACTTGACAGGGAAGCTTATTTCAGGTCAAAATGATGAAGTGCTTTTGAATATTTAGAGCCATTCTAAAAAGCAATGTGTGTCTGGAAAAGCACTGATAGGCTGCAAGACTACCCAGCAGGGATTCTGTAGGCGAGTTTCTTGCTTGGACCAGACAACACCCAAGATTCCACCCAGAAATAAGAATCTAGGAATGCCTATTAGGATGATCTTCACTGCCATTTTCAAGTTTGTAAAGGGCTGTGAAGTAGAAAAGTAAGTGTTTTATTTCCAAAGCATCAAACTAGACTTAGTTAATAGACATTATAAGAAGGTAGGCTTTGGCACAACACAGGAACAATATTTAAACATTTAGAAATGTTATATGATCTAACTCAAGCAACCATAACAATGGAAGAATAATCTGACCAAAGCTAGCCCACCAGGGTTAGATCTCAAACTCCCATATCTTAGACCCTTTTTATTTTTAAGATTTTTATTTATTTATTTTTGGAGAGGGGAAGGAAGGGAGAAAGAGAGGGAGAGACACATCAATGTGTGGTTGCCTCTTGAGTGCCCCCCACTGGGGGACCCAGCCCACAACCCAGGCATGTGCCCTGACCGGGAATCGAACTAGCAACCCCCTGGTTCACAGACTGGGGCTCAATCCACTGAGCCACACCAGCCAGGGCATATTTTAGATCCTTAATCTAGTTCTGGGTCTCCTACCTTATGTGCCTCCTCCAGTCCAAGGCTCTGCATACGTGGCAAATCCATATTTCAAAAACGAGAGGAACGCCATGTGCTGTGACCATTTGCTGAGAGTCCTCTTCTAGTCCTAGTGCCTTTCTTATTTCTTAGACTCTCTCTCTCTCTGTCTCTCTCTCTCTCTCTCTCTCTCTGGGGAAAAATTAAATTCCTATGCCTGGGCTACACTCAATCCTGCAGAAATGAAATTGAATTGAATGAGAACACTTGACTGGACTTTTCTCTCTGTTGTTGGCTGTAGCATGTGGCCACCTCCACCTGGATGTCCTCTTCCACCTTGTCCTGCAGCAGCATCTTACCCAATCTTCAATTCCACTCCTCTCTGTATCTTTCCTGCCTGGCTCCACCTTCTTCCAGTACCACCGGCAGCATCGCTGTGGGATCAGATATTCACATGACCGATTCATGTGCCCAGTGACCGTGTACATAAATCCAACAAGTACTTGCTGTCTCACACAGTAGTTACTTGTTTTCCTTCAGGGGAAAGACTCTGACTCACTTTTCTTTGTACCCCCAGCATCTTACTTGGTGTCTGGCCCAGAGGAGCTTCTCGGTATAGGTTAATTTAATTGAAAATATGCATAGGTTTTTAAGTTTTGGGGGCCAGAAGGTTAGCTGCAAATGGATCTCGTGACAACCTTCAATGCAACAAAACATGAGTATCTTAAACTTTTAGATACAGTTAAGAATCTCCCCAAAGGTCTTTTGGAGTTACTATGGAAAAGGCCCAGAGAGCAAGGAAAGGCCTTTGCCTCTGAGCCTCCCGATGCAGTTCTAGAAAATTCCCTCCCTCACTTCATACATGTCACATGAAGATGTTAACGCAGCAGTGGGGTCTTGTCTGACCGCGCTGTATAAAATAAAATCACCCGTGCCCACCCTCCATGGTCTTACCTACCTCACTCTGCTTTATTTTTCCCCATGGCCCTTAGCACCATCCGTCCTTCTATGCGTCTGTTTGCTCACTTTATTTTTGCCTTTCTCATCAAGAGGAAAGACGCTTTGTAGGTTTTGTTCATTGCTGTACCCTTCACTAGCTGCCTGTCATGTAAAAAAGACTCAATAACCATTTACTAAAGAAGTGAATGATAAATGAATTTATGAATTATTGGAAACAAAATAAATACGATTGCTCAATAAAAGTCAATAACTGACTTCTTTGAAAAAGAGTCAGAGAAGTGTCTTGGAATAAAGAGCAAACGTATAAAGGGAGAGAAGATACTAAGTAATACACATTAAGAGGCTTAGATCAGGCCCGGCTGGTGTAGCTCAGTGGATTGAGCGCGGGCTGGGAACCAAGGGATCCCAGTTCAATTCCCAGTCGGGGCACATGCCTGGGTTGCAGGCCAGGTCCCGAGTTGGGGCCACTTGAGAGGCAACCACACATTGATGTTTCTCTCCCTCTCTTTCTCCCTCTCTTCTCCTCTAAATAAATAAATAAATAAATAAATAAAAAGAGGCTTAGATCAACCCAGAATGCCCAACATTTACCATGCAAGGTTTCCCAAAAAAGAAAATACAGGGAAGGAAATATTAGGAGCCGAAGAAAGTCACCAATATTAAAACTGAAGTTTCATCCAAGGATGAGAGAAGATTCAAAAGCTTCTACAAGGAAAGTGGAAAGTTATCAGCAAAAGCATGAGAATAAGATTAGTGTCAGGCTTCAAATTAGCAGCACTGGATGCAAAAGGATGATAAAGTCATGTCTTAAAATTTCTGAAGAAAATTATTTTAAACCTGAAATTCTATACCTAAACTATCAATCAAATATAATAACAAAATAAAACAAGTTCCAGGCACACAAAGAATGTGAAAGTTTACCTCTCATGGAGTCATCCTGGAGAAATAAGATGTACTTTAGCAAAATGAAAATAGAAACAAAGAAAGAGGAGAAAATAAGGTCCAAGAAATAGTGGGCCTAATCCAGGAGATAGGTATACAGTAGGGAGGAAATCAACCACAGAACAGAATATCTTTAAAAGAAAGCAGTTTTCCTTATAACGTGTAATTATTCAAAAGATGGATGATAGGTGAAAACAAACTGCTTTAATCAATTTTTTAAAAAGAAAAATCAGGGGGTGGGGGAAGCCATACAAGAAAGTCATATGAAAAAAATATCAATAGAATGTGATCTCATTTTAACCAATTCATAAAATATAAGAAAGAGAATCACGTAATCTTAAAACTTGAAGTATTTGTCATTGGTACAGAGGTTTAGTCATAAATTATACTTCATTCTATGAAGTCTAATTACACAATTTGGTTCTGTGGTGAGCCACTTTAACATGAATACATAATTATCTTAACACAATCAATCTATAGGCAAAGCATGAATGACTTAATTATGGTTACAAAATTGAATGCAAAGATTATAACTCTGGTAATACAAGGAGGTAAAGAGTATGGAAAAAGGTGGAGACACGTGGAAATGCTACTTTCTCATTTCACGTGGCACAAGATGAGAGTTGGCCAAAGACGAAGAATCAAGAAATAAAAACCTGAGGTGTATCATTCAAAGGTATAGCGATCACTAAAAGAAAAATAAAAAATCACATAACAATTGGGAAACTGATGGGGTTGGGTATAGTGTGAGTGAGCTACATATTTTATGGTTTGCATTCCATCAATTGATATGGTTTAAATGATTAAATCAGGACATAACAGTAGATTTGTGTTACACATAATGTGGAATTAACTACCCAACAAACTGAAAATAAAAATAGTTTAAGGGGTTACCTCTTGGGAGCATGACTGGCTGTGGGATGGGATTGTCAACTTTCACATTTCACTTCATAATATTCTCTTCTCTTTGACTTTCCATTATTGCATGAATACATTATTTTTATACTTTAAAAACATCTTTGCTTTTAAAAGAAGAAACCATTTTGTACTGAAAGGTGCTGGCTTGTATCATTTCCCCTATGATATTCGGTACATCGGAATAGATAAATCTGACCAAGAAAAATCTAAAATTGAAAGTTTGGCTTTATTTTTCTGTTATAGTTTACAAAGAAGCTGTGGAAAGACTATAGCATTTGGAATAAAAAGAAGCAGCGATCCTAGACAACTCTTTTAATAAATCCCTATGCGTCAATCTCTCTACCCTTCAATGGGGTCCTTGCCCATAATGCTATCTCCTCTGTTCAGAGTCCCAAGGAGATGAGGAATTCAAATCCTAAGTCACAGGAAACTGTGCCAGTGCTGTGTTCAGCCTCTGTGAACCGGGGATTATGGAGAAGAGCAGGGCGGTCTCCATGAATCTTTGGCATGCAAACGCATGTGCCAGATGTCATTGAAATTACTCTCGATTTCCAAGTCAACAGCTCCAATGCTCCCTGTGGCAGAATCAAATTTCTGCATGAAGATCTTCTAAGGAAGCTACTGACTTACTGAACACTCTGCTGCCAGCCACCCACACAGCCGGCAGCACACCTCGAAAACAACCAAGGGGGCGGGGGGGCAGTGCGTGGAGAGCTTTCTTCGCAGAGACCCTCCACCAGCCTCGGCCTGTGACCTCAAAGACCTGGCTGTCAGGTATTGGTCACCGACTCTGGGTGACTGCCCCATTGACTGTTTCAGCCCCAGCAGACAGTGGAAGGTGCCCCCATCACAAGCATGGCTCTCCTCTCCTCTAAACAAAGAGCTCTCCAGTTTCTCTCCTGAGAGTGACAGCGTTTCCACGGGTGCCTTGGGTTAGGGGTGGGGGTGGGCAGGAAATACACAGAAAATAGAAAACAAAAATGATTTGTGCAAATCCTCATCTGGGAAGCCGGCATTCCTGGTTGCCTGCATGTATAATATTAAGGGGGGAAATTACAAATAAGGCAGTCCATGAGTTAGCATGAATCAGATCTTTGTTCTTTGCCAAGTCCTGCCTGGAAAGCCGAGTTCAGGCCTCTCGTTGACTTGCAGCATCGATTTTATAGAAATGGCTTTAAAATGTGCCCAACACCCATTCTCCTCCCACCGGGCCAGGAAGAGTAAGAACGGGTGACCACACAGCTGGAGCCCCTGTGGTCAGGCTTATGAAAGGGGCAAAGTCTATGGCGGGCCTCTGCACTCCCAGAAACACTGGAACGGAGGTGAGAAAATGGTCCCGTGGCAGGAGAAAGGGAGCCAGCAAGAGTCATAATTCTCCTGGCTCTGTTCTATGCCACCCACATCCACGGGCTAGATACTCTCTCTGAAGGCCAAACCTGCCCTTCCCAGTCATCCTGCAGCCAAAATGTAGCTTGAGAAGGCAGCCAGAAAGTTCGACAGTCCAGGCGAGCCAAAGAGTTTGACTGGAGGCAAGGCCATGGGGGTGAACGAGAGGGAAGTGAATCATCGCATCCATGTGCCGACCGACTCCTTTCTAAGTTCAAAACGCCTGCAGTTACAACTCATTTGCCTCCTGTGAGGCAAACTGCACTTTCTCCATTTTGTAAATAAGAAATCGAAGCTCGGGTTGGCTTTGGACCATAACCGATCTGCTGTGGACTTCATGCGACAGGACCCGCATGCTGTAAGTAGGGCCACGTCCCTCTGCTCCTTGGCCTTCTCCCCAGACCACATTACCAGGAGATGTCATTCTCTGACCAGCAGACACATGCTTGACAATAGAAATTCTAGCCAGGTGGCTGAAAATTCAGGCTCCGGGGGAACTTTGTGAGAGCGGGAGAGATGTGAGGCCTGCCCTCCCCCCACAGAGCTGGAAGGCGGGACCTCGTGTTACCTTCCGACCCCGAGCCTACTTCCTGTTTCAGCGGCCTAGGTGGTGCCTCACCGACAGTCAGCTCTTCTATCTCACTGACGCCCGGCCGCCCAAAACAAACAAGGTATTGGAGTGTAGGTTTTCCCTCCAAAACTAAAATGTCATTTCAAGGAGTTTCTTTTTATGTTATTATTGTTATGTTTTATTTATTTTTGGTACTTATCCCCTCTAGTCATGAATCTGCTATGCATCCTGGAATAGGGAGGTTCAAGGATCTCTCATTCAAATTTAATTCCTACAGGAACAGAATAAACATGGCTGCCTTGATCTCTCATTTCCCTGTGCCGATGGAAACTAACATTCAGCCTTTCTCTCCTGGACAGCTGGCTGTGTGATGCTCTAGCCATTATGGACATGGCAGCTGTCTCAGCAGTTAACCACGGAAAGACCCATTACCTCATCTGACCCTATCTCCTACCAGGACAGGATATGGGCCCAAAAAATGCTTCCTGGTCTAACAACCGCTTCAGCGTTTATTTATCCTAGGTTACAGCAAACATGGCTTCAAAAAACAGGAAATAGAGCCTCATCTTAGTTCATAATGATACCAGTTATTATAACAATGTAGTGGAGGCTTTCTGGGAGCAAAGCTGGCACTTCCATACAAGGTGGTG
This sequence comes from Micronycteris hirsuta, assembly GCA_004026765.1. Taxonomy (NCBI): domain Eukaryota; kingdom Metazoa; phylum Chordata; class Mammalia; order Chiroptera; family Phyllostomidae; genus Micronycteris; species Micronycteris hirsuta. The sequence continues at coordinate 67,542 of PVJI01000372.1, forward strand.
GAACTTCTCTCAGGGCCTGGAGTGTGCCGCTGGGACCACCCTAAGGGGATCCTGGGAGTAGCCTGTATTTCTATATGCACATTCCATGGGGCCATCAGAAAAAAAGAGAATTATATCAGCTTGTGAATTTCCTAAATTGGTCCTAATTCACTGAGCTCCCTATGGGCAAATGAATCGTCTCATTTGCCTTCAGTTGTGGCCAACACTTAAGAAACACTCAATAAAATTTTATTAATTAAGACTGCTTGAAAAGGAGCTCAAGTTTATGAGGGAGGAGAGGAAAGAGAAAGTACACAAGGATTCTGGGTTCATTTGTGGGAGGGGCAAGTAAATAATGCTTCAGCTCTAGCTCAAGAAGCAATTCCCATACTAATAACTACATTGTTAAAAATAATGAGCTAATCTGGCCAAGATGGAGGCGTAGGTAGACACACTGTGCCTCCTCACACAACCAAAAGAAGGACAACAACAATTTAAAAACAAAAACAACCAGAATTGACAGAAAATTGAACTGTACGGAAGTCTAACAATCAAGGAGTTAAAGAAGACACGTTCAACCAGACCTGTGGGAGGGGCAGAGCCGGGGAGAGGTTTCGAGCAAGGCAGCTGGCAGACCAGGGAGTCCTCAGCTGGTGAAGGGGGCAGCCCCACATTCGCGTGCAGATAAACCAGGAGGGCAACTGGGGAGCAAGACAGACCACACAGCCCAGGGCTCCAGTGTGGGGAAATAAAGCCCCAAACCATCGATTGAAAACACCTGTGGGAGATGAAGCAGCAGTGGGAGGAACTCCCAGCCTCACAGGGGAGTTCGTTGGAGAGACCAACAGGGCCTTAGAATGTGTACAAACACACCCACCCAGGAATTGGCACAAAAGGGCCCAATTTGCTTGTGGGTAGCGGGGGAAGTGACTGAAAGTTGGCAGAGAGCGGAGCAAGTGCCATTGTTCCCTCTCGGACCCCTTCCCTACATACGTCACATCACAGAGACATGGGTTACCCCGCCCTGGTGAACACCTAAGGCTCTGCTCCTTATACATAACAGGCAAGCCAAGAAAAAAAAATGGTGCAAATGAAAGAACAGATCAAAGCTCCAGAAAAAATACAACTAAGCCACGAAGAGATAGCCAACCTATCAGATACACAGTTCAAAACACTGGTAGTCAGGATGCTCAAAGAATTGGTTGAATTTGGTTGCAAATTAGATGACAAAATGAAGGCTATGCTAAATGAAATAAGGGGAACTGTACAGGGAACCAATAGTGATGGGAAGGAAACTGGGACTCAAATCAACAGTGTGGACAAGAAGGAAGAAAGAAACATTCAACCAGAAAAAAAATGAAGAAACAAGAATTCAAAACCATGAGGAGAGGTTTAGGAACCCCCAGGACATCTTTAAACATCCAACATCTGAATTAGAGTTGGTGCCAGAAGGAGAAGAGGAAGAGCAACAAATTGAAAACTTATTTGAACAAATAATGAAGGAGAACGTCCCCGATCTGGCAAAGGAAATAGACTTCCAGGAAGTCCAGGAAGCTCAGAGAGTCCCAAAGAAGTTGGACCCAAAGAGGAACACACCAAGGCACATCATAATTACATTACCCAAGATTAAAAATAAGGAGAATCTGGATCCCGGTTCGATTCCCAGTCGGGGCACATGCCTGGGTTGCGGGCCAGGTCCTCAATGAGGGCCATGTGAGAGGCAACCATACATTGCTCTTTCTCCCTCCCTTCTCCTCTCTCTGAAAATAAATAAATAAAAACTTTAAAAAAAAATAAGGAGAATCTTAGAAGCAGCAAAAGAGAAAAAGAGAGAGTTACCTACAAAGGAGTTCCCATAAGACTGTCAGCTGATTTCTCAAAAGAGACCTTGCAGGCAAGAAGGGGCTGGAAAGAAGTATACCAAGTCATGAAAGGCAAGGACCTACATCCAAGATTACTCTATCTAGCAAAACTTTCATTTAGAATGGAAGGGCAGATAAAGTGCTCCTCAGATAAGGTCAAGTTCAAGGAGTTCATCATCACCAAGCCCTTATTATATAAAATGTTAAGGGGATTTACCTAAGAAAAAGAAGATAAAAAATATGAACAGTAAAATGACAGCAAACTCACAGTTGTTAACAACCACACCTAAAACAAAAGCAAAAGCAAACTAAGCAAACAACTAGAACAGGAAGAGAACCACAGAAATGGAGACCACATGGAGGGTTATCAACAAGGGAGTGGGAGTGGGAGAGAGGGGGAAAGGTACAGAGAATAAGTAGCATAAACTGTAGGTAGAAAATAGACAGGGGGAGGTTACGTATAGTATAGGAAATATGGAAGCCAAAGAACTTATATGCATGACCCATGGACACAGACTAAAGGGGGGGAATGTGGAGGGGGGGTGCGGGGTGGGAGGGAGGAAAATAGGACAACTGTAATAGCATAATCAATAAAATATATTAAAAAATAATGAGCTAAAACTAACTGAATCCAGTTGGTACATATTATCTCATTTAACAAACCTTAAGAGAGTTAATAATTAGTTTTCCTATTTTGCTGAAAGAAAGAAAAAAAAATGATCCTACAAGAGCTTAAATAATTTGCCTAAGGTAACATACAAGTAAATCTGAATTCAAATTAAAGTTAGTCTGACTCATAAGGCCATATTATTGACCTTAATGTTCTACTGCCTTTCCACTCTTGGTTTATTTCTGGAGAACAAGCGCTGTTGTTGAAGAGAAATGAGAGGCAATATCTTTGCTGTTATTGGTCAGATCATTTTAACCCCACCCCTATTTCTGAGACATAGTTGTTTTCCTTTCCCACCCTGATTGGACCTCAGGTGATGTCACCGTGTCTTGCATCGCTCCACTGTCCCACTCTCTCTTTTTAGCTTCTTTGCTGCAGGGCCCTCAGTGATGGGTGAAGTAGGAAGCATGGTCGCGTCCACGGCCACACCACCCTGAACGCGGCGTATCTCGTCTGGTCTTGGAAGCTAAGCAGGGTCGGACCTGGTCAGTACTTGAATGCGAGGAAGCATGGTCACGCGCAAGGACCTTGGCTAACTCTACTTTTTTTCCATGCATGCCTCAAGCCCAGGAGAAGAAATAATCTCGTGGGTGCTAACTTCCGTGAACCAGGGTCCAGCAACAACTAATGTTTGTGAACAGTTCGTCCAGCACCTTTACTCTCCTTGTCTTAACTGATGGGCAAGTAGCCGTACAAATGAGGCCAGGCAGCATTATTAACCTATGTACAGATAACAAATCTGAAGCTCAGAAATCAGATACACTTGAGAGTTGAGTCAAATCTATTTTCCATTCTCATCTGTTTTCTACAGAACTACACCAACCTCTAACGCGAACCAGGGCAGGATGACACCCTAAAGAGATGGTCCTGGTCCACAGGATTCCAAGCCCCGCCCTGTGGGGATCCCAAGCCCCGCCCCCTGCAGCCCCATTGTCACTCCCGCCTGTGAAGTTGGCCTGGTGAGCGGAGGTGTTCCAGGAGAGCCAGTGGTAATGTTGCTGGTAGGGCTTTTCCTCTCCTTGCATGTAAACCACATTAATTTTACTTTTTAGTCGTTGCCACATTGCTTTAAACACTGATTTGATAGGGGGAAATGTAAGGTCTTAGGTACCAGTGTGAAGTTCATCAACACGTCTAAACAGAAATATGCATCTATAAATGCCGCATATAAAAAACAGTGAAATGCAAGTCAAAAGACCTGGAATCTAGCCCAAACCTCCCAGTGAATTCTAGAAAGCCCTGGGAGGGTCTCCTAAGCTCCTCAAGCCTCAGTTTCTGTGAAGAAAACAATGGTGGACTAGAGGACCCTTACGCAGCCCAACGTTATTTAATTTTTTTAGCATCTTGGCTCTACCGACTCTGATCTGAGAAAGGGGAAGTATATTTATTCTAAACAGTTACCATGGTAGAAAACCATGGTGTTTTATTCTTAGGGTGGCTGGGCAGAGAGGTAGGTCAGAAGAGAAAGTGGGCAGCAGGTCTGAGTAAGAGCAAGCTGGTCTGCTGTGGGAAGAACAGTGCTGAGAAAGTCACTGTCACGGAGGAAGGAGCCCCTTGAGCCCACCGGGGGATGCCGGGCCCTGGGTCACGGAAGTTAGCACCCACGAGATTCAAGGTTTCTTTTTCCTGAGAGACCTGTTACAAGATGGGCTCCCCGGGGTGGACTCACCCAAACACATGTGATAAGCCCTTCTGTGTTCAAGATATTTGATAATAAAAGAACTGAAAGTAAAAGAAAAAGGAAGAGCTGCTTTTAGATCTTGCAGTTTATCAGGGGGACAAGTAACAAGACGAACTAAATTTTCAGTGGAGACTCTTTTAGTAGAGAATTAGATGAGGGAAGAGTTAAGGAAACAAAATCTGATCATCTCTGAGGATCCTTTCTTCTCCAAAATGTGTATAATTTCTCTTCATATTTGAGTCCCACCCTATCTAGGGCATGTTTTGCAGATCGGCTGCTCCTCATTTACCTCCTCAGGTCTTGAAACACTGTCTGAAATCCCGCTGTTCTTTCCCTTGTGATTGGCAGGATACTTCATTTTCTATCCGCTCATCACATTCTCCCGCCATTGGATGTGTGGTAAACCCTGCTTCCCCAACCACATAAAAATCTCCTTGAGGGCAGGATCCGGACTCCTGTGGATTTGCCATTCAACAACACTTCATCTATTATTAAGTACATCAGCTTTGTTTACCAAATATTGCAGTTCTGCCTCCATCTGACCACATGGTAGAATCTCACTGCCCCTAGTCCTTGAAATTAGGGAGTGGTTTTAGGACTTGCTTTCACCAATGAAATTAGAGTACTTCTGGCAGAAGCTTGGAGAACAAGGGAATGGTTTCACCCATTCTGTTTTTCTCTTCAGCACGTGTCAGGTGACAGCTGCTTCTCAGCCTGGGGCCCAGAGTGAGTCAGACACCATGGAACAAAGCCCCCTGACAACCTGTGGTGTACTTGTAACAGGAGGAAGAACTGTTTCAAGCCACTGAGGTTTGGCACTTGTCACCACAGCATAATCTAGCTCAGTCTGACTGGGACAGAAGTGCTCGCTGGGCGAGTATTTGCGGAGCTCTGCCCCAGTGGCTTACTCATAGCAGGTAAGTAGGAGCTCAATAAAGAAGGCTGGCAATGGCCCGGACAAAGGCCACCTCCACTGGAAAATACCATGCTACCTCTGCCTGCTGTGCTCTTGTTCCTGTTTCTAAAAAAGCATCACTCAAAGCCATTGGCGTTCCCTACCTGTCAGCATCGCTTTCACTTCAAAGCCACTTCTCTTTGGCAGGGAATGTCTGTCTTTGCCTGCAGCATGTAATAGTTAAAATAAGAAATGCCATGAAGTGCCCTAGAAAGAGGCGGAGACCTTCGGGGAAAGTTAGAAATAGAGATTGTCTGAATGAGTGCGTTAAAATTGGAAAGGAGAAGTTCCACTGACAGCTTCGCAGGAGCCTCAGGCAAAAGCCGCTGGGAAGCCCTGGTGGGGGGCCTCAGTCGGTGGGAACGTCATCCTGTACACCATAAGGCCGCAGGTTTGATTCCCGGTCAGGGCACAGGCCCGGGTTGTGTGTTCAGTCTCTGGTGGGGGAAGGGTGAGGGAGGCAGCTGATGGATGTTTCTCTCTCACATCCCTGTGTGCATCTCTCTCTCACTTCCTCTCTCTCAGAAATTCAATAAAACATATCCTTAGGTGATACTTAGAAAAAAATACTGGGAAATTGAAATCGATGGCGAAGATTTGGGGAGCTTGGCTTCTGGTGTCAGCGAATCTCGAGCCTCCGTTCCAGCATTTTGTTCACCTGCTGGGTAACTCTGAGCGATGTTACCTAACCTTGCTAACCAACCCGATTTCTTCACCTGGACAGTGCGGGTAACCACAGAACTCAGTTCTTAGAGTTATTGAGGACATAAGATAATGTTCCTTAATAATAAAGCATCTCGTGTGCTTTAAAAAAGTCTTAAAGATAAGTGAGGTCATTTTTGAGTGCACTTAGCACAGGAAATACAACATCTAGTAAGTTTTCAAAAAATAAATAAATAAAAGACAGCTCTAAAAAACCCAAGGCTCACCCTCGCTGGTGTAGCTCAGTGGATTGAGCATGGGCTGGGAACCAAAGGGTCACCGGTTCGATTCCTAGTCAGGGCACATGCCTGGGTTGCAGGCCAGGTCCCCAGTGGGGGCCATGTGAGAGGCAACCACACACTGATGCTTCCCTCCCTCTCTTTCTCCCTCCCTTCCTTTCTGTCTAACAATAGATAAATAAAATCTTTAAAAAAATAAATAAATAAAAAATAAAATAAAAACCCAAGGCTCTGGAAACTTCACTATAGGGCCCTGGAACATGAACGGGAGCTCTGGCCACGTTCAGCTTCCAGGAAACTCTCAAACTCTTGCCCAGAGAACAGCGATGTGGTCATTGGCTCTCACACAAGGGGCGATGATTCTTTCTCCAGACATCCAAGCTCACCTCAGCTTCAGCCATTTAAAAGCCCTCCCTGCAAAGTGCCCAGTGACGACTGAGGAAACCAGGAGACTGTGATAAGTGAGGGTGAAATACAGTAAGAACCTCATTTTTTTCTAGGCTGAGGTCCAGGACTTCCCTCCCAGCTGGAGGTGATTGACCTTTGTTCTGCTCACCTGACTTTGAGACATTGGCCAGAAGCCTCAGGACGAGTGAGAATGTGGACGGTCCTTTGGTGGCCTTCACCGGGGTCAGCCACACCTGTCCCCTGGTTCCAGCTGGATGTGGCCCCAGAGAAAGCAGCAAAGGCAGAAAAGTTTGCGTTCCCACCTCCCTTTTCTGTACCCTCTCCCTTGCGGGGGTCTTAGCAGAGAACCTGGTGGTTTATTAAAGCTTGGCCCCAAGAATATCATTCTCCCCGGTAGAGGGGAGAAAACAAAAGATTTGGAATTAAAGATCTGAACGTAAATACTGTTATATCTGCTATTTAACTTACAGCCCCAAAGCCTCCGTTTCCTGAAAATAATAATAACCACCTTAAAGTATAGTAATTATGTTGTCGTATTGTAGCAGTAACAGATTTGGGATTGATTTGAACAGCTTCCCCCCCCCAAAAAAAAGGTTAATTTCTGCCTCTGTTGATGAAGTAAAACCTTTTTTCAGCTGGATGACATCCCCTAAGCCACTCACTCCATTTATCCTCCCATCACTCCTTTCTCTCAGTAAATATTTATCCTGTGCCAATTATTATACGGAACAGGGCTAGATGCTGAGCACAAGAAGGTAATTAAAACAGAGTCCCCAATCTCCTCGAGCTCACAGTCTACGGAAGGAGCCACATCACGGACTGTGGAGCCAGGCAGTAAACGCAGAGTTTGAAATGTGGCCGGTGAGTCACAAAGGACTGACAGTGGTGTATCCTGGAGAGCTCGGGAGGGCTCCCTGGGGGAGGAAGTGCTTGTCTGGGTATGATGATAGCTCTGAGCGCAGCAGGCAGAAGAGGTGGAAGAAAAAGGAAGGCAGGGATGGGAACAGAGAAAGAAAGGTGAATTCAGGCACTGGGGGCAAGAAAGTGTGAAAGAAAAACCAGTGTTTGAATTGCTGCAACATTAAGTGGGAGACGGAGAATCGTACAAAAATATAGATTTGTCTGGCACCAGGCAAACTTCATTTTGGAACTGCAGTGTCCCCCGCTCCCTGGAACCACCTCTGCATCTGTCCTCCAAGGCGTCCCAGGTCTGCTTAACTCTTGCCGGAAATGGAAGGGAAAATAAACGTGATCGCTGAAATGTTCAAAGCGTCCTCCAAGTGTCTCTCTCTCTCTCTCACCCATTTTCCGTCCCTTCTGTGAGCACTAAACCCCCAATAGTAGGAAGCATTTGTCTAAAAATAGCCTTTCTAAAAGACCCGATCTTTTCTGAGTTTCAGAAAACATCTGCTGAACAGTTTCCTATAACTGTTTTTGGCCATTAAATCAAAGCCAGGAGAAACAATGTTCTGTTTCTGCCTTTCAAGCAAAGAATTGCCACCAGACCTTCCTCTCAGACCCCGACGACAATGGGGCCAGAAATAGCCAGGCGGGACTTTGACACACCTTAAGGCCGAGTCTGAGCCCAGTGGTACCAGGGACTTGTTTTTCTCTCTTTTTAAAGAGGCTGCTCATCTCCCCAGAGCAGAAAAGAAACTTACATAGGCAAAACCTCAGAGGGGAGGTTCCTCTGCCCCATGCAAATCACCACCTGCAGGACGGCTGTTTGGTGGTGCACAGACCTCCGAGGCCTGCACTGGGCTGCCCGGGACAGCCCTCCGCAGAGTCGAAGCGTGGGGCCGCTGGCATCCATAGTGCTTGCTTCTGCATTCTGTCCGAGTGTTCCCAGGGCTCCCACTTGTTTCCATGGCACAGAACACGGGAGTGTGCTGGCCTAGGGGGAAAGAAGTCACATACACAAGGTCAAAAGACCTAGTGCATCCAGACCAAGCTTCCAACTAGTCAAGGATTCTTGACAAGACATCTGGCCTCTCTGACCCTGTCTGTCTTCTTACCTCTGAGTTGCTGGCTGCCTTCATGGGAACAAGCATCTATTGAAGAACTTCTGGGCCTTGCAACCAAAGCAGACAGCGGGAGGAGGAGGAAGCCAGGGCTGAGGTGGTGCAGTTTGGGAAATTGCCCAGGGCCAGCCTGCCCAGCAGCAGACAGCCAGACTCCCATCGGCTGAGGGACCAGTCTGGGCGGAGCTGAGACAACATTACCCACATGTGCAAGACCCCATCAGGGGCTGCGGAGCCAGGAAAGCTGGACCCAGTCCTCCGGGGGAAGAGAAGGCCTGGGACACCTCTCTCTAGGACAGGGCCTCAGTCTGTGCCATCAGCTTGAGGAATAGACAAAATAAATCTTGGTGCCAAAGGAGCAGTCAGCACAACAGGTGATGGGACTGGGCACCCTGAGATTACAGAGGACAAAGAGTTCCTTCATCTGTAGCCTCACACAGCACACACTTTTGTTTTGGGGTGTTTTTTTAAAGAGTTTACTAATTTATTTTCAGAGAGAAGGGAAGGGAGGAAAAAGGAGAGGGAGAGAAATATCAATGTGGGAGAGAAACATTATCTGGCTGCCTCTCACATGCCCCCCACCAGGGACCTGGCCCCTAACCCAGGCATGTGCCCTGACTGGGAATCAAACCATCAACCTTTCAGTTCATAGGCTGGCACTCAATCCACTGAGCCACACCAGCCAGTGCAGTACATGCTTTTGGCCTCAAGACTGAGGTCAGCATAGATGTGGACAGGTGGGGAGAGAGGAGCCAACAGGGCACAGCTGCCATAGGGCTGGACTGGATGAGCCACAACCCTCGGTTGGTAGAGATTGACCCTGGCAGGTTTGGGTAGAAGCTGGTTTCTCCAGGTTTTTGTCCATTGCCATTTGCGATTGGTTCGAAGGCAGTAGAGCCCAGCACATCCCATCCGTGGGCAGTCAGGTGGATACCATGTCTGTGATGTGAGGGCAGAATCAGGGGCTGGAGCTGATGTGTCCTCATCCTGGCTCTGGGCTTGCCCTGGACGTAACCCAATGGCAGTCCTCCACAAGAACAGAAAGCAGAACTCACTTTATTTTATTTCTTTCCCTCCTTCCTTCCTCCCTCCCTCCCTCTCTTTCTCTTTTCTTTTTTCCTTCCTTTCTTTGTCTGCTGTAAGCACTCTGAGGAGCGTTTAATAAAATTATATCAATTAATATTTCACCCACAACAATGAAGCCAGACACCAGTTGAGGCGACAAGGCAATCCCAGCACAGCTGCAAACCCTCACGTAATCGGCCTGGAGACCCACAAGCAGGACCGGCCTGCCACAGCCGAGCAACCGGCCTGAAGCCAGCCAGCATCTTCGCTTGTTTGAGAAGTCATTTCTGCACGCTTGTCAGCTTTTGAAGTGAAATGTGAGGTCTATTTATAAATCTACATTCATCTGATAGAATAGCAACAGCACTGAATGGGCGGCTTTAGGGATCGCCTGTTGCAAATTCTCTGTGCGCGTGTGTGCGCATGCGCTCGTTTTTGTCCGTCAAATTGGGATGCAACAATGCATACCTCGGGCTGCGCGCGCAACCCCTGAGTCCCCACCCCGCGCAAGGGCTTGCCCTCACTCTGTCCCAGCCACTGTGCACAGAAGCCCAGACCTGGGGTTGCCCTTCTGTAGTGCAGCCGACGAGCAGCGTCCATCCGCTACCAGTGAAGCAGCAGCTCAGCTAACTACGGAGAGATGGTGACTTAACCTCCAATGGGTCCTCTGGTTGTGCCCAACACTGTAACTGGGGAACAAAGCTTCATAGATAACGGTTTTTTAACTGATTCCATTTAAGTTGTCATTTGAGTCTCACCTTGCCTGCCCTGGTGGACAAAAGATGAGCCCTCAGCTTTTGTATAACAGGCCATGTGGCACCGGCAAATTTGGGCAAGAACCAACAGATTCCTTCCCCGGGGCCTGTCACCACCCCAGCCCCACGGTCCGCCCCAGGGGGGCCCATCTTGCAGCGAGCAGGTAACTGCTGTTCACACGAGGGGCCCACGGAGCCATCCCTGGGCTCCCAACCGTAGGCCTGGGCCTCCCTGGAGAAGCTGCCACAGCTCTGGGACGGCTGCCTGCGAAGCAGCTGGAACAGCCGGCCCATCTGCGTCTGGCTGCGGGCACTGGTGGGGACGCTGCGCCCCGCCTCCCCACCTCCACCCCCGCCCCATCTTTCCTTGGCAGCTCGATCAGGGCATTTTCCACTTGACTTGGGAGTGCGGCCCCAGCTGTTTTTAAAGAGCCCCCGTTTTGCTTCCGCCTCACCCGTTGCCTTCCTGTAGAAAAGAGCAGCGTATTCCTTGTGGGATGCAGATGTGAGCGTGACACCTGCTGTGGGTGGGAAGGAACAGGAAGTACCGTTGGGTTCTCTCAGCTGTGCCCACGGAGGCCTCAGATTACTGAGCGAGGCAGCCAGATCCGGCCAGAGCTGATCGTGCAGTCGGAAGCAGCTCAGGAGACTACGTCTGCCCCACAGTGTTCAAAATTCCCCAAGGCAGTGTGCCCTGTGTACAAAGAGACCGAACTTTGGGCCGGTGGTTCCCTGGGAAGCCATGAACTTGGTAGGGCTGAGAGGGCAGCTGCGCACTAGGGTTCCCAGAAGAGGCTTCTTGAGAATAAGGAACCCGAGAGGGTCGACAAGTCTGTTATGGCAGCATCTACAGGGACTGGGTAAGCCGGCAAGTCAGCCATGGCCAGCCCTGGATGCAGAGACGCACTGGGGATACAACAGGGCAATGCTGGAGAAAGAACGCAGATTCTCACACACTCACATGTTCATACACACACACACACACACATTCGCCTGAAAGACCTGGGTTCAAGTGTGGCTGCCCCACCTAGCTCTGTGTCTAGAGACTAATTACTCAACCTCCCTGAGCTTCAAATCCCTTTGTCTAAAAAAAAAAAAAAAAGAATTATAATAATACTTATTCCACAAAATTGCTGCAAGCTTCAGAGAAAATGCATTAAAAATACTTAAATGTGCATTCAATATTAAGCCGCACCCTCTACAGGCCTACACGAGGTACCAGGATCACCGTGGGGAGTAAAGCGAACACATTGCGATGGGGTTACACCTTCAGGGGACATAGACAAACCAACAGGCGAGTACGCTGTCAACAAGTATTTACAGATTGTGACAATCAGCTCTGAAGAAGGGTCCCGACAGAGAGCAAGAGACAAGTGGAGCCCCCCAGCTCTGTCTGGGATGATTCCTGATTAAGTGGCGTTTGGTCTCCAACCTGAAGGTGAGAGGGGCCACCGCCACACAGCAGATCTTTGCTACAAAGAAACTGCGAGGCGTCACTAGGCTGCCAGGACATGAAGCCAGAGGTCCCTGCCCTAGGGGAGCTTGCACCTGGGGAGGGAAGAGAGACAGGAAACAAAGAATATAAGAAATAGTGATGTGAGCCCTGGCTGGTGTGGCTCAGTGGATTGAGCGTGGGCCGCAAACCAAAGGGTTGCCAGTTCAATTCCCAGTCAGGGCACATGCCCGGGTTGTAGGCCAGGTCCCCAGTAGGGGGTGCATGGGAGGCAACCACACACTGATGTTTCTCTCTCTCTCTTTCTCCTTGCCTTCCCCTCTCTCTAAATATAAATACATAAAATCTTTAAAAAAGGAAAGAAATAGTGATGTGAGCACTCTGGGGCCACAGCTGTGGCTAGGTTGGAAGGGGTGGGGCCAGCGGGGCTGCTCTCTCCTGTGCAGTGAATGGTCAGAGGGGGCTGTTCTGCAGAGGCGAGGTTTAGGGAAAGAGTTGAGGAAGGAGGAGAAAGAGAACAAGGGTCTGTCCACTCCTGCTTCTGCTCTGGGGCAGGCAGCTGGCAGGTAAGCAAGGGCAGAGCGGAGGCCAGCAAGAAAGCCATTATAGAAATTCAGTGAGACCAGATGTGGCTGGGGCGGGGCCGGTGGCAATGCAGAGGACACGGGGTGGCTGGTGTGGGGCGTGGCTTAAAAGTAGAGCTAACAGGAAGTATTGACAAGCTGGGTATGGTTATGAGAAGTACAGGAGTCAAGTCGAATTGCGAAGATCTGGGTGCGCATCGGACCAGGGAAGCAGGCAGCGGGGTTGGATGAATGGAGGCTGCGGTGAGGCAGGTGTGGGGAGGTGACCAGGCGTGGGGAGAGGAGATCAGGAGTCTGGAGTGATCACCTGAATTCCAAGGTGTCTGGTGACAGAGCCACTTAGGGTTAGAGTGATAAACACGGAGTTGCCCGCTCCCAGATGCTTTCCAAAGTCATGAGCTCCCCAAGGAGGAGAGAGAATAGAAAAGAACAAGAATCAAGGCCTCTGCCCAGTGAAGAGGTGGAATCCGTGAGGAACCAGCAGAAGAAGAACCTGAGAAGAGCATCTGGATGGCCCCGGGGGCGGGGGAGGGGGTGGGAAGGAGGGGGAGCACAGGTCAGTCTCTCATCCGCAGGCCCCCGAAGCCACCTTGCTGCCCCCTGCTCCACGGTGTTTACGGATAGGAAGGCAGCAGGGCTGGGCCACAGGGAGGAAGGCCAAACCCCTGGCCTGCCTGCTGCTGATAAGTGATTCTACAAGACAAGCAGAAGGAATCCAGACAGAGATCTAAGAACATCCAGATGCTTGGCCCAGCAGCCGGTTCCTGAGGCCTGACAGGCTTTCATGTGTGCCCCAGCTCCTGGGGAGAGGGCCTGTCTGCAAGGCCTCCCGCCCCCAGCTCAGTCCCAGCACACCCCCCCTCCCCCGCCCCTACCCCGTCCCCCGCCCCTCTGGCAGGGGAGGGGGCCGCATCGGTAACCCGATCTCCCCAGTCCTGGCTGCTGCTTCTCCGCACCCCTCAAAGGTGTGGTTCAAGCTCTGTACAATCTGTGGAATCAGATGTGAGGTGTTTACTATGTGCTCAATAATTGAAATGAGGAGTGTGCACCCGGCATCGTGCCAAGGTACTTTCAATATTTTAATAGATTCAATCTTCACACACAATCGGTGAAGTAATGACTATTTGGTCTCCATTTGACAAATGAGAAAATGAGACTCAGAAAAATGAAGTAATTTTGTGAAGGTTGCACAGCTAATAAATGGCCATACTGGTTCTCATCCAGCCCACACAATTTCCTAGGCTTGCCAACTTACTGAGCCACTGAGCCTAGCTTCCTCGATAATCAGGGGAGAAGGAGCCCTCAAACCTCGAGTGTGTGTTCCTGCTCCTAAACCATTCTGCATTGGGAAGAAACGGAGGGAGGATTTAGCAAAGCTAGGTACCACGCACCCAAAAGCGCGGTCCAGTCATTTCCAGCTCCTTGCATCCCCGCATTCTCCCTTCTCCAGAAAAGAAAAAGTAAATTGCCTAGTTCCTTCTCCTGTTAGTTTGACAGAACAAAGAACATGGGACAAAAGGGGGAACGAGGAAGTGACAGGCACAGAACTGAAGCAAATCAACCTGATCCCCAGCAACAAGGTGCTGACCACCACCACCCCTCCCCCCCGCCAATAATGGAAACAAGACCTTTCCACAGGCCAGGGGAAAAGACGAGCTACCCGAGGAGAGAGAGAGGCTCTCCTTTCTATCTTGTGCCCACTTGTCATCCTTCAGGACAGCTGGGACAGAAGCACCAGGAGGTGAGGAAAGAATCAGAAAAGAGAAAAGGAGAGAGCAATGGTGAATGGGCAGGAGAGGCAGACAGACAGACAGACACACAGAGACCCAGAAGATGGAAGGACTGGACACGCTAACTTTTAAGGTCGCTTTGAACCCTCTGAGTCTGTGAGATTTGGAATATGAGAGAACTTGGGACTTTAGGGCTTTTGTGGGGGGACAAGTGAACAAAAGGGAAAGTTTCTTGGTATTCAAACCTCTTGTTACATCAGAATCAAAGATAGGCGAGGCCCAGCACAGACAGAACTTGGAAAGCTGCAAATAGGCATGTGAATAAATGAGAGGGGATCAGAGGTGAGTAAAAAAAAAATAAGTCACTGGAACACAGAATAATCTGTGGGATAGACGTGGAAAGCAAGATGAATCTGATCACCTAACATTATTCCTGTCCTTGACCATCAGGTCCAAAGCAGGGGCAACACAGGTCCCTACCCAGGACCTTGTTTGTCCACTCTTACTCTAAGATCCATACATAACCTGGGGCCTGCTGACCGCTCCGGGGTCTGTAAGACAGGAAGGATGGCAGGCATGCGGTGAACAGTTTGGATGAGTGCTACGTGACCGAGCTTTCTGCCTGACTGATCCTCAGCAGGTCTCTCTCAGAGGTCCCAGCCCTGTCCCCTGGGCTCCCAGCTGCTGGGGTGACCGCTCCCCCTTTCCTGATTTCCAGCTCTGCCTCCAGGTCTGGCCCTGCCTCTTCCACACTGAGTGCGAGGAGCCTCTCGGGGAGCCAGGGCACAGAAGGACATTGATTGGCCCAGAGACGAGGCAGGCAGGACAGGCAGAAATGCTCTCTTTGTGCTCCTTCCTCTGCCAGCCTCCCACCTGCACCGGGGTCGGGGGAGTGCAGAGAGGTGGGGCGGAGGGGGGCAGCCTGGAGAAGGAGCTCTGCTGTGGACTTTAGAGGAGTGGGGGATTCCAGTCAGAGACCAGTTTTGTCCTGACAGGGGTGACAGAAGATGCAGTGGGGTTGGGCCGTCTTCTGCACACTGACCACTGGCTCAGCAGACACTAAAAGGCAAAGCCCCTCAGCAGCGTGTGTGGGGAGGCAGCATCCGCGGGCCTTGAAAGCACCGGCTTGGGACTCCCAAGTCAAGTCCAAAGTACGTCTTCTGTAGTTTTTCAATCCACTCTGAGCCGGACACTGGGTAGACTTAGCACTAGGAACAAAGCAGGAAATAATATGGACTAGGTCCAGGTCTAAAGTGCGTATGGACCATTGAGGAAAGTGTGTGGACAGGAACTCACCGCGCGATCGCAGCCATGCTAAGGATTATGAAGGAAAAGCCCAGGATGCCCCGGGAGAAGATCACGGCGCAGTCAGACCCGGTCCGTGAGGTGTCCCCTAGGAAGGGAAGGTCAGCGTTTCCCTGGGAAGTGAAGGATGAGCGGGAGCGACCCAGTCGCAGAGAGTGGAGAGCGGTGTCTCATGCAAAGGCCCAGGTTGGAAGCAGCCCAGCCTGTCCGAGAGATCAAAGGCCAGCGTGTGAACGAGCACGTGCCCAGGAGCTCCGCTGAGGACAGGAAAAGAGAAGGCTGGGGCACTCACACACTCTTGCTGTGGACCCAAGGCCCTGGCTGCTGAAAGTAATCACAAGCAATAGATGTGCACACGCGTGAAGTGGAGGGCTGCCCTCACCTGACCCATGTGGTTTGGGGACAAGGCGAGCCCACCTAAGCCGAGGGGGTTGAGCTCCACGGAGCCAGAGGCCCGAGGGCCTCCAGCGAGAGGCTGGGGAGCACCATCTGTGGCATCAGGGGACAGGCCAGACCCTGGGCCAGGAGGCGGGTTAACCTGAGTGTAAAGCTATGCCTTACAGATGCCAGAGATGGCAAGGACTCAGAACAGGGGTGGGCTGAAATGAGTAAGGGGGTCTTGGAGAAGGAAGCAGAGAAGGCTGGACTGGAAGAAAACCGAAGGAAGGGCAAGATGGAGGGAGCTGGAAAAGAATGAGAAGAGCGGGCTGAGCAGGTCTGCACCCCAGCCGTCTGGAGGAGAGAGCGGGGGGCAGGTCCCGCTGGCCAGGCACAGGGCCGGGGGGGCCCCTCAAATCCTGGTTGGAGGGTGTCCACCAGAGGCCAAGGGAGCACGGAAGGATATTGAAAGGTAAGCGTCAGAATAACGTGGGTGGAGCCCAGCCTGGGTAGTTCAGTTAGTTAGAGCGTCATCCTGATACACCAAGGTTATGGGTTCGACTCCCAGTCTGGGAACATAGAAGAATCAACGAATGAATGCATCAATAAGTGGAACAACAAATCTCAATCTCTCTCTCTCTCTCTCTCCATTCCTCTCTTGCTCTAAAAAATAAAAATAAATTTAAAAAAAATTAAAAAAGAGAATAACGTAAGTGGAAGAAGATGTTTGGTCAGAGAGTGGCGTGCACAAGGGAAGGAGAGGAAGCTAGTTAGATGCCACTGCAACCTTGGCCCTGACAGGATGGGAGCTCGAGGGTCACAGCAGGTGGCATGAGAAGGTGCCCAATCTCGGAGGCATTTCCACGGCGGCAGCCAGATCCTGGGAGTAGGTGGGTACCACCTCTCCCATACGCTCGTGGGTCTGGAGTCTGAATGACTGGAGGAGGTGGCACAACCAAAGGGAGAGAAGGGGGACGAGGAGTAGATGGCGGAGGGGCACAGGAAACTGGGGACATAGCATGTTTCAGCAAAAACAGTTTCAACCTAAAAGTCACTGGTTGCCAAACTTTTTGTAAGTAGCAAACAAAACCTTAGGAAGAACCTGACACATAACTAGAGTAGAAGGGACATGCACTAGTTTAAAACTAGAGGTGCCCTGAGCCCGCCGCTCAGTACCCTACTCGGATTCTGAGGGCTCCGTAGAATCACTGGCATTGCATGGAAACCCACGGCTCTCAGCAGCTGATGACACCGACCCAGACGTGAAGACTGGAGGTCTCCCGCACAGAGCTGATAACTCAGGCATTTGTGACGCCTCTGAGGAAGATGGAGCCACCTGCTGAGCTGGGCAGACACTTCCATTTAGAGACAAGAGAGCCTTGGTGACCTTCAGCCAAGCCTCCAGTATGTCACTTTGCCACTGAAGATGTTAACTGCATGTCTGTGTGCAGTGGACATGTCTACTCTTCAGGACTCCCCTTCCTCTCTCCTCTCTCTTCCTTCAAAGCCCTGGCTGCTTCTCTCCCTGTCCTTCTGCGTGTTTCCTGTCCATTCTCCTTCCTTCTTTCTCTCCCTTCTCTCCTCCCCCAAGCTGCATGGACATTCCTCCATCTCCTGCCTCCTGGCTCTCTCGAAAACTCCCCATCTCCTCCACCCCACGCACAAGGGTCTTCTTGGTCATAGTTTATTTTTAGCCCCTCTGCCATCCTGAGGATGTGAAAAATATTCCTGAGTCGTGGCCTTGCAAGGAAGCAGGGGCAGACCGCCCCTTTGACATCTCTGAAGGTCGCTTATCAACCTCTAGCCAGGCCTGCAGGGGAGACAGCATGCTCTGCCTGTGCCTTCTCTGGGTGGGACCCCCAGCGCAGCCTCTCAGTCCAAGAAGCCGCTGCCCTGCTGCTCCCTGGGAAGCAGCATGAGCTAAGCTCACTGGGTCCGCATCGCATGCTCCACGGAGCCCGTTTCCAAGAAAAAGGGGCCGTGTGGAGCCTCTGCTGTCTGTGAGACTAGAGCAGAGAAGCAGCCTGTTCAAAGCAATAACAAGGTGGAATCGATTCTAAAGAGCCTTGGATCTGAGTGCAGAGCCTTGGATTTTAGGGCACTGGGTAGCTTGTCAATTTCACTCAACAAGTTTTTTTTTTTTTTTTTAGATTTTATTTATTTATTTTTAGACAGAAGGGAAGGGAGGGAGAAAGAGAGGGAGCGAAACATCAATGTGTGGTTGCCTCTCATGTGGCCTCCACTGGGGACTCAGCCTGCAACCCAGGCATGTGCCCTGACTGGGAATCGAACCGGCGACCCTTTGGTTCGCAGCCCACGCTCAGTCCACTGAGCTACACCAGCCAGGGCTCAACAAGTATTTATACAGAACCCTCCTCTGTGTGGAGCATCAGGCTGGGGTCCGGTTCCACCTGACAAAACGAGACATCATACTGGATGAGAAGGGCTTCTCTCTGGTGAATCATTTCCACACACGAGGCAACACACGGCCCTCAGAGACACATTGCCCACAGAGCGGAACCGGATCTCAGAGGGGTCGATAGAGCTGTTTGGCCAGCACATCAGCATTTAGAGTCACTCGAGTGTCCTCCAGTCCCGGGTATTCCTGGTCCGCCACACAGCCGCTTGGGCCCCTTCCAGCTCCAAGCGCTTCCCATTCTGACTGTAGAGGAATAACAACCAAGTCTTTTCGCAGGCCAGCGTGTGAGATTAGTTTCAGGAGCTCACAGTGACCAGAGGCTTTCCCTTCCGGACAATGAAACCAAGTAAGTATCATGTTTGGCTAGGCAATGGGGAACAAACCCCAGGACAAGGGCAGCTGGCTAGACATCTAAACACATAACACGCCCTGTTACCAACATCCCCAAGTAGGAGAGAAAGATACAGTGTTCATATGACTCCGTTTTACCCAGTTCTATAACCCAAAGTATAAAAGTTAATTCAATTGAATGTCACACACTGTTGAGTGGGACAGAATTACCAATTGCAATATTACAATGTCAAACCTTAGAGATTCAGCTTCCTTCTCGCCATTTCCCTTCTACATTCTTCCCTTCCTTCCTCCCTCCCTCCCTTCCTCCCTCCCTCCCTTCCTTCCTCCCTCCCTCCCTTCCTTCCTCCCTCCCTCCCTTCCTCCCTCCCTCCCTCCCTTCCCCTTCCTCTCTCTCCCCACCTTTCACTCCTATTCTCAGCAGTTCTCTATTCTCCAAGCCCTGCACGCACATATATCTTTGGCAGCAACTTCAGCCCTGCTGCTTGCCTTTAGATGCTTTGGGATTTCCTGACCAAAAAAATATTAAATGATGTGTAAATCATTAAGTGATGTGTAAATCACATGGCTGGGGTGAGAGGTGGGAAAGAAAGAAGTCCTGAATCAGACTCAGAAACTCGTTTCTTCCAGATGGACGCGAACCCTCCCAAGGGTGCTTCTCCAAGACGCGCTGGTCTGCTGACCCTGCGACCAGTCCTGGGACCCAGCCAGTCCCTGTAGGATGTTAGTCACGCTGTGAAGCCACGAGGCCAGTTTCCCAGGCTGGGGAGGCCCTATAGACAATGTCCCATAGGGTCTCAGAGCCTGAGAACCTATGCATCTCACGGCCTGGCGGTGGGCTCACGTTGCATTCGCTGATGTGATTTGTCTTCAAACAGGACTCAGCAAGCGTCCCAGAACAAAGCAGTAAATGTGCTCGGTGTCTCCCACAGAGGGAGCTTCTCCCAACCCACCACTGCCCTGCGGTCCAGGGGTCACCCTGAAGCTGGGGTCTCCCTCCAAAAGTGAGGGCGAGGGCATCAGGGCTGTCAACAAGTCTGGAAGAGGACAGACAAACAGCAAATGACCATGCCCTGGAGGGACCTGACGTGTGGAGTTTTAAATGGACTTTCTGAATGCCAAGGAGATCTCAGCCCCTGGCTGCTGGGGCTGACTTACCCCGGCCTGAGGTGACTTCCTGTTGTTGAAGGAAGGAGGTGAGGAGAAGCTCAGAGACGTGTTCTGGGCACCTGTCAGCCCTGACAGAGTCCTCTTCTGACTTCAGCATCCCTGGGGTGGGCATAAGGGGACAGAATTACTCACAAACAAGTTGTTACACCAGGCGGGCCCTGTGCACAGCTGGGGGGAGGGTGCCAACATGTGGGGGGTAGGTTCTGGGGGCCTAAAGTGGGGCAGAGGGGGTACAGGCCCCTGTGAGCTCACAGGTGACCAGCTTTAGGCTCCTCCTTTCAGGCTGAGAGAGGGTGGCTGAGAGTCGGAGACACATAGACACAAGCTCGCTGCTGGCGTGTTCCTCATTCAATCACAGAGAACGGCCCAAGGGAGTGTGGCGGCTGCTGGGTAGGTGGGACTAACGGGCCCTATTAGGTCAGGAGGACGACAACCCACACAGGACACTCTGGGCAAGACCCAGGTTTAAATCGCCCGCCCAAATGTGCCCATGTGTCCTGGTTTAAGAATGGAGTGGCATCACCATGACCACGGAAGGCACTAGATGGGCTAGCTGGATGTGGCGATGCATCAGGCAAGCCCCTGCTCCGCACAGGGAGGCCCGTTCTGGCCCCTGCGGAGAAAACAGCTCGCGCTCCCCATCGTGTCCCTGCTAGCCCTCTACCTTGCCTTCTTTTGCCGAATACTGGCAACTGTCAACAACGGTCATCACCTGACATGTTGTTTGCTTGTTGCTCCTCCCCACCTACCCCTGAAACATAGTGAAGCACTCAATAAGTAGAGGTTAGAAGAGTGAGTGAATGCATGATTCTTTTTTTTTAATTCCTTCCCAGCCTGAACTTCTTAGGAGCAGGGCCTGTTCTTACAGTTCTCTACCTCTTTCATGCATGGTATACAGTAGGCGCTCTATAAACATGCATGAATGATTCCAATGGATTCCATTTCTGGAAGAAAGGGGAGGGGAAAAGAACACGGGACAAGAGGGCAGGAGGCCCCGCGCGGGTTCTGATTAGCAGTACTAAGGACACACTCATCCTGGGACCCTGGGCTTGGGGTCCTGCTGCTGCACCTTGGGGTCCCGAGGCTCTTCCTCCTCCAGAGCAGAGTGCGCTGTGTGGCCGCCACACCCCCGCCCCCACTGACTCCCATTTTCCTCTAACGCCCTTCATAGAACTTTTCCTCTCTACACTCAGTATTTCCTGGACTCTACATGGTCTCTAAGCATCCTGACCCCCAAGTCTGCCAGACTCACCCCTGCCAGCAGCCCAGCCCAACTGTAGCCAGCTTCCCCCAGGCATGGCTCTCGGGCCAGGAAAGCATGGTGTCCCTGGCGTCGGGTAGGAAATAAGGGCAGGGCGGCTGCCAAGTCCTCACGATCTTACTTTCTGTCACACCTTACAGCTGCAGATCCCCACCTCACACAAGGAGGATGCAGCCACCGAGTTTGAGGGCCCACGGTGAGTGACGGGGAGAGCCAGGCCTGGGGCCCAGGTCCCCTCAGCCACAGGGTCACTGGGGATGCTGTTGCTGAGGAGCGGTCCCCAGAGCCCCAGGCTTTGGGGCCAGAGAGACCTGAGTGTGAACTAGACCATGTGCAAACAGTATGACCTTAAAAAAGTAATTCGACTCACTCAGCCTCAGTCTATGTCGTGTGAACACAAGATGGTGGCATCTAACTCACAAGGCAGTGTGATGTTTGAGTGAGACAGCAAGCAGAAGGTGTCTGGCAGCTCTCTGGGCACTGCAGATATTTGACAATGCAAAATGAGCATGACAACCTTTTTGGGGTTTTTTTGGTAGAATGCCAGGTACCATTTGAGACTCAACAGAGATTTCAAAGATAATATTATTAGCTACCAAAAGAGAGGAGGAAGAGATGAAGAGGAAGAAAACAAAGGAGAAAAAGAAAAAGAAGAATTAAGAGCACTTAGCCATCTATTTGGAAATGATAATAACACTAGCAAGCCAGCAGCTATTTTTTGTTGTTTTTTTCTAACATTTTTTTCCTAACACTTTGTTTTCATTGCTTTTAGACAGAGGGAAGGAGGGGGGTGGGGTGGGGAGAGAGAAACATTAATGGGTTTCCTTCTCATATACAGCCTGACAGGGGATTGAACCCGCAGCCCAGGTAGGTGTCCTGACCTGACTAGGAATCAAACCCACAGCATTTCTGTCTATGGGACTGCGCTCCAACCAGCTGAGCCCCACCGGCCAGGGCGACAGCAGCTGTGCGGGTGGATGAAAAGCTGTGAGCCACAGGGTCCCTGAAAGCGCTGTCACCGAGGCACCCATGAAGGAGGGGGAGACTGTCGGTGCTGGAAGGCCTCCCCGAGTAAAATTTGAAAAAGGTCTTTCTGGACAAGGAGGGAAAGTGACAACCCTCCCAGGAACCACACCTGCCAAGGCCGCGAGCGCGAGCCCTGGGGGCTGCCCCGTGCGGGCAGGGCCCGGAGGCGACGAGCCACGAGACGGAGGAGACAGGCGGGGCAGCATCACGAAGAGCTCCGTGAGCCTGACCGAGCGGTGCAACAGCACTCAGCCCGCCGGGGGTTCCAGCAGGAGGAACGGGGACTCCCGACTAGATCTGATTCAGAAAGACGGCTCAGGTGGCTGTGGGGGTGGGGAGGTCACAGAGGAGGGAAGAGTTGGCAGCAGGGAGTTAGTAGCCACTCCAGGTGGGAAAATCAAACAGGTAAAGGAGAATAAGTCTCAAGGGCCATCACGAACTCGGGGTCACAGAAATCTGTGCCGCACGTTGAATTTCTCAGCACCGGCGATTTCTCCTGCCCTACAGTGAGGTTTACTGTAAAACCTATCTCTGCTTCCCAGCTGCTTTCTAATCCTAGAGATAAAGGTGAGTAATGCAAAGGAAAGTCCCCCAAAACCAAAGGGAATATTTATTTTAAGTAGCTTGACGTCTGTAGGAAGGGGAGAGAGAGAAAAAAAAAAAAAAAAAAACTACCAGGGCCTGAATGGGGAGCCGTGACATTCGCAGAGCCTGGCCATTGTGTAAAGAGAGAAATTCCTCAAGATTGTGTTTGTCCAAGAAATCAGACAGTTTACGGTCCCTGAGTCAAAACACTCCAGGACTGGAAGCCAGAGTTTCCTGGGCTGAACCCAGTTACTAAATAAAATGAAAGGAAAAGAGCAATTAGATGCCATGAATTGTTGTTATGCGGTGGGGTGCTGGTTGCCAAGGCTTCAATCTAGCTGATGCCACAGAAGCAGCGCAGCGAGGTGCTGGGGTACGCCAGCCCCCCACCCCCACGCCCACCTCACGCTCTGCCTCCGGTGCTGCTGCTGCTGCTGGTGGGTCACAGTGGGGTCTGAGGGACCCTGGGATCCCCTGGGACCCAGTGGAGACGGTGAGCCTGGCCGGGTCTGGAAGGCCAGCCAGATTTTTTCCAGCTCCCCCCAGAGATCAAGGAACAACCGGCTTTCCTGCTAATTTTAGTAGGTCTTTGCAGGTATCCTGCAAACATGAGCACAGGGGCAGCTCACCTTCATCCCATTCGGTGGAAATGCTGGGGGAGGGGCTT
The DNA here is from genome assembly GCA_004026765.1 of Micronycteris hirsuta. Taxonomy (NCBI): domain Eukaryota; kingdom Metazoa; phylum Chordata; class Mammalia; order Chiroptera; family Phyllostomidae; genus Micronycteris; species Micronycteris hirsuta. The sequence continues at coordinate 90,808 of PVJI01000372.1, forward strand.
TATCCCCTGTGGGGGAAGGGATTAACAAGACAAGCCACCCAGGTGGGAACAGTGGGAAGGAAAAACAGAAGGAAGACAAATGATGGGGAGGCTGCCCAAAGGATGCCCCCACCCCCCACCCCATCCTTAACCTCCAGCAGTCTATTCACCTCGTCTCACCTCCCCCAACACCCGCACCTCACAATGAACTTGGAACCACCCTCCTATTCAAGTAAAGAATTTGATGCCGGCAACAGAGCTCTTATCAGGACCACCCAGCTGAGCACTGAGGGGAGAGCTGGGGACAGTGGGGAGGAAAGTGCCGCTTGACATTGTCATGCCTGGTCTGTGCTCCAAGTCACTGAAGGTGACCTGCTTTGCAGTAAGTTAGAATCCAGCTGTCTCCTGCCTCGGGAAAAAATATACACCAGGCCGCCTCTGGCCAGTGCGAATGTGTTTGGGGTTGCCCAGTGACCCTAGACATTGCTCAGATGTCTCACACATGGTCACACCTCCACGGCCATCAGAGGCACATCGGCTCTGAATTAGGGCTCCTGATGGGAGTGGGGAGGTATGTGCCGAAGATGGCTTTTGCTGAGGTTCTGGAAAGGCTTCCTCAATCTGAGTTGGAGGTAAGCTTTAACGCGGCATTCAAAGTAACGACAAATTCAAAGGGAGGTGTAAAATTGCTCCTTAACTCGAGGAGCAAAATCACATCACACACAAACGAGAGAGGAAACCCCCAGCCACCGTTAGCAAACTGGTTAGCTATGTCTCTGTTTATTTCACAGAAGCAGAGGGACTCGACGTGTTTTTAATAAATTAAAGGGTTAGATTTCTTCTTGAAAGCCCCCTTTAAGAAAAGCTCCATTTCCATGACTGGCCCTTCTGAGAATGGAGCGGGTGTTTCCCGGAGCGGAGTCTGGCTCCGTCCGCCCGGCCGTGTTCAGCTCGCCCACGCGCCGTGGCAGATGTGTACTGCTAGACCCCATGGATGCCACGCTGGGGCTGCTAGGGGTGCCGCCTGCCACCAGCTCAGGCCTCCTCCTTGCTCTGCGCAGACCCGCTTTCGCAGCGGGTATGGGCGGAGGGCGAGGCTTGTTTTGAAACCGGCATCAGCGCCCTGTCTCCGAACACACTTCACGTCCCTGGGGGCGGCCTCCAAACCGTTTTCTCAGGACCAGCTCTACCCCGAAAGCAGCACCCTCCCCACTTCTCTGTCTTCCCTCCTGCATCGGCTTCCTACACCTAATTCTTTTTTTCAGCAAAGAAAGGAGCTGTAAACTAGCTCACATGAAGGCGTTAGGGACTGTCTTAGCCCTCCCTTGATGGGGGCGTTGTTTGCATTTTGCAGAGTAGAAGACCTCAGGCCAGGGTTGCGGGAGGTGGATGGTGGCCCAGAAGCCAGGGAGGCCGGGACCAGAATGGGGGGCCCTCCGAGTGCACCTCAGATCCCACCAGCCTGGCCCTGATCGTGCTGCTACAAGGGGGGGCCCTTTCAGTAAAGACGAACTTTGGAGAGTGAGGGGCCGCTTGAGTTGGGCAGGGAGTGGGGATGCAGAGTACACCCGGGAAATCCTGCAGAAGGCAGAGAGAAACAGCCGCTGGAGCCAGGTGCCCTCCATCCTCAGCCGTGGCTGCTGCTCATCAGCAAAAGCTGGGAATCTGGTCACGGACAGACCCCTGGAGGTGAATCAAAAGCAGTAGAGCTTCCAGAAAGCCCCCTCCAGCGCCTGTGTGACATTTAGGCCACCTGTCCCTCTGTCCCCTGTGAAGCACGGAGGACCACAGGAGATTGCTGGTGCAGACGACATGGGCTACTGCACTAGGAGGTCATCCACTCAGAGATGGTCAGAAAATGTTTGCCGGGCGACTTCCAGAAGTATGGGACTGGAAGCTTTTTCTTTCGAGCAGGGTAACTCCCTTGCACACCCAGCTTATGTCTGAGAGGAGAGAGAGAGAGAGAGAGAACGACCCCCTGAGTGTGCACCATTTACGGGATAAAAAGTACCACAAGGCCTTTGACAATCCCCTAAGAGCAGAGCCCGGACCCATGGGAGGTGGGAGGTGACCGCAGAGGCAGGATTCCGAGGGGATGGCCAGCCCCCAGGTGGGCACGGGCGGCCGGCCTGCCGAGCACGGGGACACTGGGCCTTTTCTGTTGAAAGGTTCCAGGGAAGCCGCCCAGATTGCAGCCTGGCTTCTGGCAAACTAGCAAAGGAAAATCAGTTGCAATTATTTTCCAGGGCCCCCCCTCTCTCTGACGTGCTGGATTCCTGAGACCAGGACTCAGGGCAGACATTCGGTGCGCTCTGCAGGTGGGTGGACGCGGCGTCCCGACAGGTGAGGGCTGCAGTCTGACACCGGAGTCGTGGGGGGGTGTGTGTGCAGGAGTGTGTGCATGAGTGTGTGAGTGTGTTAATGTAGCTATACTGTAGGTCCAAGGAGTAAAGAAAAGAAACAACACCCATTGAAATAACCTTGACTTCTGAAAAGTCCTCTCATTCCTTCAGGGCAGTAAATTTGTGTTTTAAGGGCTGTTTTGTCACTAAAGATAAAAGTCTTAGCAGTTTGGATTTCAGCCTTCAAGTTTGTCTCTTCTTTTCATCGTGTGTAATTTCCAATTGTGCTGACTGAGGGCCTCGGGCCTGGAGCTCGGCGCTCATACGGCTCAATGGTGCCCCCTGAAGGCCGATAGGGAGGAGCGCAGTAAAATAGGGAACGGTGAGGACCCAAGAGCCCTCCGACCACCAGAGGCACGAAGGCGGGTCCGCAAAACCAAGGAGCTGCGTTGCTCCCCAGCCCTGATGCCCACCAGCAAGCTGTTTGTGGACCTGCCCGCATACCTGGAAAGAGACGGGCTTTGGCATAAGACAGGCTTTGGACTGAATTCCAGCACAGATGAGTGACTTAATCTCTCTGCCCCAGTCTCCCTTTCTGTGTATATATAAGGAAAAGTAATGTTTTGGGATTCCTTCCTGTGGCAGGGTCTCCTCTACGTGCTTAGCACGGGCTAACCCATGTAATCCTCACAAAACCCCTGCGATTTGTGCACCGTTATTCTCCACTTCGTACAGGTGAGGAAACTGGGGCCCAGAGGGAGTTAGAAACCTGGTGACCAGCAGGACCAGGCTTGAACTTTGGTGCTGGGGTAGGGAGTCTGGATGCAATCACACATCACACCACCTCCCTCTCCTCCCGGCCAGGCCACTGAAGGATGCAGAAGCAGCCCGTGCCTGTGCTTGGTGCAGAATTAAGGAATGCTCAGGAGTTACTGTTAGGTCCACTCTCGATCGGCCACTTCCATATGCCCGATCACAGGCCAAACATATTAACTTCCCTGTGCCTCAGCTCTTCATCTGGAAAATGGCTCCATGCAAATGGCCTCCCAGGCACTGTCTGGTATATTTATTTTATGTGAACTCAAGAGTCTCGTTACACCTACCAGACAAAGCAATCACTTCACCCTCAGGACATTTTCTCATGGGTGACTTGAAGGGGTTGGTGATCCTTAAGGAGACCTCGGGTTCAACGACATCTCAATCCTTCCGGTGGACCAGTGACAGGGATAAAGAGCGGCACGGATTGCAGGTCTCCCCTCAGCTCTGCCCTGGCTGGGCTGCTTGGGGCCTTCCCAACAGAAGTCTGGTCCCAGAGTCCTCAAGGTTGTCAGGAGCAGGCTGGGGGCAGGGAGGTGGGGCAGGGGCTCTCAGCACCCCTGCCCGCCTGCACGCAGCGGCCCTGTGCTCTGCCCTCTTCAGCTCGCCGTGCGGTAGAGAAGGGGGCCTGGGGGTCTCCAGCTCACGAGGCTGAGCTCTCCTTCCACTGTCGGGTGGGACAGAGAATCCAGAATGATGCAGCGATCACTAACAGGACGCTTCCAGCATTGAACCCTTTACGAACTCTTGTGCGCCGGGCTGATTTCACTAAGCATCATGTCCGCAGGCTTTCGCATGCTGTCACATGGCAGAATTTCCTGCTTTATGGCCAAGTAATATTCCACTGTGTGCGTTCCCACATTTTCTTTATGCGGCCACCCACCAGGGGACATCGAGGGTGTCTGCACGCCATGGTGACCATGCGCCGTGCTGCAGTGAATGTGGGAGCACAGACCCCTCGTCAACATCCTGCTGGTGATTCTTGTGGATGCATGACCGGAAGTGGGGTTGCTGGATCACGTGGGCATTCCGTTTCCATTTTTTGAGTTATCTCATGTTTTTGTTTTTATTTTTTTTTCCCAGAGGCTGTACCACTTTGCATTCCCACCAGTGGTTGTCTTTTGTCTCCTAGATAATAGCCACTGACAGAGATGAGGTGCTATCTTTTTGGGAGGAAACAAAATATGAAAATGAAGTATCAAATTAATGGGTAAAGAAATGGGTAAATAGTATTGGACAGTTGCTCTACCACATATTTTATTTTTCATTTTTTAAACTTTGTCAAGAATTCTTTTTTTAGTTTTATTTATTTATTTATTTTTAGAGAGAGGGGAAGGAAGGGAGAAAGAGAGGGAGAGAAACAGCAATGTGTGGTTGCCTCTTGCATGCACCCTATTGGGGACCTGGCCAGCAACCCAGGCATGTGCCCTGACCGGGAATCAAACTGGCGACCCTTTAGTTCACAGACCAGCACTCAGTCCACTGAGCCACACTGACCAGGGCTGTCTACCACATATTTTAAAAGTATGCATAAATCAAAAATTCAATTTGTTCTTACTATAAATTCTTAATATTCTTTTCTTAGATTTCATTTATTTTTAGACAGAAGGGAAGGGAGGGAGAAAGAGAGGAGAGAAACATTGATGTGAAAGAGAGCCATCAACTGGTTGTCTGTTGTACACACCCAACCAGGGACCAAACCCAGGCATGTGTCCTGACCGGGAATCGCACTGGCAAACTTTCGCTTTTGTGGGACAATGCCCGACTAAGCCACAATGGTCAGGGCTAATTCTTAGTATTCTTATTGTGGATATTAACCTGTGACAATAGGAGAAAAAATCAGATCATGGAAGACTTCCTAGTTCTAAGTGTCACATACAGGCACACTTTGTTATGAAGAGAAATCACTTGTCTGCATACTTTATTTTAAAGAAAAGGACAGGTAAGTTTAGGAGTGGCAAGGTAGAGGCAAGAAACAGTCTTCTATGGGGATCTTGAAACATCCCTTGCAGAAAGAGGCCTAGTTTGGGGGGCATTTCTTTTGAGAAAGGAGAGGGGCTGAGCAGTTCGTGAGCATCAGCCCGATTTCCTGGCAGTCTGGTCCTTGTCTCCCTGGGAGATGCCCTCTCAGCTGCCTCCCTTGGCTGCTGCCTCGGGAACTGGTGTCCTGCACCTAGAGAGACCCCTTCTGCTCAGATGTTGGTGGTGCAACACAGCCAATGCTGACATCTCACAGGACAAGCCAGGAAAGAGAGAGAGAGGGCAACCGCCCCCCGCCCCACCTCAGGGCCTGGGCAGCCCCCTCCTCTCTAATATGTGAGGCCAGGGTGTCACTCAGCAAGCTCTGTGCTGGTGGCTGGGGGCGTGTCTCTAAGTTTCCACAGACTCATGGAGCCCACTGCGGAGGAGAGTGCGGTTGGGGGTCTGTGCCAGGGGGCAGAGTGGGGCAGTGATGGCCCCATCACAGGAGCTTTCTGAGCTGTTAACAAGGACAATCCACCAAACAGATCAGAGAAAGAGCACGAGGGCAGAGCATTGGGTGTGCAAAGCTGCAGAGGCCGGGGGGGAAGGGGAGGCCTGGCCAAGTGGGGGCCGGGGGTTCCTGGGGAAAGCATGCAGTGGGAAGGGTGGGGCCAAGGCTGGACGGGCGGGGTGACAGGGTACAGAAGGGCTCTGTGCGCCGCGGAGGGTTTACAATTTGTCCTGGAGGCACCCAGAGGAGGATGACGATTTACATGACAATTTACAAGAGAAGCTAAGACCCCTGCAGGACACACACCTGATGAGGGGGGGGGGGAGTGACAGAGAGACAAAGTGACATGGCCTCCCAGGGAGCCCGGGACACTTTCCCTTAGCCTCGGCTGTCCTTTATCTAAGCATGGTTTGTCTCCTCCTTTCTGAGGACAACATGACGCACCCATGGGCAGCGTGGCCGGCTGTGCAGGCCCGTGTTCACTCCACAGTTAAAGCACACATCACCACCAGGAAAAGTCTCTGCCCCAGGGGGACTTGTGAAGCCACTAGAATCTGACTTGGGGAAGGTTTACAGCAAAATAAGGATAAAGAGACAAAATGAATAATTACACTAAGAAAGACATTACTAAATTCATTGTTAGAGAATATAAAGTTTTAAGTACGATAAATCACATCAACCCAGCCACACTGGGTGACCCTCACGATGGAAACGGTGACAGCTGAGCCAGTAAAGAAATGACACTGTCCCCAAAGGTCCAGACCTTCGGCCTCTCTGTAACTTTTTATTTATTTTTATTTTTTAAAAGACTTTATTTATTTATTTTTAGAGAGAGGGGAAGGGAGGGAGACAGGGAGGGAGAGAAACATCAATGTCTAGCTGTCTCTCGAGTGCCCCCCACCGGGGGCCTGGCCCACAACCCAATCAAACCGGTGACCCTTTGGTTCACTGTCCAGTACTCAATCCACTGAGCCACACTAGCCGGGGCCCTCTCTGTGACTTTTTCAAATGCCTGTCAAAACAGCGGTCCATGTAAGAGTCAAATGGAACACACTGCCCGGATCAGAAGCCCAAGTCCTGGCCCAGAGGGAGCCCGGCCAGCAGGGGCTGTAGCAGGTCCCCAGTCCCAGACACTCACAGGGCTGCTTGCTCCTGCTGCCCTGGGCTCTGGGCTTCACCTCTTGCCATCTGGGCATCCTGGGTACAGAGAAAAAGTGAGAAGTCTGTTTGGACCAAATGGAAGGATTGCTCTGCTCATCTGCAAAGCACACCTTTGTCTGGGAGCCCCTGAGGCAGCTGAACTGACCCGGAACCCACGGGGCCCTGAGAACCTGCCCTCCCCCAGGCTTGGTGGAGGACCGTGGTGGCCACACAGGCTCTGGTCCCCAAGCAGGAGCTCCCCACCCATAACTTATCCCACCCAGCTCCCGCCCCAAGGCTTTCTCATGACACTGGCTGCCCCAGGAACCCTGCTGACAGTCTTCTTTTGGGGAAGAAGCAAAAAATGGGGCTCCCTGAGACCCAGGAGGAGTTCCTTCACAAAGGCTGTTGCCAAGCCAGGGTGCCCACTTGTTAGGAAGGGCCAGCCCACTCAGGCTGCAGAGTCCAGGCTCCACAGTGACCCCCAGCTTCGAGGAAGCCCAGGCTCCTTCCTCTTATGGCCAGAGGCCCGGTCTTATTTGTCCCTCCGCTTCCCTTGCCTGGCAGGCTCAGGCATGCAGTAGGCGCTCAATCATTGTGTGCCAGTGCACCGAGTGAACAGCAGAGTGCCATCTTCTTCATCACCATCATCACGCTCATCGCCAAAACGACAGCGGCAGCAACCGTAGCCCCTAAGGCCCCCCAGCTGTCCGTGCCCCAGGCGCTGTGCCGCTGTGCCCCTTTCAAGTGCTATCAACCCCATGAGGCGGGCAGCACGATCGTCCACTCTCCCGGTGACCGCAGTGGCCAGCAGGGCCTGACCGACCTGCCGCACGTGCACAGGTGTGCTGCCTCTCAAGGGCTGTCCCCTTGTTACCCGACTCACCCAGGTGTCTCAGCAGTCCCTGGAACGGTGCCTCGAGAATGGTCTCCAGACAGGTGACCGGGCCAGGAGGCAGGTTCCTTGCTGGCAAACCCAGTGTGGGTGTGGGGGATGGGGGGGGACGTAAACATTGTCGGCATTTTCCTCTCCTGCCTGGCCTTCCATTCACTTGGCAAATAATCATCGGATGCTGCTGATGGGTTCTACTAGGCAAGTGAGACACATGGTGAGCAGGGCACATGCGGGTCTGTGGTGCCACCCAGGGGAGTGGGGGTGAGTATGGAGAGGCGTGAGAAGAAATGACCATAACCCCATTCTAGCTAGCCTCCTTGCCTGTAACTTCATCTTCCCCACAACCCAAAGGCCTGCCTTTCTAAGATGACCTCCAGTGAGGCGTCGGGGCGCCCACAGTGGGCCCCTGACAGCGGCACCAAGTCACAGGAAATACACAGAACTGAGAACAAATAAAGCCGCATTTACTGACCGATGCACTTCCTGAGCCTCAGCTCACACCTGTCAAGTGATTCTCCCCTTGGTGCACCCACGGCGGCAAGACCCAGCTTGGACTAGGGCAGGGAATACATGTCAGGAGAAGGAATGGTGACTGCAAGTGAAAACTGCTCTGGGTGTGAAAGGAGGAAGGGAAATTCGGTGGTACCTGGGAGTGGGTGTATCGCTGAGAGAGGCTGTCCAAGGATGCAAAGGAATTGTATATGTTGATAAGCCGAGGGGCGCAACCAACAGAGAGAGAGGTTAGAACACTGCAGAGGACATGTGACTCGAAGACAACACAGACAAGGACAGGTGGCCCTGGAGTCAGGCAGAGTGGCATGACAGCCACACGCTGCAGGAGTACAGCCGCCTTCTGCTCTGAGCGGAGCGGGGACCGGACGGTGGAGGACCAGAAGGGTGGGGAGAAGTATACACGGAGCCAGCACCCGCCTGGGAGGGCCAGTCCTGATAGTCTCACTTTTCTTCTACAAAATGGGCATGAGAACAGCTGTGAGCATCGAGGGCTGAAATATTTCAAGGAAGCCTGAGCCGGGCAGCAAGGGTCCTAGAAAAGGCGCCGACCAAAAACAAGCTAAAGGCTTGATGGGAAGCTCCAAGTTCTAGCTGAGTTAGGACGCCAGGTATTTTAGTTGTGAAGTTGTAGGGGCAGGGGGTGACTGGCAGAGAATGGGGAAGAATAATGGAAGGCTGGACTGAGGATTCCTGCGGCCACCACGCAAGTGTTTGGGGGAGGAGCCAGCTGAGACAGAGGAGCAGGAGGTTGAGAGGCAAGAAGGGAAATTGGCAGTGGGTGGGGACAGGGGCACCTTCTCACAAGGACCCAGTGCCATAGGGCTGCACAGCGTGGCTGAATGTCACTGACCTCAAATACCTGAGCTTTGGTTCCAATTATTTTTGAGCCAAAACTGACCTAGGATCCAGGACAGGCTTAGGCCTGGCCTTGGGGAAGCAAAAACACTGTCACAGCTGCCTCTGTCCCTCAGGTAATGTCCCCCCATTTCCACAGGCTCTATCTCCTAGCATCTTCTCAGATGAGGTATCTGCTGTGGGGTGCAGTAGGGAGGGGCCAGGGGGGACTAGACAAACCAGGTGCTCAGGATGCACCCCAAAAGAGCATTCACTCTCCGTGACATGCAAGTTGGGTCACCACCACCTGCTTCCCTGCAAAAATGACCTTCCGTGCTCCGTACGTGTGGAAAGAAGGAAACCAACACACTGCCCAGTCTTGGAACCAACAGACAACGCTGCAATGTCTCAGAAACAGGCGTCAGAGACAAGCGAACAGACTCGAATCAACAGAACCTGCCTGGTACAAACACGTCCTGCCTTGGCCAGGAGAGCAGCTGTGAGGCCAGGGGACTCCAGTTGTTTTCAGTGGCCATCAGTGATGGGTGAACCAGAACCACCGTCAGCTTGGGCTCTAGAACTTACCCCAAGTCCCAGTGATGAGCATCTATGAACACCTGCCACATGCCAGACATGACACTGTCTCTAGGGTGCGTAGTTTCTGAAGCTTTCAGTTTGGCAAGTCAACCGTGAAGCACCTCACTAGCATCCTATGTTGGAACTACTGGGCAGCAGCCGGGGTCTCTTCTGCCTGGAGAGCGCCGCCTGGTGGCCACATGCTTGGCTGCAAGCATCCAAGTTCTCCACCCAACCACATGAAAAGGTTGTCCTTCAGAAAGACCTTGAAACCTCCTCTTCTCAGCTACCTCCTCTTCCTTTCCCTTTCTCCCAACCTGTCCCAAGTGTTCCCTTGGCCTTCCTGGCCATCTGAAATGCTACAAGCAGCTTGGGAACCTCACCCTGGAAGTGCCAAAAGCAACAGGTGCTGCTGACCAGAAATGCATTTGCTTTTCCCCTTCCCTTCCCTCTGCGTTCTTTCCCCATCACCTTCAGCTTTACTGGAGGCTTTGAAGAGGAAAAATCACATGTTTCTGGTCTCATACCTTCAGCGGTCCGGGGCTAGCCAAGAGGTTACCAGGGGCATCCAACCTGCGGCCCATGGGCCACAGGCAGCCTAGGATGGCTGAGAATACAGCCCAACAAAATCATAAATTTACTTAAAACACAGGCAGCAACATAAGGCCCGTGGGCCAAATCCTGCCCTCCACCTTGTTTTATCTGGCCCGGCACCTTGTTTCCACCCGCCAGCAGCGCCGAGCTCCTTACCCCTAGTTAAGGAGTAGTTACATTTATACAGTCCTAAAATTACATTGGAAGGCAACCACGAGGCTGATGTGGCCCCTGGTGAAAATGAGTTTGACACCCCTGAAAATATTATGAGGGCTTTTTTGTGTGTGTGTGATTACACATCACAATGTATTTAATCTGTGGCCCAAGACAACTCTTCTTCTTCCAGTGTGGCCCAGAGATGCCAAAAGGTTGGACAGCCCCGGCTCTAATTCATACTGCAGTGTTAGTGACTGATATGCACCACCTCTTACTTCACTGACATCTGAAATGTCCACAGTATTTATTGCCTTCACATCCACGAATGAGGGCTGCGTGGTGTCAATTCCTCTGCTGGGGGAGGCATTTGTAGGGCAGAAGGGAGATTTGGGAGCTTTTTAGTTACCTACAGATTTCTGACCTCTCGTATGATGGCAATGGAACAACTGCTCTATACAAAGCTAAGCAGGCCCTGCAGCTCCTGCCCCTCCCAGAGGCCTGGACCTCACCGTCTCCGAAATCTTCATTTGGAACGGACAGGAAGTCTGAGGAATGGAGGCAAGTGGGAAGCGGAGCAGAGAGATAAGGAGAAAAAGAAAGGGAGGAAAGGGCTCCCTGGGTGAGTGCTCAGCACAGTTGGACTCTCCTGGTACATGTGCTTCATCCATCAGCCGGAAGTCCTCACAGGATACCCCGTGCTGATGGAAACAGGAACCTCGCGGGGAAGTGTCTAGAGGAGGAAGGGGTGTTTCCAAAGATAAATCAATACTCTGCAAACCCAGAGAGAGTGACGGGTCGGGCACGAGCTAAGACAGACAGGACACCAAGTGGATCCCCAAAACCATGTGGTGGACCTCTGCCAGCGGGGACCCCGGTTTGGCAGCTGTCACTGTTGCTGCCACAAAGAGGGGCCCTGAGACAATTACCTAGAGGGATAAGCACCCCCCACACTGCTTTTCCCTTCGACACTTACTCTTTTGAGCAAACGCAATCTGATGCCCTTCTCACCTGAATGAATCTGGATTCCCCACTTCTCTCTAGAGGCATGAAGAGTCTCTATCACAGTTCCAACTTCACTTTTATAGGAAATAATTTCTGACTGCCCAAGACGGCGGGGAGGGACCTCTCCTCCGTGCTTCCCATGGCTCTGCGTGCTGCTGGCCGATACCCTCGTGCGACCCCCAAGCTCTCCCGGTCTGCTGGCCCACGGCATCTAAAGGAGCCAGGAGCCTGCGCCACCTCGGGCGGGCACCCGCCCACCTTACAGGGTCTCACCCAACAGTCTCCGTCGGCCCTCTCCTCTAGTGACTTCTCCCCTAGTGACTTCTTCCCTCGTCACTAGACCCTGCAGCTCGAACTTTCAAGCACATTTCAAACAGTACTAGAAGGAAAGGAATGGTTTGAGTTGATGGAGGAGATCCCAGAATCCTTACGAGAGGAGAGAGCTGTGCAGATTCAGAGGAGCGAGTGCGGAGCTGCTAGAGTCCTTCAGTGTTCAGCACAGCGCAGGGAAGCTGCAGGGCACCAGCTGCTTCTCCCCACTTCCTTCCCTCTCCCCAAGCCTTCCCCCCAGGTGATTAAGATCTATTTCTATGGTACCACCACTCAAATTTAAAAATAAAGGTAAGAAATGGCATCTGGCCTCAATTTAAGTCCTCCATTTAAGACTCTGCCAGCCTCCTATTTAACATTCTTGTTAAGATGAAAAAAAAGCCCTGGCTGGTGTGGCTCAGTGGATTGAGTGCCGGCCTGTGAACTGAAAGGTCCCGCCTTCCATCCGGTCGGGGCACAGGCCTGGGTTGTGGGCCCCTGTGGGGGGCGTATGAGAGGCAACCACACATTGATGTTTCTCTCCCTCTCTTTCTCCTTCTCTTCCCCTCTCTCTAAAAAATAAATAAATAAAATATTTTAAAAAATAAAATAAAAGATTTTTTTCCCCCTGAAAGTTTGGGCCCAAACCATGCTTGCCCATTCTACGCAGAAGCGCATTGTACACGGCACAATCCGCAGTTCTCGCCGAGGTCGTCCGAGGCCGAGACGCCGCTGAATCGGACGCCAGATCCAGTCGCGTCCTGGCAGCGCCCCCACGCCGCTCTAGACACTTGTTACCACACTGTGTTCCTCCCTTCACTCTGTTCCTCTGGACGCTGGGACTCCGCGCAGCTCCGCTTTTTCTCTGGCTGCTCCACTGCCCCTTCCAGGTCCTTCAGAGGTCGGCGCCCCCAGCCCGCATCTCCCTCTGACTCTCCTGGAAGGAGACTCCGCCACGCGCGTGGCTGTCACGTGCGTCTCGTCGTGACCGATTCATCGTGACCGATTCACAGCCGTGTTTCGCTAGCCTGCGAGCTGCAGGCCCCCACAGCCCACTCTATGTGAAGTCCCCCATCTCTTCGGCTTTCCCGGCCCCACACGGTGCGTGGGGTCCTCCCTCGGAGCACAAAGCCTGAAACCAAAGGTCCCTCCCACTGCTCCGCGCTGTGTCTGTCACTTAGCTCTGTGCATACTCTTCCTCAGCATCCCCTCTTCATGCACATCTCCTCCCGTCCCCCCAGACCGCCCACCCAAACCCAGCTGCCAGAGTCCCTGCCGTGGCTGCAACTCTGCCATCAGCCCCCAGAAATGCTCTGATGACTTCCCATTTGTCTCCAGAGAAAAGAGAGAGAAATTATTTTAAAGAGAACAGGGAAGGTCCCTCCTGGTCTGGTCCCTATTGTTTTATTGACTTCAGCCTCACCCTCTCCGCGGCGCTCCAACCAAGGTGCCCTTCGCCCCCTCAAGGGTGCTGAGCTCTCCTGCAGGTGGCCTTTACCCATTCTCCTTCCCCTGCAAAGAGGGTTCTCCCCTGCCCTGTACCCTCCCCTTCACACCAGCTGTCTTTGCCCCATTAGCTGGAGCATCATTTCTGCACGGAGCCCTCCCCTTCACTTGACACCCTGTCCCTCCCATCTACCCGCAGGTCTGGATGGTCCCACACCATGCCAGCAGCACACACAGTCTTTCCTTCAACATGAGCATGAGGTGCGATCGTGCATTTCCCTGTGGATTCCGGGTTAATAATGCCCATCAAGGTTCACTCACCGGCCCAGAACCTATCAGCAACAGGTAGTGCATGCTCAGTAAATGTGTGTTTAATGAAAACTAAACCTGAAAACTATTTCATATAAGACAAGCGACTAGAAATTAAAATGTAAGGAATTGCAAAGGAACAACAAGGTCAATCTCAGCAGCATTGGAAAAAAAATAGAAATGCTTAAAACAGGCTGCCATTTAAAAACACTTTTAATGATTACATAGAGACATGTAAATTTTTATATAATATAATGTTCAGGAAAAAATCAGGATATAAATTTTTGTATAATAAAAGCGTAATGTCTACTTTCTATTAAATAAAAACCAGAAAGGAATCCCCAAAATGTTAATAGCAATTATTCTGGGTAGTAGAATTATGAATGGTTTTTATTTTCTTCTTTATATTTTTCAGAATTTTCTAAGTTATTTGTAAGGAAAATATATTACTCAGAAGAAAAATTCATATCGGTCAATTATGCTTTCTGTGACAGGTTACAGAAAACCAATCTCAAAGTGGCTTAAACAATAACAGGAATTTATGGCTCATGTAACTGCAAATGTTTGGTCATGGTTTAATCAGGGCCCTGGTTTTATTTGCTGCAAATAATTTGCGTTTGGTCTATTTCTGTGTTTAGCCACAGTCCCAGAATCACATCCCTCATGATTGCAAAATGGCTGCAGTGGCTCTAGGCTTCTCGTCCTTATACCCTACCACACAGAAGGAGAGAAAGCATCGGCGTGCCACTCTGATTGGACCAGCTTAGAACACAACCTGCTTCTGGACCAGTCACTGTGGCTACTAGTTCATTTCTCCATAGCTAGAGCTGGAGGTGCAGTGGAATTCCCTAGAACCATATGGATCCCCAAACAGAAAATCAGGGCTGTTGGAAATAGGCAAGGAGGGAATGGGTATCTGACAGATATGTCTGCTATAAACATTTTATTTTATTTTTTATTTATTTATTTTTTTTGCCGTAAACATTTTAAAATAAAATACGTACTTAGCTAATTGAAAAAGACTAAAAGGCACTATGATACGGTGCAAAGGGCATTGGTGCCAGACAAGGGCGTTCCATCCCACCGTTCCCTTCAGCGCCATGCTGGACACAGCACTAATGCAATAAGGAAGGAACAGATGGACAGACTGGGAAGGAAGACATACAATTATTTTTTCACAAATGACATAATTGTCTATGTAGAAAATCCAAAAGAATTAAGGAAAAAAACTCCTGAAACTAATAACGGATACAGCAAGACCGCAGTATACAAGGTTTATACAAAGGCCAATTGCTTTACTACGAGCCAAAAGCAAAGAAGTAGAATTTGAAATAAAAAACCCAATACCATTTACATCAGCATCCCCCAAACCTGGAATACTTAGGTACAAACCTCACAGAAAAACATATACGATCTCTAGGGGAAAAAACGATGAAATTGATGAAGAAAATTTAGAAAAACTAAAAGGGAGAGCTATCCATGCATAGGAAGATTTAAGATTGTGAAGATGCCAGTCCTACCCAACTTGATCTACAGATTCAGTGCCACCCCAGTGAAGATCTCAGCAAAGTTATTTATGAGTCTCAACAAACTGACTCTAAAGCTTACATGGGAAGGCAAGAGACCCAGAATAGAAGGAGAGACACAAAGCTGGAGACCGACATGACCTGCACTCAAGGCTCACTCCAAGACGACAGTAATTGAGACAGTGCGGTATCGGCAAAAGACCAGACGTGTAAGTCAACGGGACAGAATAAGGAGCCCAGAAATAGACCCGCAACTGATAGTCAATAAGGAGAGTCAACTGATCTTTGACCAAGGAGCAAAAGCAAAACAATAGAGAAATGATCATCTTCACAACAAATGGTGTGCAATAACAGGACATTCACAAGCAATAAATAAATAAATAAATCTAAACACAGGCCTTACGCCCTTCACAAAAATGAACTCAAAATGGGTGATAGACCTTAATGCATTGCAAAATGCAAACCTATAAAACGTCTAGAAGTTAACATAGAAGACAATCTAGATAATCTTGCATATGGTGATACCTTTTTAAATGCAATACCAAAGAAACAGTCCATGAAAGAAATCATTGATAAGCTGAGCGTCACTAAAATTAGAAACTTCTGCTCTGTGAAAGACAATACCGAGAGGACTTTAGAAAACAAGCCACAGAGACGATGCAGGTGTTCCAGGGTTATGGGGACCTGAAAGCCCATGACTCGCTGTGGGTTTTGGCTGCTTGGAGGAAAGAATTGAAACCCAAGCCAGCGTTGAGTTTAAAGTGAACGAGAGTTTGTAAGCAGTGAGACCGAGATTGGCTGCTCCACAGACAGAGCAGCCCCTGTCTAGTGGGATTTACTTCTAATCAAGGGCTAGGGCATTCGATGAGGGGCAGGGATGCTCAGGCTTTTTCTGGGAAAGGGATGGAGGCTTCTTGGAAGAGACTTCTTGGTCACGTTGTATTCTTATGGGGCGTTTTGTTTCTAATCATGGTAGCTTCCAGCTGTGTCATTAGCATGTGAATATATTACAATGAGCTTATAATGAGGCCAGGAATTACCACAAGGTAAAATTAGTTGCCATGTTGGATCCAACTGGGCTTCTGCCAGTTCCTAGGACATAAATCAGTTGGAGGCTGGACTTACTATCTCCTTGGTAGTCTTCGTAGCCCTCGTCAGTATATACCTGATATCAGATTGGGGGAAAATATTTGCAAAGACACATCTGATAAAGGGCTATTATTTTAAATCTACAAAGACCTTTTAAAATGCAACAATACAAAAACAAACAACCTGATTTAAAATGGGGCAAAGATCTTAACAGAGAGCTCACCCCCCAAAAAAGGGACATAGATGGGAAATAGGCAGAAGACAACATGTTCTACATCACACGTCACTGGGGAAATTAAAAGCACAACACTAAGATACCACTACACACCTAGTAGAATGGCCAAAATCTAGAACACAGACACCACCAACGGCTGATGAGGATGTGGAGGAACAGAAACTTTCATGAACCGCTGGCAGGAGTATAAAATGGTACCACCAACTAGAAGGACGGTTGGGCAGTTTCTTATAAAACGAAGCACACTCTTACCATGCAATCCAGCAATCATGCTTCTCGGTGTTTACCCAAAGGAACTGAAAACTTACGTCCATACAACATGCTGCACAGATGTTCAGAGTAGCTTTGTTCATAAATGCCAATGTTTAAAGCAACCAAGATGCCCTTCGGTAAGTGAATGGGTAAATATTCAGCCAATGGAATATTATTCAGCACCAAAAAGAAATGAGCTATCAAGCCATGAAAAAAAGATTTAAAAAAACTTAAATGCATACTTTTTGTTTTGGAGTGAGGAAACAATTATTAACCAAAAAGCTCTAGTTCCAAAAGATGGGAAAACTAATTCAGGTATCTTTTTTTTTTTTTTTGAGATTTCATTTATTTATTTTTAGACAGAGGGGAAGGGAAGGAGAAAGAGAGGGAGAGAAACACCAATTGGTTGCCTCTCCAACACCCGGAACCGGGTACCTGGCCAGCAACCAGGCATGTGTCCTGACCAAGAATGGAACCAGCGACCTTCAGCTTTGCTGAGCCACACCAGTCAGGCCTCAGTCATCCCAGCCCTGAGGATGGGTGAGGTGAAGAGGTGGGCTGGGACTGTAGACAGCCAGGCTAAGGAAAGGGATCCAAGGAAAAGAGGAAAACTCCTAAATCCCTTTGTTCCTGGTCAACTCCCACTGATCTGAGCTAGTTCTGGAGTCTCTGCTTTGTGCCTCCTTCCCTGCCTCCTCACTGACAAAGGGGCTGCTTAACCTTCCAGCAGAACTCCTCTAGTTTATTAGCTTGTCTATACCACAAGCTATCAGCCTGAAAGCGACCAGAAAGAGGAAGCATCTCACTCTGTTACACCTCCTCCTTTCTGTTCATCCCTTGGTTTTGAGGGATATAGGGTAACTGGGTCCATGTTCAACCAAGAGGGAGAATTTGCTTGTAAGATGGAGCCCGGTTGGTCTGCCCATGGCGCTCCTCTTGTCTGGCTCTTTCAATGTTGCACGCCCACCTCTTCCAAGACGTTCCCTGAGTCTTAGGGGAGGCATTTCGGGTGTTCGATTTACCAGCCAACCAGAGCAAACCTAAGCCAGTCTGGGTCTGAATGGCTGCGAGTCGAGAAGACCAGATGAGAGTCTCAGAGCTTCTCTGGTGCTGGAACAAAGGCAGGTGGTGACAATCTGACAGAATCCCCCCCACCCACGCTTCCCAGTCAGTCACCTATGACGTCGTCAGCTGCTCAACAAGCTCTCTGTGCGGCTCACACAGCATCCGTCACTGAAGCTGCCCAGGCATGAGCTGTTGTAACAATTCCCCCCAAGCTTACATTATGTCATCTAACTGCAGTCTGCAATCGCCAGTCTCAGGAAAAAAATAAAACAGTTTTATTTTTCAATAATTCCAAGGCAAAGGATGGGAGAAAAATAAAACCCTAGTTCAGAGGGCTGCCGTCAAACACTTTCACTAGGAAAATTCTGGATCCAGTCCAGCCCACAGGTGAAAAACGAAACTTAAAAGACAATGAACCCAGCTAGAATCTAATATCCACCACTGGGCATTATGGTTTCCATAGAAACAGTTTCTCTCTCTGAAATAACATGCATTTTATCAAACATAGCCAGGTTAAAGACTGATTCATTGCATAAGTCTAGTTTCCACAAGGGTGACCTGTTATTTGCATAAATATGACAAGAATAGCAAGTGATCATATAGGCTCTTCTGAATGCTTTGCTGGAATTTCATAAGGAATCTCCAGGGCGAACCTTATTTAGCCTGTCAGGGTTAAGAAGCCGAGTCACATAGTTGCCGTCTTCATTTGCCTGCAATAGCTACAGACTTGGTGAATTTCTCGGGTTCTCAGGGTCCTCCCAAAGTGTCCTGAAGTTCTTCCTTTGTCATCTCCCAGGGAAACAACTTTCACTCCTTATCTGGAAAGGCTGCTGTGAGCCATGTGATCAAATTACCAGGCTGTTTTCTAAGGGGCGTTTATTGGCCTCCAAAGTCAATTTTAACGCCTTAGTTAAGTGATATTCCAAGTGAAAGCAGCCAATCTGAGAAGGCCGCATGCTATGATTTCAACTACATGACACTCTGGGAAAGGCAAAAGTAGAAAGACAATAAAAATCCGTGGTTGCCAGGACGCAGGGTCGGGGTGAGATCGGCGGGCAGAGCGCAGAGGACTCTAGGGCAGTGAAAATAGCAGTGTGCTTCGGATGATGCGATAATGATGGCTATATGTCCTTGTGTATATGCTAAACCCATCGAATATATGATACATGATAGACTCTCAGTAATTACAGTGTGTCATGATGTGTCACTAAAGGCACATCCTTGGTAAAAAAAATTAAATAATTAAATGTACTCTTCTGGTGAGTGATGTCAATAATGGGAAAGACTATGCATGTGGGAGCAAAGGGTGTATGGGAAATCTCTACACCTTTCTCTCATTGTAAACCTTAAACTGCTCTTAGGACAAATAAAGTCTATAAAGAAATGGAACAAGAGCCCTGGCTGCCTGGCTTGGTTGGAGGGCCATCCCCTACACCGAAAGGATTTACATGCCTAGGTGGTAGGTTCGATCTTCAGTTGGAGTGGGTGCGGGAGGCAACCGATCAGTTTCTCCCTCACATACGCGTTTCACATACGCGTTTTCCTCTCTCCCTCTTTCCTCTTTCTGTAAAATCCAAAAACATATCCTTGGGTGAGGATTTTTTTTTAATGGAAAAAGAAATAAAAGAGCATTGGGGCCAAAAATCAGGAGACCCAAGTTCAAATTTGGTCGCTGCCTTTTATGAGGAATAAGATATTGGACAGTTCTCCAGGCCATTCTGCATGTTCCCTGCTCTGTAAAATAACTACTTAAGAGCTCCTTCTCCACTGTCATAGGAAGGAGGAAGGGCAAGAAGGAGGCAGATAGAAGATGCCTTTTTTGGTGGCAGGAAGTTAAAGCGGTTCCCACCTGGTGGCTTCTCTTCTCTGAGTGAAGTAGAACCCAGCGGGGCAGGAGGTGCAGCGGGAGAGCTGGAGGTGTGAGGAGAGCAGAGAAGATTTAAAGCAGTTGCTGCAAAAGGGGAAGAAGAACATAGGAAGATTATCCTCACAAACTAGTAACTCAGGAGATATCTTCTGTACAAATAAACAATGTTTAAATTTTTTTCAAGTCGTATCATAGAATCTTACCATTAAGACAAAAGGAGCTACAAGTATGAAATGAACAACACAAATATAAAATAAACTTATGATGAAAGTCAGTGCTTTATAAAATTACTTACTTACCAGATACTTGCTTTGGATTTTCTAAAATGCAGATACTCTATTTCAGCAGGGCCACTTTATAGCACCAACTGTAAGTATTTTCACATGGATCAACGCTAATTTCTATACAGTTTGGTCCAATGGCTGGATAGCATAGTAACTTGCCAAATGTTTGAACACCATCATGGCTAAGCAATGATTAAGTTTAACTCAACCTGGAAAAGATAAGAGAATTTATTTTTTCTTTAAAGAGCAAAGTGGCATTTTCCAGGAGTCAACAGAGGGGAGTGTAAGAAAATGACATAGCAAGAGAATATTCGATTAAAGATAGCTTCTTAGCTGACCTAGAGAAGGGAGTTCTCTGCACAGGATGTGGGCGAGGTTATTGCCAAAGCTCTCTTTCCTACTCAAGGTCGGGCAGGGCGGGACTATATGAGGTGTCATTAGACTTTTCTTCAAAGGCTCCAACAGCTTATCCTCTTTGCCCCGCCCACCCCTACTTCCATCCCAATCAAAACTTTGCCTGGCATCCCAGCATCAGGGAAATTAACCTCAGTGGAAAAAAATACATTCTTACCTCTCAACCCAACTCTCAACAAGAATCCCATCGCTGTTTCTTGTGAGCTCCGCAGTCTTGTTTGACAATATAATGAGGTCTGGCTAAAGAGATGACAAATGCTCTAACCTGAGTGTTTATCTCAACCCTGCCAAAGCTTTCAGCCCCCCGGGCGCTCCCATCTCTGCAGGGAGGGTCAAGAACCTTAGCTGCAGCTCATGGCTCTGAGCTGGCGTCTTGCTACACCAAGGCGCTTTTGCAATAGCAGAAGGCAGGAGTTTCTGTCAGTTTGAATTTCCTGAAATGTGCTTGCCTGTGTCACGATCTCAAGGGTGTCTGGGGGCAGTTTGTTCTGTCAAATCCCTGGAATAGAATGGAAAGAGAAAGGAGAAAGTAAGTGCAGGCAGAGCTGGTTGGCAAGTGTCACTCCACAGTGTCCTCCTGGGGCAGGGCTGGATGTGTCCGCGCTGGGACCCTGCCAAGAAATAAACCTAAGAGGGCACCCTCTCCTGGTTCTAGGGACCCAATCGCACAGCCCAGACAGAGTCTGTAATTCAGGTGACACGCTGGTCATTCTTTTCCAGTCAAGTCTACAGAGACCACAGTAAAAGGAAATTGGAAAATTATTCGAATAGCACAAACAAGGATACTTTTGAATAAAAAATACAGTTTAACATGTAACTATTTATATGACTACTTTGACCCATTGGATGATTCCCAACCCATCCACCTCGGGGGTTGGCCTGCTAACCAGATCCTTCTCTTTCCAGCACAAACCCTTTACACTTGTCACACCGTGTTGTGATTGGCTGTCGTCATGGTTTTCCCCCACCCGACTGAGCTCCCTGAAAGCAAGGAATTGTCATCTGCCGCCCATGAAATTGTCACTTTCAATCCTTGTTTGGATGCTCAACAGATACACAATAATTGAACTCACCAGTGAATGAATGAATAGAATAAGGTATTTGAGAAAGGATATCAGAAAATATGCCACAAAGGTAGCATTTTGGAGTCTCCAGGGACCACTGCAAGAGAAGTGATCATGCATGCTTATCAAACATATTCAAATAAAAGGCTTTTTTTCTACCTCCATACGATTTCCCCAACAGCTCCAGAGAGAAATCGGCTTCATCTCCACTTTCTGTTCCAATGCTGGGCAACATTATCATTTGGTGGTTGTTTACCTGTGGTTCCCCCACCTAGACCTGATTTTACAAAGGATCGATTGATTTCTAAAAAGACCCTTGAAGGGATAAAAATATACCAATATAACTTGATATTCAAATGTTTATAAGAACTATTTAAGCATTATCTTTACCTAGTATTTATTTTCTTCCAATGGTTCAATTTATTTTCTTTTAAATTTTTATTTATTTACATTTAGAGAGAGGGGAGGGGAGAGAGAAAGAGAAGGAGAGAAACATCAGCGTGTGAGAGAGACATCAATCCATTGCCTCTTTCATGTCCCTATCTGGGGACCTGGCCCACAACCCAGGCGTGTGCCCTGACTGGGAATCGACCTTTCATTGTGCAGGCTGGTGCTCAATCCACTAAGCCACACTAGCTGGGCAGTTCACCTTACGTTAGAATGCAGTGTACTTGTTGGATTGGAATGGATTGGATTGGATCAGGTTGGATTGGATTAAATAGATTGGACCAGATCAGATTGGACTGGATTGGAATGAGTTGGATTGGACTGGATCGGATAGGACTGGATTGGATTGGACTGGATTGGATTGGATAGGATTGGATGGGCACTGTTTACTTCCATGTGTTCTCTCCTCCACTAGTGTGTAAATTCCTTAAAGACAAGGAAGGACCTTGAGATTTTACCTATCATAGTGCTTGGCATGCAGTAGTTGCTCAGTAGTTGCTCAATATTCACACAGTGAATAATTCACACAGGTATTATTTGGGAACAAGCCCTGAAGGATCTAAGGGATGCCTGTCATTTATATTTGATCTTGTCTTCCTTTGAGGTGGATGATGTTGTTCTTTATTATCTTTAATAAGGCTGAACATTGTGATTTAGGAGAGAACTATAACCCTGAGGTATCTTATGTGAAGTTTTTGGGTGTATTTTGGGGGGGATTTTATTTTCTTTTTTAAGTGCATAATTAAATGAATGCCAAATAGATATATTTTCTTTTTTTTTTTTAAGATTTTTTATTTATTTATTTTTAGAGAGAGGGAAAGGAGAAAGAGAAGCAGAGAAACAGCAATGCGTGGTTGCCTCTCACATGGCCCTCACTGGGGATCCAGCCTACAACCCAGGCATGTGCCCTTGACTGAGAATCGAACCGGGACTGCTTGGTTCCCAGCCCGCGCTCAATCCACTGAGCTACACCAGCCAGGCCCCAAATAGATATATTTTCAGTTTATAAATAAATAGGCAATAAGTTGCATAAATTACCTTCCCTAAATGGTAGCATTCCCAACACCCAAGAAAGTCACATCTTCAATACAATAAAGCCTACGGTGGAGAACATAATGCAGAAAGACAGGAGGGAAACCACACAGGGGAATCGAACAGGGTGAGAGGCAACACCAGCAAGAACAAAGGAGGTGTACGTCACTCTTTTTCCTTCAGATGGCTTCCACAATGTTAGAACTAAAATAAAGCTGCGAAGTCTCAGAAAATTGAGCTGTCCCTTTTAAAAATGATCTCTCCAGTTATCATTGGAGCAGCTAGTGTCTCAGGGGTCGTTAACCTTCTGCCCTCCACCCCTAACCCTGGGGCTCTGGGGGTATCTCTCTGAGAGACTAGCTTCCAGAGGGGGTCAGTATTTCCTCTTAAGAGCCCCCAGAGCAAATGACTGAACAGATTAGGACGGATTAGACAGATAACAACTCAGACCCTTTTACAAGCACATTTTTCACTTGACACTCAAATTCCCTCCTGTGCCCCACCGTCTCACACAACCCAAGGACTGGATAGTATTACCGACATATCTCTGCGCCAGCCGAGTGCGTGGACCTGTGCAAAGCCAGATGTTCTTGTAACCCTGTTTTACTGAGTTATTTATATCCATATAATATTTGACATTTCCTGTGCTGTTAAAGAGTTGGAGGCCCTTGACGTATTTTTAAGAGAACAGTGCCGACTTTTCATTTTTTTTCTTTGATGCCCAGCACCAGAAATAAGTAATATAGAGAGGGCTTGTATTAAACAGATGCTGAGCTATCTAAAGTCTACCTTAGTTTAATGCCTTTCATCTTAAATGACCTTCGTGAACAGAGAGATGCTAGGCGAGAGTCATCTAGCTTGAACACATGAATTAAGCCTATCATTCAATAAAAGTGCAAGCCCATGGGCCTAAAATAAGTTGGCCAATAGACAAAGGAAAAAAATTTTAATAAATATTGAATGTATAATCCACATCTTTTAGGACTAAACTTTACTGCTACATGAACTAAATCTTATCTTTGAACTTGATAGATATGAAAAGGGCTAGTTAAACTTTTTCCAGCTTAAGAAAGTATTATCTGGCAGATTTCTCTGGCTAAAAATAATGGACACTTCATAGAGCTGAGAGTATTTGGTTGATCCTAAGTGGTAAGAATATTTAAACTGTCTATGAAGTTTGATATCATAAAAGGTAATCATTGTTTTCTTTGTTTATTATAAGGATCTAATCACAAATTATCTTTTTTATTTTAAGATTTCTGAAATTTAGAAAAATCTCCCCTTTATAGGATAGGACAAGAGAGAGACCCTTGTTTCCAGTCAATTCTTGATATCTCTGGCTCCTTAAACCTGAAAGCATGGGTCACAGGAAAAAAAAAGGGAGAAGTAAGATGTGAATTATTTGGGGCATCTTTGGTCTGAAAAGTTGTTTTACACATTTTCTCAAAACTCTCTTTTCTAAAAGCAGAATATGTATGCACATGTCCTTGTGCAGAGCAACTTCCAAAATACATTCTGTCTTCCACTGTCTTATTCCTGTTTACCCCACTCTCTACCCCTCCCACCCCACTCCAAATCTGAGGCCTGTCCTGACAAACCAAATCCTCCCCGGCCGCCCCATTTAAGAAAACAAGACACCCTGGCCTGCTGGTGCCCATCTGAACACAAAGAAGCCCCCTGATCCAATGTAGCAGTCAAATCCCTTGCAAATCCTCTAAGCTGTGATAAGTCGCTAGTCTTCAAGTAATGGACAGATCATCTTGGGGCAGATAGGTCAGGGCAGTCCTCAGTCCACAGGCTTGTTCATCTGTATTATCCCCCAGCCCCTTACCACCAATGATAGCAGACCCTGCGCTGAATCCATCCAGGGTCACTCCGCCGCAGCAAGTGGGATGGGGCCCTAGTGGGGGAAGCCAACGTGATCTGGACCAGGGTTTTATTTTGGATCTGCATCTCCCAGAGTCTTCTAGACCCTAGTTCAGCCATGGGTCTCTGGTCCCCAAATTGAGATGTTTTTCCACCTCCTAAATCCTTGATATTTTTCCTCCCACTCATATTTAGTCCACTGTTCTTTTCCTTGAAAGTCTCTGGATTTTTTGCTTCCCTCAGCATACGTTGTCCACCTTTGCCTTTTTCCTATTCATCTCGGAACCTTCTCCCTACTGTCACCGATAAACTCTAACTCTAGAAATTCTCCATGAGGTGACTGACACCTTCGTTTGCTTGGACAACGGTCAGCACCTGTTGTCCATGGTGTTTGGGAAGAGGTGGAGCGGATTCTATTCACCATCAACACATGCAGTCATAGCGGCCCTTCCTTTCCTGAAGTACAGCTTTGAGCACCAGATGCCACCCTCCATTTCATCAGGCTGCCTTGGATGGAGCTAAGACTCGAGTCCAAAAGACAGCTCCAGAACACTTAGCCATTTCTTCAAAGTTATTCACTGAATCAGCTGGTTGGAGACTAGAATTCTGAAACAAAGGTCCCAAAGCTTGACTTTGGGGGTGGGCAAGTTCATTTCGCATAAAGCCACAAAGAATACCATTAACCTAGCAACTTCTCCAAGAACATTGGACTAACAGATGTGGATAACTTAAGATAACCCACCAACATCACATGGAAAACAAGCAAACAAAAAATATGATACTGCATTTGATGACAGTAAAGTTCCTAAATGTGAAAAAGGTATGTTTAAGTCTAAAGAATGATGAGTCTACCCACAAAATGGAGGGGGACAATGACATAAATTCTAGAAGAGTTAGGAACCATTTCTGTAGAGCATCACAGATTCCAGCACAGGAGAGTGGAAACGAGAAACTATAAGGAAAGCGTCTGATACGGTGTGTGTCATGCAATAAGCAATCTGCCAGTTATAGGCAGAATCGTTACGGCTATTATGTCAGGAATAGGTGAAGCCCCATCTCCAAATACAGAAAGGGAGGCTCAGAGAGGAAAAAGCTGCCTACAGCCAGGCCCAAATCCCCTCTTCGACGGTTGCCTCTGATCTCTGCTCTCGAAGCAAACACTG
Organism: Micronycteris hirsuta; assembly: GCA_004026765.1. Lineage (NCBI taxonomy): Eukaryota > Metazoa > Chordata > Mammalia > Chiroptera > Phyllostomidae > Micronycteris > Micronycteris hirsuta. Next base: position 116,496 of record PVJI01000372.1, read on the forward strand.
TGAGAGCGGCCAGAGCAGCCACCGTTCAACTCCCAATTCCCGTCCTCCAAGTACAACATTCAGAAAAGCTTGAGAAACAAACATCCAGTCGCCAGATGTCCTTCACATCTGGCTAAAGCCGTAAAACTATCCTGTACCACCACTGCCTCCTTCCTAACTCCGAAGTGTAGAGGGAAAAACTTATGAAATCTCTGATGTAGTGAAATAAGATCTTGACATATTCAACTTTGTGATTTTTTTTTTCTTTTTTGTACATCCTGACTCTCTCCTCATTATTTAGGGGCATCCACATGGTCATAAGAAAAATGTTGACTCTAGAGCAAGAGGATTAAAAGAAACATTCTCAAATTCTATTCTTTTAAAAACTCAACCTTAAGCATCTAGGAATCAGAAGGGGAGGTCCTAAGTAATGGGTCTGCCAGAGCAAAGATGAGAGAGGATTAAAGGACAGAAAATGGTCATACTCTGTCTCCTAAAGAGACTTGACCGTGATAACCTGGGTTGGCAGTGGAGGAACAAAGGTGTAGAGATCAGAACCTTGGAACACGTCAGGGGCCAAGACAACAGAAGTAAACCTGAAGAGATGAGGAGGAGAGAGAGGAGTCCTCACAGAGACGGTCAGGCCTCACCCCCAGCTAACCACATGAGGGCCCCCACAGAAACCGAATGCCCGGAGGCCATCCAGCACCACTCAGAAGATCCACACCAGCTGATCTCAGTCCCTCCAGGTAAGAGTCTTTCGTCATCAGTCTCTTGCAGGAGGCCAGCGTGCCTCCCCCCACCCCCCCCCCGGTAGAAAGACACCTGGCCCAATTCCAGTGCTTTGCTGGGCTCAGTGTGGGGATGAATTCGTGAACACTTCAGGACCCTCATGCAGACCCACTTGCACGGGACTGGTAGCCCGAGTCCTAACCAAGTAGGAACGGTGCAGCTCAGCGCTGGTTGCAGGCTGTGTGTAGACCAGGGTCTCCAGGCAGCACTATTGCCACTTGAGGCTGGATCATTCTTTGCTGTGGGGGTTGCCTGTGCATTAGAGGATGTTTAGCAGCATCGCTGGACTCTACCCACTAGGTGCCAATAACACACACACCCCCTCCTCATTGTGACGCTCAGAATGTCTCCATTCACGGTCAACAGTCCCCCGTAGGGGTCAGGGCTGCCAAACTGTCCCCATTCGAGAACTGTTGGTGTAGTAGACAGTGAGGAGCCCCTCCCTCATTACGACGAATCTGTACCTGCCTGCAGTGTTGCAGGGAAAGACATTCGATCACCTGCAGTGACAATGTGTGACCAGCAAGCCACTCTCTCGGACACTATCCCCGTGAGTGCATTTATTTTCATAGTCTCAGAATATCTGAAGCAGCCACTACTTCCACTCATACACCGACACACACACAGCACACATCTACACACATGCAGGGCACACACCTGGAAAGACGTGGTGTAAACCCACTCCGGCATAAACGACTTCTTTCCTGACTGCAGCGAGTAAGTGAAGGGAATAGTTGTGTTCACTGAAGGACTTGGAGTGTCAAAGCGGAAGCTACATACTGCGTGGTGAAACTGAAACTGGGAGCAAGTCTAATGGACAATTTGGGACCGGTGGCAGTTTTGGTAGAATGGACAATTTCTTTGAACGCATGCTTGGGCAACTGTCATTATCCCCAAGTATTTATTAGCAAGCCCCTCCCCCACTTCCAGATGTATGATATTAGAGGAAATTCTTAATTTTTCTAAAGCTTTTTTCTTCATCTGCAAAATAGGGACACATAACATAGGTTGTAGGATTGCAATACAGATTAAATGAACTCAGTCATTATAACAATTAGCACGGGGCCCAACACTTTAAAGCCTCTCCATAAAGTTAACCACTATCACTTTCATTCTAATAGAACAGTGATTGAAGCGACAAATGATGGTGATAACATTTTCCACAATATGGTTTTTCTAATCCTCACCTGAGGACAAGTTTTTATTGATTTGAGAGAGAGAGAGGAGCATTGCTGTGAGAGAAAAACATGGATTGGTTGTGTCCCATACATGCCCCTACCCAGGATCGAACCCACAACCTAGGTATGTGCCCAGACCAGGAATCGAACTCATAACCTTTTGGTGTACAGGATGATACTCCAACCAACCGAGCCATCCGGCCAGGGCCACATAACATGTTCTGAAGCTCTGACTTACCAGATCCTCGTTCAACCTTGTGATACAGACCCAGTGAACATCCATCCGTTTGACACAGGAGTCAGCACAGAAGGGTGAACAGACTTGCTCCTGGACACAGAAGTCGTGCCTGGGCACCTGAGACTCCAGGCTAGAGCCTGGGTTCCCCTGGAGCTCTCTCTCACCAGGCCTGCCCTACAGCTTGCTGGGAGTCTCACGCCTTGGACCAGTTAGAATGGTTTCAGCTGACGTGGTCGGCTTAACCAATTCGAAGTTGCATTTGCTCCTTTGATTGGATGTCCAGGGGTTGGGCGGGTTCCAACAACATGCAGTCAGGACTCTGGCTACATTTCCCCAGGGTTCTCTGGGGCATCAGCCTTGTTCTCAGAGTGGCTCCCCACATGGTCATTGAAGGGCCACCAGCAGAAACAGAGGCAGAGAGAGAGATAACGGCTATTTATCGCTCCCTTTAAAAGTGAGTAAGAACATTCCCAGAAGCCTCTGCAATCTTTGCCTCAAACAAAATAAAGTCCCATGACCATCCTAGAACCAAATGTGGCCGAGAAGGATGAATTATCCTGATTCACGGAGTCAAATCACAGTCCACCCCTGGAGCCAAGGATGGCTCAACCGCCCCTGAGAAACTCGAGCAGTGCAGGAAAGTGGTCTGCACCACGCCAAGATTCCTGCAGGAAGGCCCTGGCTGGTGTGGCTCAGTCGGTTGGAGCTTCGTCCCCTAAACCAAAATGTTACATATTCAGTTCCTGTTGGATTTCCAGCTGGGACGTGTGCAGGAAGCAACCAATCGACATTTCTCTGTCACATTGATGTTTCTTTCTCTCTCTCTCTATCTAAAAAAAAAAAAAAAAAAAAAGCAATGAAAAAATGGCTTCTGGTGTAGATTAAAAAATAATAATAAAAATAAAGATTCATGCAGGAAAGAGAGAAGGGAAGCCAGGTAAGCAGCTCTCACTCCCTTAATGGTGTTGAACACTTAAAGCTTCCGATTAGGGATTATTGCTCAGCTTCTTTCTGTGTGGTGATCATTAAAAAAAAAAAAGTTTTAGATAAATCTAATAAAGCCCTCAACAAGGAAGTGAGATTTGGGGAGAGCTCTGAGAGAAATGAGGGAATGCTGTACCCCAGAAGATCGCCTAGAGACATTCACCAACGGCAGGAGAAGCAACAGGCCGGAGTGAGAACAGCATCCTCAAAACGGTGAAAATCCCTTGTGGCTGATTCCCCAAAACTCAGACAAATGCTTCCTGGTCTTCCCTGCCACTCAGGTTGCTCCGAGTAACATAGCTCCACACCCTCGGTTTATGATTTAACACATTGCCAAGAAGTTGGCTCATCGACTTTGAATGAACAGTTTCTCCCCCGAAACATCATAAATCCTCAGCAGTTCTTCAAGGCTTGGGTTTGTTTCCAGGTTTCAGCAGCAGCTGATCCGCAGATCCTGCCTCATAATGGCCTAGACACATCCCCTGAGGACAGAGATGAAGAGCTGAGAAACCCTTCTCTGCCCACCGAGGAAAAATGACTAGAAATGCCCTCCTCCTGGCTTTGGGGCTTCCGTTCAGTCTGCGGTGAAAGCCACTGGTCCGTGTGGATCAGAGGAGGGTGAAGAGAGGGCACCCAGGGAAAGCCAGAGGGGAGAAAAGCATGGCTCCAGGCGGAAGAAGAAAAGAGGAGAGAGAAGCATGGAATGGAGAAGCGGGTTTGGTTGCTCGCTGAGCATCCCGGCTCCCACCAGAAGCCACACTGAGCAGGAAGACACAGCGGCAGGAGTGCTGCGAACCCACCAGGTCTGCGCCCGCTGCCCTGACCTGCGTGCTAGCAGCTCCTCAGCCCTCTCCACCCTCCCTTCATTCCAGCAAGGTCCCAAGTCCTCACCCACTCCCTGGTGAGTCCTAATAAGTAATGCCACTAGGGAAGGAACAGAACCCGGATGAAGCCTGATCCCTTGTTCTCAGTAAGTTGGCTGCCTGTTAAGTTCTACCCAAACTCTCCCAAAGGGCTAGTCACCACGGCCCCTCTAGTTGCATCCACTCATTCTAGCACTGGGTTAGTAACCATTCAACCAGCAGGTCTGTAGCCACAACTTCTAGAAAGCCAGTCACCTATTCAAATCTACCGGAGCAAAAACAAAACAAAACAAAACAAACAAACAAAAAAAACCCCCAACAAAGTAGGGGGTGGGGGATGGGGTGGGGAAGCAAAAGACCAAAAAGAAGCCGCTTGTTTGGGAGATTGTTCCAGGCCCTGCCGCTTCGTTCACATGGGGACCTGCACAACGGGCCCGGGACCTGAGGCCGGTCCGAGGTCCCCCCCGAGACATTGCCTGCCCTGGCCCAGCCAGGCGAGGACTCCCCGCTCCGCACATGTGCACACTAAGTCACACGCGCTTGAGCCTTCTGTTTCTGTTTATTTGTCTTGCGTTGTGTTGTTTTATTAACCAGAAACTTGAAAAGGACGCTTTCTTTCTTGTGCTGCCATTTGGCAGAAGACTAGAGGTTACAGTAGCCAGCAGAGCCTAAACATTTTTTTTTTTCAGTCTCGATGAAAGTTCCTTCCAGAGAGAAAAACTATATCCGATTCCCTGTCTCCCATTGAACCTCTGAAGGACTTCCCACACCTTACCTTCAAATAACAGAACCCCAGCCAACGAAAATGGAAAAACATAAATTTTTGCACGTAAAATGAAAAATCAGAGGGTGCAGACAGGCCTGTGTCAACAGGGTATTTTTAGCTATCAGTGAATTTTTAGAATCAAGTTTTAAGGCATGGTTCTCTGCACATGGACCTGGAGTAAGTTTTCGAGGACCTCTGCTATCTTTGCCTCATTTTCAACAGTAGATATTATCCCCACTTAAAAGATGAGGAAACAAAGGCCCAGATGGGGGGCGAGAACCACCTGCCTAAGCTCCCAGGGAGCAGAGATGAATGTCTAGACAGGATGCCCCCTGGACAGCACTACCTTTCAGGAGAGATTCTAACTTCCCTCATTCCTGACCTTCCTTTCTCAGCATGGGCTCCCTCCCCAGAATTAAGTATCGCCTCTTTATTGTGCATTACTTTGGTCTTTCCCCATCACAGACTGAGTTCCTCACCTTTGAGCTCAAAGGAAAAAACCAGGTGCCGAAGGAGCACTCTCGCAAAGGTTCTCAGACTCTCTTCCCCCAGATCCCCAGCAGAATGGTTTCAGCACGGAGGGTGACAGTGAGGGACAAGCTCTGGCTGGGGTTCAGTTGTCCCCGGCCCTGCCCCTTGTGCCAGGGGAGGAGATGAAGGCAGCCACTCAATTGTCCCTCTATTTCCCTCAACGGTCACGGGTGGCTAAGTCTCAGCGATCAAGCTGTGGCAGTTAGAGGCAGGAAATGGAACTGGAGAAAAGAGACGCAAACTTACCCACCATGGAGAGCCCCTGGCGCTTCCAGCTCCCAGAGTCCCCAGCGGGGTTTGCACCTGAACAAAGGGCCCAGAGGGCTCAGAGGGCCCACTGCCTTTCCCGAACTCCCTGTGGGCCTGTGTCTGGCCCCCCGCTAGCCGGCTGGGGCTGCCTAGTCACCTTTGAAGGGGTGTCCTGAGCGTCCTGCCAAACTTATCCACACGGCCAAGTGATGCACACAGCTCAGGTGCGGTGGTCCCGCCTTGCTCCTACCCAAATGAAGAGCTCTGAATGCATATCGCTTCCCTTTGGTCCGCAGCTTTCACCAGCTCTGACGTGTGCGGGTCTAAAAGCACAAGGACAGACAGAGTCCTGTGCAGTTGGGGCTGCAGGCTGCTTTCACCAACACCTCACACACACGGGTTCCTTTCCGCAGCTAGTGCTGCCTTTGATCAAGTACTGCATGCGTGTGGAAGTGGCAGGATGACCCGTATACTCCCAAATGATGACGATGCTCAATAGGGGCAGCTTTTTCTATGATCAGGCAACAGTAATGAGAGAATAAGGGATGTCTTTTGAACGTGACAAGATTGTTCATCAACTGAACTAATGAATTCCTAAAGCCAAACAAACACAGCTCGCTTTTCAACCCACCACAACCTGTGTGCATGTGTGCCTGAAACGGAAGAGTCTTCTTTTTTTAAAGAACAAAAAGATTTTATTTATTTATTTTTAGAGAGAGAGGAAGAGAGGGAGATAGAGAGGGAAAGAAACATCCATGTGAGAGAGAAACATCGATTGATCAGCTGCCTCTCGCACACCCCCAACCAGAGACCTGGCCGGCAACCCAGGCACGTGCCCGGACTGGGAATCAAACTGGCGACCTTTCGGTTTGTGGGATGACGCTCAACCCACTGAGCCACACCAGTCAGGCTTAAAGAGAGTTTTCTTACATTGCTGCCCAGCTCTGTTTAAAAATCAGCCAGCAATCAGCTGCTTATACATTCGTTTTTTTCTGATAAATGACAATTTTTAAATACATCCCTTATATGTAGACTGATTTCAATGGAAATAGTTTAGTGACTTTTGTTTTAATTAGAAGAGTTTCTGCCCTGGCTGGAGTGGCTCAGTGGGTTGAGTGTGGGCCTGCAAACCAAAGGGTCGCCAGTTCGATTCCCGGTCAGGGCACATGCCTGGGTTGCGGGCTTGGTCCCCTGGGTACACATGGGAGGCAACTGACTGATGTCTCTCTCTCACGTTGATGTTTCTCTCCCTCTCTCCCCCTCTCTCTAAAAATAAATAAATACAATTTTTAAAAAGATACACTCCAATGTATATGTTTCTCAACATTGTTGTTAAGTCCGTTCTCTTCTTTTTATCTATGGATTCGACGTAATCCCAATTACAACGCAACAGGCTGTTTGAGATTTCAAGGTAATTGTGAAATGTATGGGGAAGACAAAGGAAACAGCCCTGAGAACAGTCCCAGGACTCCTGCCACCTTTCCCCCACGATTTCAAGACTGACTATGAAGTGACTGTCAAGATGACGTGGTATTAGCACAAGGTTAGACAAATAGATCCGTGGAACAGAGCAGAGAACTCACTATTATATAGTCAGCTGATTTTTGACGTGGTTACAAAGTCACATAAATGAAGAAAGGATCGTTTTTTCCCTAATGGCGCTAAAACATTTAGATGTCAATATGCAAAATATATTTAAGCAATTCAATAATGTAGAACTACACATACCTCATATCTTATACAAAAACGAAGTTAAAATAGATCATAGTCTTAATTATAAAAATAAAACTATTGAATTTCTTGAGGAAAGCATAAGAGTGCATCTGCATGACTTTGGGTAAAGCCAAGAGCTTTTAGATGAGACAATAAAAGCAAGATGCATACAAGAAAAAATATATAAATTGGACTTTAACAAAACTTAAGTTTTTCTCCAAGAATGACATTGTTAAGAAAATTTAAAAAAAAACAAGCCAGAAAATGGAAGAAAATATCTGCAGATGTAAATCTGGTGGCATTTTTCCAGAGTATATGAAGAACTCTCAACAATCAGAACAAAACCATAAAATACTGGACAAAAGATCTGAAAGATCACTTCTCCAAAGAAGATGTGTGGATGGAAGCACACATATGGAAGGATGTTTAGCATCATTAGTCATTAGGAAAATGCAAATTAAAACCAAGTGCTGCTAAGTATGAAGAACAAGCAGAGCTCTCAAACCTACTGGTAGGAAAAAAAGGCACAACTGCTTTGGAAAATAGTCTGGCAGTTTCTTATAAAGCGAAACATTCACTCACCATAGAGCTCAGAAATCCCCCTCCTAGATATTATTAACCTAAGCAAATGGAAAACCTACCAAATACTGTATGGAAATAGTTACAGCTTTATTTATATCTATCAAAAATTGGACACGGCCTAGGTGTCACTAAGCATGTGAATGGATAAATAAAATGTGGTTCATCCGTACAACGAGTGCTGCTCACCCATAGAATACTGCTCAGTAATGAAAAGGAGCAAGCTATTAATTCACACAACAGCGTAAATGAATCTTAAATGCATTTTGCTAAGCTAAACCCAAGGACCCCATATGGTATGATCCTGTTTATAGGGCATTGTGAAACAGGCAAAATTGTGGGGATGGAAGGCCAATCCCTACTGGCAGGGGCTGGGGGCAGAGAGTCGGGGGCGGGGGGATGGAACTGCGGTACAGTTCTGAGGTGCTGCTGTGCGTTTGTCCAAGACGTAGAACAGCACAGCACACAGCGGGGACTGCACTACACGTAAATTGTAATACTCCACCCTGGAGATCGGGACACTCAAGACAATGTAGGCTAGGACAGCTTAGTCCAACTTAGAAATGAACGACCAAACCACGCCAGAGGGTTGAGGGAAAAGGTTACCCACGTCACTTTGGGGAACCGTGTGCTGACCAGGCAGTAAAAACAAGAAGAACCGTGCATAAGCACCGGCCTTCAGCTGGGTAAATTTGTCTCCCCAAAGGGTGATTCTGAAACAGCTCCATACGTATACTATGGGTGAGCGAACAGATAAATAAAGACATTGTAGATAATAAATGCCTGATTGCCCACTGTTGGAGCAAGAAATCACAAACAAGCAAAGAGGCAAGGCTACAGTGAAGCCTGTGGTGCTGGACCACCCTCAGAGGTGTGAGCATTAACTCATTTTAAAAAATATACACGGATTGCTATGTATTCCTGTGTGATTCGTATGTTGAGGCCCTAACCTGAAATGTGACTATATCTGAATACAGAGCCCTTGAGGAGGTGACAGAAGTTTCATGAGGTCGGAAGGGTGGGCCCCTCACCTGGTGTGACTGGAGCTCAGGTGAGAGAAGAGCGATGGTGGGGAAGTTCACACCCAATAAAGGTCATGTGAGCACACAGCAAGAAGACAGCCACCCCGGAGCCAAGGAGAGAGGACCGAGAAGAAGCCAACCCAGTCTATACCCCCATCCTGGATGTCCAGCCCCCAGAACTGTGGGAAGTAAAATTCTGATACTTAAGCCCTGCAGTCTGTGGTGATTCGTTATGATGGCCCTAGCAGGCTAACACACAGACGGAGAGATACAGAAAGAATTATAGATATATGTATAAACTTAGGTTATTATACACACATGCAATTTCTTGTTCTCTCTGCTGAGAGGGCCTAGAAGTACTAACACCTCGTAGCAAGAAGAAAACCTGATTCCTAAATCTTGGCTTCGGAATCCCGTTCTCCAGTATGAGGAACCACAGATCCTTGGAGAAACAGTCGAATCCAGAGCTGTGCAGAGAAAACACAAGATAATCCTGGAGCACCATGTAGTGCCAGAAAGTAAGGAGATGCTGAAGGAAATAAATCAAAGAGATGGGGCATGTCAGAAGAATTCAGGAGTCAGCCTGGAAAAGCTCTCGGTGGCCCAAGTGAAATAATTTGAGCAACAAAATAAATGGAAGCAATGGATTACTATCTAAAGAATAAAATAAATACCCTTGAGTCTATAGTGATGGGAAGAGGAGGGAGAGGGAGAAAGAGAAGGGATGAGAGAGATAGAAAGAGGGAAGAAGGGAGAGAGGAAGGGAAAGGGGGAAAGGAGAAGGGACGACTCTTTCCTACAAGTTCATTTCAACTTAAATACAGAAAGAATGAGTGAAGTCACCATTAAAGGACCACGGTAATTATTGCTCAAGGTGAAACCCACCAATGAGTGCTAAAATTACTGAACAAAAGAGTAAGGAGAAGCAGGATATTTGCATAGCCTCAAAGTATTTCCTCCCAAAATATGTGTTAATTACAACGTGGCTCTCCCAACGTTCTTGTCAATTGCAAAGGGGAAAAACAGGAATCTTACAGTGTACTACCTTGGCTGACACCATTTGGATCAAGTACAGAAGGTCAACATTACCAGTGGTAATAAGACATATCAAGGTCACGGACCCCCTGGAGTGATGTGTCACCCAAGGTACATTACCCTTGCCGTATTCTTCCCCAAATACAAAACTTCAATCTAATCTTGAGAAAACTTCAGACAAACCCAAACTGAGAGACATTCTACGTAATACTTCACCAATGCTCGTCAAAAATGTCAAGGTCATGATGCAGAAGGAAAGACTGGGGAACTACTACAGATGGAGTAGACCTGATAATTAAATGAGTGCAGGGTCTTCTTGCACTGGACCCTGGGAAAAAATAAGGCCATTGGAGGAAAACCCCAAAAAATCGGAATGGCCTGTAGCTTAGTTAATAGCATTGCACTAATGCTAAGTTTTGATGACCAGACCATGGTTATAAAATACGGTGACATCAGGAGAAGCTGCGTGAAGGTCGTGCGTGACCTATCTCTACTGTCTTTGCAACACTTCCTCCTCTGGGAGGAAAGGAAGGGAAATCAAAAGCAATATGGAATATTTTAAACACGGAAAGAGACGGGAGTTGCAAAATCAGTGAACTGGCCTTCTTAGTGAGCAGCCCCACACCACCTAATGGAGGGTTAACCTATTCCACGGGATGTGTTGATAGAAGGAACTCGGGGGATAGGAGATTAGGAGTTAAAAGACCTGGGCTCCCGCCAGGCCCTGTGGCTCACCTGGCAAAAGTTTGACAAATTACTTACATGATTACTTAGATAATGTCTAAAACACAGGAGTTAGATAATGTATAAAAGATGATTCTGTGAGACTCAGGTTTCTCACATAGGATTCCGTTTCACCAAAAGAGGGGGATAACAACAATCATGTCACTTAATGGAATAGCATATTTAAAACTTATCACTAAAACAGAGGGAATTTCTGTTTCAGTTGCCATTCCTTTGTCTGGACATCGAGCATGAATTTCTCATATGATTCTAAGTGCTACATAAAGTATAGCATAGAAATAAAATGATAGAACAAGACCAGGTTCTATACGTAGATCCATATATCCCTTTTTCTTTAAATTTTATTTATTTATTTTTTTTTAGAGAAAGAGAGGGAGAAACAGCAATGTATGGTTGCCTCTCACATGGCCCTGGCCCACAACCCAGGCATGTGCTCCTACTGGGAATCGAACTGGACCCTTTGGTTCCCAGCCCGTGCTCAATCCACTGAGTTACACCAGCTGGGCCGTATATTCCTTTGATAGAAGTAATATGTTAAACCTTTTATTAGCATGAATGACCTTTTCAATAGCACGTGTATTAAAAATTGAAATAAGATTGGCCCTAAAGATAAATGGGAGAGGTGGGGAGAGGCAATTCCCTCTAGGACAGTATTATCTGCTTACAAAATTGTAAAAATCCCAAGCCGTGGAACTTACAACATGTCTCGGTACATTAAAATGTGAACTAACTCTAATGTAATCCATGTAATGGTAGCTTGTCAGAAGCACATCAGTTTCAACAGTTACTGTCTGCTGAGGACTCATGCAATATGTGCGTACGTGCATACGTGTGCAAAGAAGCAACCGTGGATTATTTTTAATTTACATGTAACCAAGTTGTGCACGGAAACTCCATCTGGCAAACACCTCTGTCCTCCGCTCTCAAACCGTCACGCTGACCTTGGCACACACCCGCTTTCCCTGTCCCGGTGCTTGTGCAGGAGCTGAAAGACGAGACCCACGCACGGCGTCCCCTCCATTCCTGTCCCCGGTGGGGCAGGCAGGAAATGCCAGCCTCCTCACAGGAAAGCCTGTTGCGGTGAGATTTCCCGATTTACTTTATACAGGCAAGCAGGCCAGATACAGGAGGAGATAAGCACTAGAGATTGCAAAGTGCTTATCACCCCTAGCGGTCTGGGCCCCACGGCCACGGCCAGTTTGTGTCCTGGAGATGCAGGCCAAAATTCAGTTTGCTTTCACACCAAAAGCACTCCCCAGCTGAAAAGTATGACCATCCACCCTGGTCTCTCCTGGCAAGGAAACCATTCCAAATTACTTGCTGAATTTCTACCAGGAGGGGTAAAAGAGTGTAGTAGAATGTAAAGAATAAGATCCTCAAAAAGACAAGGCAGCCAGCAAAGGCGGCTAGCTGAGCTCATAAAGGACATGCAGAACTAACTCAGCTTAAAACCAAGCATGCTCTGGCAGCCCGGGGAATGGAGTGATGGGGGTGGAGGGAACACTAAGGAGGACAGTAGGCCTTCAAGGTCCACTCCATCCCACCCCTTTTCTTCTACTCGATTTCTGTAAAATAGAACCAAAATCATCACCCAAAGAGGCAGCGCGCAGGCTGCATGGGGCATGAAATACATTGTCCTCGTCCTTCCATCTCCACAAGAAGCGGTGAGAATTTTGGAGTCAAACATTCCCCTCATCTATGTTTCCCTCCAAAGTCTGAAGTTTTAAGAAGAGAAAATAGGACTTGAAATAAACCTATGTCTCCTTTTTCCTCAGCCAAAGAGCTGGGAGACAGCTCACTTCACAACGTCTCATTTAAAAACATGCACCAGGAAAATAAAAACATACCCTCCACTTTTGATCTCTTATCTAGGGAAACCAGGTTGCCTCAGAGAACCTCACGAGGCGATGCGTCCCCGGTGTTTATTGTGTTAAATGGGCTACATTGTTTTGTGTGCGGCTGTGAGGAGCATTAAATGAACATTGAGTGGCCACACTCTTTCTGGGACCCCACTGTCCCCTGTTTGTCAAAGCTGAAGGTCACACAAAGTAATAATAATAATAATAGTAATAGTAATACATAGCAGTATTTAACTCGGCAAGTATTTACGTAGCTTCTTGTCCCTTTAGACACGTTGGAAGCACTTGTCAGTTCTTGAACGATTCCCTTCAGGTATGAGGGGTATCATGTACACCTCCACTCACTCAACTGTCTCCCACGCCTCACCCTAATCCATTAAAAACATACCATAAAGACCTTCAAGTCCGCTGTAACCAGCATTGGCCCAGCTTGACTTTTATCTGGGTTTTTTTCTTTTTTCTTTTTTTAAATTGGGGTCATGAAGGGAGGAAGGGGCAAAGAATACAACATCTATGCTTTGGACAGCACTGTCTTCTATTGCCCCCCGGAACCAGAGGGAACGCACTTTCGTTTCTGTGGCATTTTTCTCAATAGTGTCTGAAAGGTTTTTGGGTTTGTTTGTTTGTTTTTTAAATCATCTTCCACTTCAAAGTTGCCATGGATGGACCAGTTGTCCTACTCTGCAATAACGTTTGGATACTTTAAAGTCTTGGATTCAGCCCTGGCTGGTGTAGCTCAGTGGACTGAGCACAGGCTGCAAACCGGGGAAGGGGGAGGTGTCACCAGTTCAGTTCCTGGTCAGGGCACATGCCTGGGTTGCGGGCCAGGTCCCCAGGTCCCCAGTGCGGGGGGCGGCGAGCGAGAGGCAACCACGCATTGGTGTTCTTCTCCTTCTCTTTATCCCTCTCTTCCCCTCTGTCTAAAAATGAGTAAATAAAATCTTTAACATAAATAAATAAATAGTCATCGATTTACTCACCTTCCGATTGTGATGGTAACTTTTCTGCAAGAGGCCCTGAATCTGATGCTTTCTTTTAAATCCGTTTTCTCTCCTCCTTTTTAGGGTTGAATCAGCCTAGATTGATAGAGCAAAGGTAACATAGTGTTTGCAAACCTTTGCCTTCTCAGAGGTGACAAAGTGATGTCACACAGGTTCTTTCCATGATCTTTCCCCAAACTATGGCAAAAGAATGAATGAATGAATGAGTTACTCCATTTGGCCATAAAAGCATCATTTGGAATCATACCGCAATTATCAGGGATTAAGTACACTGTTTGAAACAGAAACAGAGATAGGATATCTCCCATGAACCAGCAAAAAAAACCTAAAGATGATAGTAGTAATATGCTCTTGAGAATCATGAAAATTTAAGGTAGAATAGGCCTCAAGGATTATCTAATGAAATGAAATTAATTAATTGGCATTCATGAGGAGATACAGGAAGGAGGCAAATGATGGGGTGAAAGCAGGGAAGCTCAGAGCAAGTTGGAAGAGCTTTTTCTCCACCCATCACCTTTTCCACACCCCCCCCCCCATAAACACTTCGATTCACCACGGCGGCAGCAGCAGTGGGCTGGTGTTATCAAACCGAACTCTCTTGAAGTATTTATTTCCCACTCAGAACGGAGCTTTGGACTGTGTTCGTCATAACTCCATGTCTTTTCTCTTCCAGGTGACTGTCATTACAAAGCTTTGACCTCTGAAGGCGGGACCGTAGTTGGCTACCACCCTTCCGCGAGCATTCCACACGAACACACAAAACCTATCCCTCGGCCAGATCCTGTGCACAGTCACAAAGAAACACAGGCTCATGGGCTGAAAACCAGATTGGAAGGGAAAAAGGAACACGGTGAACAAGGACCCATAATAGAACAGCCTAGCAAAATGTTCTTTAGCACTAAGCACTTTTGGTATCCTCGTGAACCGTATCATAGATGCCACAGGAAACTGAATCCTCCCAGAGACAGATGGATGATACTGAGGTTTTCAGCAGTCAAAGAAAAGTGTTACCATGGGTTTCATTTGCCATTTGAGAAAACGCAACCAAGTATATTCACAAATATGTTATATAGTAAAATAATAATGTCTTTTCATCTAAAAAATACTTGCTAAGAGAGTTGGAAGAATAAAGTACAAAGTATATTAAAATCGTTGGTCTCTAGAGCTTCTCTTTGACTTAATGCGTAGACTCATTCACTCTCCAGTAATCTGACCTCTTCCTCCCCAATCCTGGGGAACCTGACATATTTGTATTTATCTGTTGGGCGAGGGGCTAATCTGTGAGCCTGGGGGAGGCCCTTTCTCTCACTCCCATTTAGGTTGCAAATCTCGTGCTCCGGTAGTTTCCAGTCTCACTTGGAATCTTCCCTATTTTGCACATCCTGCTACCCACCCTAAGAGCCTCTTTACACTGAGGAGATGTATGAGTGTGTGTATGTGTGTGTTGTGTGATGGGAATCAAACGACTAACCAGGTCACACACATACTGGAATCTAAAGAGCCTGGTCTGATGGCTCTTCTTCCTCATGGACCCTGGTCTAGTCACTACCCCATTCCCTGGACTTATCTCCCCGAGCAGACTTCCCACGACTCCTTCTTTGTAACTTCCAGGAGCTCGGTCTTAGGTTTGCAGCCTGTCACGGGCTACATGACCACACAAATAATGAGAGATAAGGAATGTGACATTTTGTTGGCTACCCTTTAAAATCTGAAATTGCTTGTCGGACGAGCAGGAAGCAACTTCCTTCCTTTCCCATCCGTAACAGCAAAAAGAACAGGAAAACCGGAGGGGCTGAGACACATGGTGGCTTTGGACTTTATTTGGAGGGAAAAGCACTCCAAAGACAGGAATGCTGGTTTCCACACAAGGCCACACACGGCCAAAAACACTGTGAATAATGTGCGATACATATTCATCCCCATAGCAGGTTCTAGAAGGGCTGAGTAAAGGAGGTCAGCATTGTCAGTTCCCTTTTACTTCCTTGGAGAAACCAAATCGTGGCAAAATATTCTCTCTCAGATGTATTAGTGTCTTGGGGCTGCCATAATAAAATACAAAATATTGAGTGGCTTACACAGTAGAAATGTATTCCTCACAGTTCCGCAGGCTGGAAGTCCAAGATCAAAGGGTCAGCAGCGTTGGTGTCTTCTGAGTCCTCTCTCCTTGGCTTGTGGCCGGCCACCTTCTCACTGTGTCTTTTCATGGTCTTTCTTCGGTGCTGCCACATTTCCACGCCCTAATCTCCTCTTCTTATAAGGACACCAGTCACAAGGCATCAGGGCCCATGCATTTTATCTTATTTGTCTCTTTAAGGACCTTATCTTTAAATATAGTCACATTCTAAAGCACTGGGGTGAGGACTTTAAGATACGAACTTGAGCGGAACACAACTCAGCCCATAACCAGTCATCAGGAGCAGAACGAAGACGAGAACCCAAAGTTTCTAACCGTAGAACATTGATTCGCATCCTTTCCCAAGTTAAGTAATCTCACAGAATTATGGCATGCTCCAATTGGATGGTATCTCATGGTGACGTAATTGTAGCTCTCTCATTTGCCATATAAGGAAGCTGAGTCCCAAGTGTCTTGCTTAGAATAACAGAACCCCTCGACAGCCCAGGGGGACACCACCCAGGTATCTTCCCCTTGCTTCCTTGACACGATCCTTTCTTGGATGCAATCTCCTGTTCTTCTAAATGGCACAGGAGGGCCACTTGCTAATCTGTGGGTTGTATACCCATGGCTCAAGCAAACAGCTTGGTGCAGGATGGTGAGGGAGTCATAGCTATGGAGCAAGAAAGCCTTGCCCTGTCTCCCTTTGGAAACATTTGGAGGGCTAAGCTGGCTTTAATGAGTTTTCCTGCCCCTATTCCCCCATCCTCCTCTTTTAGGCTGCTCCTTAGGGCAGCTGTTACCAATTTCAGCAATTTTCTTCTGGCAAATTGAAGGCTTCAGGTGACAAAGAGGGTTGGTTGTACCCTCCTGGAGGATGAGATAAACTAGGTCCTACTCCCGCACCACGCTTGCTTCCAGACTCGGCGGTTAGGGCAACAGGCACGTCCCCAGTGGGCATGCACCACGCTCCCTGCCTCCCACGCGTGCCCGAACAAGGCAGGCTTCCAGGTCTACGGCCAGCTCTGAAACCCTATATAAAAGGGGCTTCGCATTATTCCTCACTTTATTCTCAGCTCATTTGTTTTCCCAGGACCACCAAGATTTTATTATTTGCATGACCCTTGGAATGAGTATCCCTTATGATGCTTGAAGTTACAGGAAGAATAGGAAATAGGACACATATATGCAAACATACATAAAGAGTTTTGGTATGGAACTTGGAGATTGGCTACCTTCACATTTGACCACACCCAGTTGGGTGGGGTGGGGATGTCTGGCTCCCTGGCTAATTCACTTAGGTAAAAACAAAGCCCACACGCGAGCACTAATGTTAACCCCGAAAAGCCAAACATGAATCAGGATCAGGTGAAATTTTCCTGTCAGTTTTTTTCCCCTCAATTTGGTTTTGCTTATCCTGTATTCCCTGCATTAATTATTTCAAAAAAGAGGGATTGTAGCTAAATAATGGTTTCGCTTCTCTGTCTGTCAATTTCTGTGTGGACACCGGTGTCCAGCCACGAACAAAACAAACCCCACTTCCGCCCCCAGGGAGTTTACAATCTAAGAGAGAAAACTCAGACATGTCTGCAAGTAAAGATGTAAGACCGGCTGCGGCGACATGAAGCAGGAAGAGTTTAAAATCCGCAGGAAGTTACTCCAGTGATCTCATAGAGATCCCCTTCAAGAAAATGGAGGAAAGCTAGAGAGGGAGAGAGGGAAGGGAGAAGCAGGGGAGGAGAGAGAGAAGAAGGGAAGGAGGGAGGAAAGAAGGGAAAAATATATAAAGGAAAAACCAAGGATAGAAAACTTAATCTGGGTGGTACATCGGGAGACAATGGTTTGGTTCTGATCTCCTCTGGTATAGTTGAAGCCCTCGTTTGCAGACCACCACCTTTCCTGAAAAGAACCCGTTTAAAATGCAAGACACCCTCGGGGGATGTATTATGGGATGTAGAAGCACCTTCTGTTTTATTGGTGGTGGTTCAGTAGAGTGTGTTTGTTCCCTTGGGAAGGAAGATGATCTCTCCAAGAGGAAAACTACAGAGGCGATGAAAGTCTCTTCTCCTTCAGCCTCTCCCCACCCCAAGCGTGGTCTTGTTTTCCTAAGCAACGGTCAGGAATGTGCCGGGCGGGGGCAGCCCCGCCATCAGCGCCCAGCCTAGGCAGCCCCAGTCACGGTCCCAGGCTGGCCTTTCACCTCATAGCTCTCTGGGCTGCTCTTATTAAGCAGCAAAATGTTTCAATATGTTGAGCTTTGGGGGAGGGTCGGAGAGAAAAATCGGGATATTGTTGCGAAGGAAATAATGAATAACCCTGCCGCCAGTCCTCATACCCCCCACGTGGGGGGATCTGGGTGATGAGTGTGCTTTCTCCAGAAATGGAATTCTAGCAATTGCCTTTTGGTCCGAAATCTCCAGAGACAGTTGAAGGGTGTGGGGGGGGGGAGCGGGGGCGGCACTGAGAAGAGGGAGCAGGCACTAAACACATTTTCTCAGTGTCCAGAACCAAAAGCAGCCAGCGATCTAGGTACCCAGGAAAGAAAGAGGAGGGGGGAGCTTGAGAAATTGAGCCCCATTCTCAGAGGTGCACAAAGCCGTCAGTTTTGTTCTTACGAATTGACACACTCCCGTCTCTGCTGTTAGGTGTCTGCCCGGATCCCCTGTCCCCACCTCCGGGTTCATCTGCTCGTTCTGGGTAGGGGCCTCTCGAGCATTTCCCAGGTACGAGAAACTCGGGGGAGGCGTGGGTGAGAACCGCCAAGGCCCCATCTGCTCTGTGAGGAACGGCCCTGGGGCTGGGCAGCGGGAAGGGTGCACCTCAGCTTGGACTGAGAAACCCGAGCCCATTCAAGGCCAGGTCTACGAGCGGAAGCGAAGCAATGAGCAACATTCCGAATTTCAAGAAAACACAAATTTGGGGACCCAGCTAGGACTCCTTAGCAAGAGTGTTTTTACATCACTTTTAAGAGTTCGCCCTGGCTGGTGTAGCTCAGTTGATTGAGCGCGGGCTGGGAACCAGACGATCCCGGTTCGATTCCCGGTCAGGGCACATCCTGGGTTGCGGACCAGGTCCCCAGTGAGGGCCATGTGAAAGGCAACCATACATTGCTGTTCCTCCCTCTCTTTCTCCCTCCCTTCTCCTCTCTCTAAAAAATAAATAAATAAAATCTTAAAAAAAAAAAAAAAGAGTTAAACCCTCCTGATAGGTTGTTTCTCTTACATCTGCCATCCGCCTGGCTCCAGAAATGCTGTCTAGAAAATGTGGGTCAGAGGAGGTGAACTCCTGGAGAGGATCCAATATAGGGAAGGAGTGACTTTTAAGTAGGAAAAACGTAAAGGCCTGAAAAATCAAAGACTTCACTCCTATGGTTTAGGTAAGAGGAATAATCATTTGCATAGCAATCATTTGCAGCTAAATAATCAGCTTAAGGAAGGCCTGGGTCTCCACTTCTCCCCTGGGCTTGACAGAGCAAATATCACATTTATGGGGTGTGTGTGGTTTCTGCTGTTCCTGGACATTTCCTAGTAACACAGGGAGGTTTCTGGAAAAGCAGCGAGGGGCAGATGGGTGGCTGTCTATAAAACAATTCATCAGACAGCAGTTGAAATATTGATAAGAAAACGGAAATCAAATTAAACGACGGGGAAAGAGAGAGGAAGAGGGAGTGGGACGGAGAGAGCTGGAGCGAGGCAGCGCAGAGCAAAGCTGCAGGACGCTCAAACTTAAGTGGGTCCTGCAACCCCCCCCCCCCGGCGTGCCCCCCCTGCCCCAGGCAAGCATGTGCAGAGGCTGAGGCCGGGGATCTGGATGCACCGGAGAGAAAGTCAAACTTTGACTGCAGGCAGTCGGCAGGATCAATTCCTCCCTGCCAGGGATCGGGACTCTGCGCACTGAGAATTCGCACCGAGGGCTGGAACCTCCTGGCGCGGCAGGAGTTCCGCTCCTGCGGGCGCAGCAGGAAGGGGTGTCTAAGGTGAGCGCTCGTCCGTGGGGGCCATCTGGGGGCGAGGCGGGTTCTCGCGTCTCTCTCTGCCCCGCCGCCTGCTCGGGTTGCAGTCGGGAAATGCGAAGCTTTCCGGGGCTCTTTCGCTCAGTCTCCCCGGGGGCTTTCTTTTTCTCTCCATTTCCCCTTTTCTTTCAAATTTCACTCCAACTTTCCAAGAAAATGGGGGAAACGTTGGAGCCCGGGTGCGGGGCGGGGGAAGGTAGTGAGTGGACAGATAGGAGCCCCGGAGAAACGTACCTGGTCCCCGAACTCGTGTGTGCGCTGCGGCTTCAGGAGCCGAAAAGCTGGAATGTGTTAGCGGAGAGAAAAGTGCTTTATCAGAAACACATTGGCTGCCGGGGAAGCGGCGCGCGGACGCGCTCCAGAGGGTTTAGGACTAGGAAGGAAGAGAACCAGTCGCCAGACTGGGCAGGGCAGGGAGAGACGTCCGCAGAGGCACCTGGCATTCTGGGGTCGTTTGTGCGCCCTCCAGCCCCCAAATTCAGACCTCAGACACCATCTCCCCCTGACATTAAAAATGAGGAAAACGAGGCCGCGTCATTCATTGTCCTTGCCTCTCTGCCCTCAAACCTGGGGCGGGGTGTAGAAGCGGGGGTTCTGGGAGAGAGTACGCGGCAGACCTCCGGAACCTTGAACCGGTCTTCCTCCACAGCGGCACCCTAGCAGAGGAGAGGGAGGCAGCTGACGCTGGCGGTGTCCTAGGGGTGGTGGGCGAGTCGGGCAGAAGGCCTGTGCCCCGAGGGGCCCCATGGCTCTCATCTCTGTAAGTGTCCGTCCGTACCCTAGGGCTTCGGCCTGCACCGGGGGGTAAACTTACCTGATCCTGGCCGCGTTCTCTCCTCTGGCCAGGACGCACCCCGGCGTCCCTAGGTGTGAAACTCCCCAGGCTTCGGGGGAAGTGGGTTCTCGGATTCCGGCAGCAGAGGGTCAGGCTTATAGGACAACAGGGAACAGAGACAGAAGAGTGAGCTTGTTCTCAGTCTTCGCCACCCCTAAGCCTGAAGCCCCTGGCACGGGAGCAGGGAGGGCGCCCTGTACCTGACACCTGGGACCCTCGCTGGCTGCTCCAGGTGCTTCGGAGGCTCCCAACTCTGACGCCCCCCCCCTTGCGCTCCCCTGTCGTCGCCTGCAACCCCTGCTGTCTCAGCCGCGCTCCACCCGGGGGCGACCCCGGTTTCTTCTCCCCAGGTCGGTTCCGGGGCCTTCCCGACCCTTCCTCACCAACCCAGGATGTTTCAGACAGTTCCCGACACGTCGTCTTACGTCAAGGTAAGACATGACAGCGTCTTTAAACAGGTAATGACTCCCAGTTCCCCTGCCCGCAGGGCCTATCATCTCTCCCCCGCTTTCCCCGGGAGAAGGTTGGAGAGGGGACGGGGGGGGGGGGTTCGGTTCACACGGTCAGCCCGTGGGTGCTCCAACCAGACGGGGGCTGCGCCGCCCTTCGGGAGTTTCTGGTTGGGGAGCGACGCTCCAGGCCGCTTCGCCGTAGACGAGCCGGGTGAAGGCTCCCCAGGGAAGCCCAGAAGGGCGGCGCCTGCACCGGCGACCCGGCGTCAGGTCCGTAGGGCGTGCGCTCCCGCCGCGGGCTCACTGCCGGTTTTCGGCGTCACGGGTCCGTGTGCGGGTGTGAGGGTGAGAGGGGGTGCGCTGGTGTGTGAACACGGCGCGCCTCTCTTCCCGTTCGACGCCCCCCGCCTCGCTAGAAAGCCCACCTTCCTCGGCCCCATCCCCCCCCTCGAAGATGGCTATTTGACAGCACGTCGAAGGGTTTTGGGGTTTTTTTCCCCCTTTTCCACAACAGTTCCCAAGAATGTAAACAAACCAAGGCCAGGACATCTGGGTTACACGTTTAATGAAAATTGGCCAGAGAGGCGGGGCTGAGGGTGCGGGCCTCCGGCCCTGCCCCGCGTGGGAAGGAGGCGAGGTCCTCACGCCTCCCAGGGCGGCCTCTTGGAGCGTGGGGCTGGTGGGGAGGAGGAAGGACCCGCACGGCTCTGAAAAAGCGCTCCCACCTCTTTTAGGTCCCGGCCCCGCCCCTTTCCCCCGAGCCCCGCCCTCAAGTGGCCCCCACCGCGCTGTGTAACGGGTCCGAGACCCAAGATGGGTGTTCTGAATGAGGCCACGTGGCCACAGCGACGGGGCGCCGGCTCTCCGGATTTATCCCGGGAGCGCCAAAATATGTGTCCATCTCTCCTACCATTTCTCTAAGGGGAAATTCGTTGACCGCCGGTAGCCTACGTCTACGTGCACCCACCTTCTTCCCTCCCCCCCACACCCACCCCGAGACCTTAAGAAGTCTGTAGGGAAGCCGAGTGCTGGGGGCTTGGACGGGAAGGAGTGTTTAATCAGCGATGAGCGGGTGAAAAATGAGTGAACCGATGTGTCGATATGGCTTTATGGAGGGCTCCCAGGAGGTGGCAGAGCGCAGAGACGGGAGCGTGCTCCGGTTCCATGCAACCTCTCCGGCCACCCCCACTCCCAACCCAGGGAGGGACTCGGAGCCCAGCTAAGGAGCTCTCGCTTCCCGCTATGCCCCAGGGCTGCGGACGGGCGGTGGGTGGGGCAGTCTCACCCACCCACGGGGACCCCCTCCCCCCGGGTCTGCACACACCCGGGGACCCACAACTTTAGGGATGGCAGATTCTAGAAGGGCGCATGAACGTCCAGGAGCCCGACGCAGGCCGCGAGTCGGAGGGAAAGCACACCGTTGGGGCTGGGGTGGTGCGCGGGGGGCGCGGTCCTGGGGAGGGAGGGAGGGAGTGGAGTCCCGGAGCTGTGGGCCGCCAGAGGAGCCGCTCTTCGCAGGAGCTCTTTTCAAGAGGAAAAAATGGATTTTTCAGCAGCCACAACGTTTGCATTGTTGCACAAAGGAGTGCATTGATGACGCTGAGAGGTCTGCGTGGCCGGGACAATCTTGGGTCTGTTCCCCCGGCTCCCAGAGCCGACCGGTTGCCAGAGGGGCACAAACAGTCCCCGGCTGCCAAGCCCCGGCCCGTTCTGCGTCGGGCACCGGCTCCCAGGTTACTGAGGAACACCTGGGCCCAGGCACCGGGACCCAGGAGCCGAGGGTGCACACCGCCCCCCGGGGCAGCGCGCTGAGTCTGAGAGCCCAGGGTGCTCAGGGAGGCACCCACGGGAGCGCTGACGGTGGAAATGAGGATGAGATGAGAGCGGCAAAGGGAGGGAGGGAACTCGGGTGACTCTAAGCCACGGACACACAGGAAGTGAATCATGTGGCATCATGCAGATGGTCCTTACCTTTGCCAGGCCCGGTTCTAAGCCTGGGACCTGTACTAACCGTTTCATATTGATAACAACCCTGGAGCTGGTCCAGTGTGCAAACGAAAAACTGAGGCATCGAGAGGTGAGTTAGCACCGCTTGTGAGGGGCAGGGGCAAGACACCAATAATAAGGGCGAAGTTCTGCTGTCAGGCAAGTTCTAAACATGCATCTTCACAACAGCCCTTGGAGGCAGGCCCCATGATCACGCCAAGGTGTAGACAGGGACGCTGAGGCACAGAGAAGTTAAGGAACTTGTTTAAGGCCACAGAGCTGGTAAGTGCATAAGTATAGAATTCAAACCCTAGAAGCCGGATCTCCCAATGGGAAAGTTCAACCACAGCGCCCCACTTGCAGATGAGGGGTGGAGGGCGCAGGAGACCCCGCGGAGTGCCCCTAACCGTGCAGAGCACGTGCAGTGCCCAGCCCGCGCGGCACTCTCCCAAGGCCCCTTTCCTGCCGCCCCACTGAGGACTGGCGGGGTCCTCCACCTCCCCTCTTTAGGAGTCCTCCAGGCCCCTTGCTCTCGCTCGCCCACCAACCAGCCTACGGGTTCATCTCCTGCGACCTTGTGGGGTAGACGAGACCCCATCCCACCCTCCCCATCCATCCCCACACCAAACGAAAAGAGACGGTAACCCCAGAGTGTTCACAGAAACGGGCCGGGGGGCAGCATCTGGCCGGCAGGTCTCGAAATGGCATTTCAAGGACACGGGTCTGTACTTAGGACGAATGCTGTTGGGGGCGCTTGGGAGGCCAGGCACATGGAGACTGCAGCGGATGAGAGGCTCCCTCCCCACCAAGGCCCCCATCTAGACGCCGCTGCCGGGTGAGGATCCCGGCCCCTGGCTGGTCTCCACCTCCCGTCACTGTGCGCTCTCTGGTCCACTTCGGACTCCCTAGGGGTTTCCTCCTCGACGCCGAGTGGTCTGGAGACCCGGCTGCCGAGTGCTGGGGCTTGGGCGTAGAGACCCTCCCCTCCCAGGCCCGCCCCCGGCCTCCCGCCGCCCGGCCCCCCACGTAGCGTTTGGAACCAGCTCGGCGCTGAGGCAGGAACGAGCGCGGGGAGCGGGCAGGGCGAGCGGAGGCTCTAAATCTTCCTTCAACTGTGAGTAGATGAAGTCTGAGAAACAAATTCAAAGCAGGCGCGCCTGCAAAGCCTTCCTGCAGAAATGTGCCCCGGCATTCAAGCGCATCCAGGGGCGGCCCGAGCTGCCTTGTTTGGCTAAGGTCAGACGAGACTCGAGTTCTCCAATAAAAATAAATCTCAAATTAATTATGGCCTCGAGCGAGGGGCCAGACACTTGAAGCTGCAGTTGTGCAGTCTGGAGTTTTGGCGCTCGTTCGCCCATCCCTCCCCCGCATCCCCCGCCTCCCCCCCGCCCCATCCCCCTGCCAGCTCTAATACCCGCTGTGGCCGCTAGACGCGAGGGGAGGAGTAGAGGGAGACGGAGGGGGAGGATCCGCCCTGGACGCTCGGCCAGGCCGGGCGTCGCTAGGGGTTTCAAGTGACCGGACCGTCCCGGGGTCCGGAGGCACCCCAGGGACGCAGCTCCGGTTGTCGCGCCCTCTCATCCCCAAACTCCGGCTGGGACCGGAGGAGCCCGGGAAGCCATGTCTGGAAAGTCTTGACCGGGTCAAAAGGGCTGACATTGAGCGAGCCAAGACACGTTTCACCCCGCCGCTCCCCTCCCTGGGGAAGCAGGACTTCCGCATCTGTGACAATATTGTCACATTCGGAGGGTGCGAGGCAGAGCCATCGCACCGACGTTCCGATGAAAACGCTCCAAATCCCAATGTGTCCTGAGGATTCGCCCCCCCACCTTTACGTGCTTTCTGTAAATGACCCCTGGACTTCTTAGAAATGTGAGGTGGGCCTGTTTTGTTGGAGCCCCTCCTTCCCGGTTGGTAGCTTTGGTTTTAAATGTTGGACCGGCTTTGTTGGTTGTGAACTCCCCGACTTGAAAGCCAGCGCCGCCGGTGGACTGGGCACCGGTGGCAGCCGGCACCGGCTCCTGGGCAGCAGCCCTGCCCAGTCTGGGAAAGGGAGAGGCAGAACAGTCTCTGGTAAGCCAGAAAAGAGGGTGTGTGCAAGTGTGTGGGCTGGGGTAAGCAGTCCCTGGCGAGGCCGGGAGGAGACAGGCCGGGAGGAAAGAGGAGAGAGAAAGGGAGGAAGGGGAAGAGGGAAAGAAGTGGGGTGAGGAGAGAGCAGGGGAGGGACTGGTGAGGGCAAAGGCTCCCCCCCTTCCCACCCCCGGGACAGTTTTCATTTGCAGCAGGCCTCACCGCGGGCTGTCTATCAATTTGTCTCAATGCAAACATTTGAAATATTCTCTTTGGCTGCTCGTGAAAACAATGTGAGCTGCCAGGATCAAACCATCTTTCCAGATGTCTGGTGGCGACCACATTAAACAGGGCAGACTTGTTTACTGTTGTGTTTGGTTAGGGCCTTCCCCCCCTTTGGGATTTAAAAAAGCAGCCGCAGCAGGAGAGTGGAGCATCGAATCCAGAGTTACATAAGTGGGCACGTTTACCCACCAGCCTGTCAGAAAGGATGGGGGTGGCGGGGTAGGTCTGCGTTCCCCCAGAGGCTGTTCAGAGTTGGAGGAAGGACACTTCCTTCTGGGAAGAGGACCTTGTGGTGGACGGGAGGTCTTTGCAAAGGCCCTGGTCAATAAGAAGAGGCACGGCACTGGTGCCAGTCAGTGACTCACAAAGTGGTGACAGTTATGCCTATGCCAGCCAGCTGCTCCCCTCCCCCCCCCCGGCCCCATCTTCAAAATTATGAAATTACCATCGCTCTGGGTTTATAGGCAGAAACAGAAAGTGCCACTGAGTTCCCCCACTAACACAGGAGGGCAAGTCCTCAAGTCAGCCCGGTAAAACTCCTAGCACTCCCAATGGGACAGGCAGCTCCTGCTGAAAGGAGTTGGGGTGCTGGGCATGTTGGGGTAACTGCCCTGGTCAATGAGGGGAAGACAACCTGTCGCTCACCAGGCTGAATAGAAGGCAGGAGGAGAACCCAGCCAATGTTTCTGCGGCACAGGAACCCTCTCCAGCGCCAGGAGGGCCTGGGTAGAAGGGGAGAGTGGGGCTGCTGTGGGGAGGCTGTTAATATCCTCAGTGTGTGCCCAGCACCAGGAAGAGGGCCTCCCGGAGGTGGAGGTAGGGCACTTTCTGCCTGAAAGAGGGACGATGTAGCGGGGGGTGCCAGGCTTCTGGGCTTGTCCCAGTGGGAAGCGGTCTCCCCGCACCCTCCTGAAAACCCTGTTGTCGTTTGAAGGTCGGCAGAGTCTGGGCTGAAAAGGAAACAATTTGGGGTTTGAAAGGATGTAATTCATTCTTCCTTTCCCTTTAACCTCTTTCCTCTCTGGAAAGCATGTGGAAACTCTGAAGGGAAGAGTGAGGGGCGGGTGGCTGAGCTGAGGGGAGGAAAGGGTTAAACCTGATTTCTTTTAATTGAACTCCAGAACTGGTGGCCCCAGGCAAAGGGGGGAACTGACCCCGCTAGCGGTAACCAGATGTGGCGGTCCCAGGGGAGCCCCAGAGCAGACCCCTGGATTGAGAAGCAGACAGGAGGTGGGGGGGGGGGGTCGGCCCGGCCCCCATTCCACCCCTAGCCTCCCCCCTACTCCCGCATACACACACCGAGTCTCAATTGCTGGCAGGCTGCACCCGCCACTCCAGGTCTGGTCACGTTCAGACCCTTGTCTGTATTCGAACCCAAAATTGGAGCTGAATTGATGAGACTAATTTCAAGAGGGGGGTGGGGGGAGGGGAGGGAGGGAGGCGAGAGCTCTGGGGCTCAACTGCTCCTGAAGAAATAAAGAATTAATAAGTCACCTTTTTTGCCGCTGTGGACACCCTTTTGAAAGTTTTTCCATTTCGATTGACTCGGATCTCCTCTGGATTTTTTTTTTCCCTCCTTCCCCTGGTGGACTCTTAAATAAAAGTGAAAAGGTCCAAAGCGGTCTGGAGAGCGTGAACAAGGTAATCTGTTTTGGAGGTTGGGGAAAAGGGAACCAGGTCGAAAGCGCCCAGGGGTGCCCTTGGTGTGCCCAGACTGCTGGGGCTGCCCCAACGGGATCATCCGTCCCCTCTTGTGGGGAGCCGAGTGCCTCGGGGTGGCGGGGGCCCACCTGGCGGGCAAGCGGAGGCCGGCCTCACGCTGGGTGGGGATGTGGTCCAGAGCACGGCCCCGGGATCTCACCGGGGGAAAGTCTGAGTCTGGGCCGCGACGTTGGGTGCTGCGCTCCGGAGACCTGCCGGCCAGCGAGAAGGGAACGTCTCGCCCGAGCGTAGGTGTCCTGGGGCCCGGTGGCACTGCACAGGCGGCTCTGGTCTGGATGCCCCGGCTTGGGCCATCGTGCCCGGGTTAGCGTGAGGGGGTTGACCCTAGAGGGCGCGGTTAGGTGGCCTAGGGTGTCGCTAGTCTCCACCCTCGGGGGGAGCCCGGAGCTCTCTAGGAGCAGAGAGTCGAAGCGCGCCGCGGGGAGGGCGCCCCTCTGCTAACAAGGCGCTGGGTGCGGAGTGCGAGTTCCCCACCGCCCGCGTCGGTCCGAGGACGCCCCGAGTCCGCGTGGCTGTGTGGGTGAGCCGCTCCGGGAGTCGGCAGCCACTCGACAATCCAGTTCGGAGTGGAAAAATTCCCATTGGACGCGTTTTGTAATGTTTGGTTTGCTTCGGTCTGCGTCTGATCTTCCCGGGCAGTAAGCTCCAGCTTATCCCCAGCTGGAGCGTACTCTCCCGTCCCCCATCCCCCCCCCAAAAAAAAAAGTTAGACTCGGACTGGAAAAAGCATTAATGAACGTATCTGTGGGAAGAAACGGAAAGTGAATGAGTCAGGAGGGCCACCTTCGGCCAGCGGCCCCGGGAAAAGGAAGGAGGCCAAAGGCGTCTGGGTTTGGACTTTGGGGGAAGGTGCCGGGGGCGGAGGGGGATGCAGACTGCGGGGACCAGGGCGCGGGCGCCGGGCGCGGACCCGGGCATTGTTCCCGGCTCCTTCTTATCTCCCAGGAGCCAGTATCCTGTGTGCGCAGTGCATGGATGGATCTGGGCATCGCCGCGTATATTTATATAGTGTGTGTGATGCGAAAAGCAGGAGCCGCGGAGTTGGGGGGGGAGTGGATGTGGGGGGAGGGAAGACGGAGGAGAGCAGAGAGAGGAGAGAGCTAGACGAGAGAGAGAGAGAGAGAGAGAGAGAGAGAGAGAGAGAGAGAGAGAGAGATAGGACTTCCTCCCGATTCGCAAAGTGAAGTCACTTCCCAAAATTAGCTGAAAAAAAAGTTTCATCCGGTTAAACTGTCTCTTTTTCAATCCGCTACAACAACAAACGTGCACAGGGGAGCGCGGGCAGGGCGCTCGCAGGGGGCTCGCGGGGAGGGCCCAGGGCGCTGCGCAGGCCGCGCCCGGCTACTACGAAGGGGCTGCGAGGTCAGGCTGGAACCGGGTCAATGTGTGGAATATTGGGGGGCTCGGCTGCAGACTTGGCCAAATGGACGGGACTATTAAGGTAAGAGATCCGGTGGTGGGCGCGGGGCGGCGGGGCCGACCCGGGCGGCGGGCGCCGGGGTCCCGGAAGACGTGGCCACTCTCCGTTGCTTCCGCGCCTGGCTTCGCTCCGTCTCCTCCCGCGTGCGGGTGGCAAGTCGGGGGTTCCCCTCCCGGCTCGCCCGCGGACGATCTCCCCCGCACCCCTGGCCCCAGCGCGGAGCCCGGCCCCCTCCCTGCGCGCTGCCACCCGGCTGCGGGAGAGGGTGGTTTGAATCCCCGGGGGGCGGGGGGGTCCCGGGCGCGGATCAGAGACGCGGGCCCGATTTCTCGGGTCCATCACTCCCACCGGCAAGCAGAGCGCCCTGGCCCGGCGCTGGGCACCCATCTGCGGCCGGCTTCCCCCTCGCCCCGGGCTGGAGGCGGTGGGGGCGGAAGCCGCCGCCGCCAGCTCGGGTTCCTGCCTGGCGGGCCCTGAGGTGGGCAAGCGGAGCGGTGGCCGGAGAACCGGGGTGCCAGCGAATGTTTCTGGGCTCCGTCTGAGCGGGCTCCTCCAGATGGAAGCCCTGTTTACATGTCAGCGCGGGCTGGTTTCCCTTCCTCTCCGTGTTTCTGTTGCCGATTCTCGACGCTCGGAGCCTGCGGCTCCCGGGGACTAACGGGCCGACCTCGCCGCTTCCCCTGCAGGGGCAAGACGTCTCCGCAGCCCGGGTCCGCGCCGCGCCCCTCGCCCGGCGTCTGCACAGCACCTCCGGGTGGGCGTCTGCTCCAGGGAAGGGCTCCCGGGTCGTCCCAAAGAAGGTCCCGTGCCCTTCAGAGCCGCTTCCCCTAAGGTGGCCAGCCGAACGCGATGGCCAACCCCTACCCTTACCCCTTAGCCTGGCTTAGGTTGCAAAGTGCAGCCCAGAGGGACGCGGAGGGTCTGGATTTCCTGTCCGACCTCAGAAGGGTTGATTGCCTCCTCCCTCGAGAAGGGGAAGTGGGGCTAGGCGCGGAGAGAAGGGACACCCCCTAACGTGCCTGGCCCTAGAAAAGCGAGGGGAATGAATGGGACCTGGAGCCCGCTGGGCTGCGAGGTGGTTGTGCAACAGCAAGCGGGAGTCTGTCTGGAAAAACTATTAGGCTGGTGGGTGAGGTGAGCCCTGGCAGAGCCCGCCATTCCCCCAGAACCCGATAGAATCGACGTCGGGCTCAGGGCTGAGTAAGAGAAAGCTCAGAGGTTGGGCTTGGAGAATTCAAGAGATTTTTATCATTTGGGTGGAGTAGTGGTTTTTAAAGTTTTTTTGTTTTTTTTGCTAAAAGTTTGAAAGATGCTGACTTAGGTCAAAGGCACCCACAGAAGGAACTTGAAAATCTGGAGATGAGACAACTGAGTGTGAGGGTTGAAGGGTGCCTGTGTGATCTAGGGTTCCTCAAGTTTAAAGTGGGTGGGCGGGGAGTGGGCGAGGAGGCTTCCTATAGGAAGGGCGTGGTGGTCACTGGACGTGGTATGCTTGTTCTTCAAGTCGGTGTGTGCGTGCAAGCGTCTCCGAGTGAGGAATAAGGCTCCGCTGTGGAACACTCCCCCCACTAAGACACTCACCGCTTACCCAGAGGCGCCCTTCGGTCCGGAAGAGTGGTGTCATGGCTCTGGGGTCTTGTGCAGACACTCTAAGGAGAAGTGAAGAAATGGCTTCTCCACGATGCTCAGGCCTCTCGCACAGGCCCAGAGCAGAGGGAGGAAGCTGTGGTCTGTACCCAGGATGTGCTAATCTCTCTAGTTACACACACAGGGATTGGCATGGCGGGCAGCGAGGACAAGCTTAGACGGAGACCCTGGTGCTTCAGGCCGAGGATGGAGTGAAGGTCTTCTTTTTCGTGTGGGAGGTGGGAGCCTGCGAGTCCCGCCAAAGCCTCCACAGGAGCACCCTGATCTCTTGCCCAGGTGACCTGGCTGGGCAGACCCACCCACACATCAGTGGCTTGTCAAGCCATTTTCAGTCCCTGAGGTTCTGAAGGATTGAGGCGTTGAGTGTATACTTTGGTATTTAAATTGTCTGAAAGCCACAGTTTCCTGTTCACATGTGACCTTTGCATGTTGAGGTCCCTGGACCCCACTTCCACAATGATTTGAACCCTGTTCTTGGAGAGGAGAGTGGGCAAAAAGAGGTCAGCTCATGTCTGGTCTCTGTGTGAGAATGTACAGTTCACGAAATCTGTTTGAGCTTCAGAATCTTTGCAAAAGTGAAACAGTGGAACTAAAGTAGCTCTGCAATAGTATCCTTTTCAACTCTCTATTCTTAAAATATTACAGTCATGTGTTCTTAGAAGAACATATACTGACATGCCTGTGGAATCTAAGTCTATGCTGATAGAGGTCCTAGAGCTCTGTAGATCACGTGTCATCTGCAGACACAAATCCAGAATGGGTGTTCCCAGTTTTGGCTGGCCTTGAAAAACCATCTTTGAGTAATTCTGAGATGTGATTTTTATGCACCTGCCTACTTCTTCTTCAGATAGAAGGTATGTCTCTCTTTCAAAACGCATGTCAGTCTCAGCACTGAGAAGGTATTTAGTTCCGGATGCCAGAGAAATCTGGAGCTCTTTGCAGAAGCTCTTTATTTTGTGCACAATTCCATCTGATTCCAAAATCTCAATCTTACTGCCCTGGTTATAAGAAGTCCTTCTGTACCAAGTCTTCTTCCCATTTCCAAAAACGGCTCCTGGGAAGGCTCTGAGCATCATGTCAGGAGCACCAATGTTGGTGGGGGCCATTCCACTCTTTTTCTGCCACAGACAGTTAACCTGCAGTATTAAACAACACCCTACCCCGCCCCTGCTCCCCACATTGATATTATCAGTGTTGAAAAGCACATGATACTGTTTTCTGCTCTCAGAAATGACCTGGTTTCAAAAACTGCATCTTAGCTCTAAGCAGTCTTCCATCGGGTCTGATTATTTCATCTGTGGAAGCTTGACTCACTGCCCATGGTGTCATCAAAGATGGCGACACAGTCAAAGAAGACGCAGACGTGGTGAATGGAATAGGGAAATAAGGAGCAGACTTGGAGGCAGGAAACCTGGGTTCATTCTCAGCTCTGCCTCTTAATTGCTGATGGCCCTACAGCACGGCACATAGATCTTTGAGTCTCCGTTTCCTCCTCTATGAATTGGGGCCAAAGTATCTTCCCGACTTAAGTCACAGTAAGGCTCACATAAAGTCTATGCCTCAGTTACATGCGCATTAGTTGAATTTCTTCTTAGGGAGAGGTCTTCTGGGGTTTGGTTGGTTAGAAAATTAGATTGTAGGTCTGGATTTACCGTATTACCTGTTTCGTGGATTTAACAAATATTAACTATGTGTTTCTTATGTTTAAGGCTCAAAACTCCTGTTTCATGTGTTGAGAATAAAACAGGGAATTTATACTGAATTGGAGGTGACAGACACGTAAATAAATAATTCTATGTCCAGAGATAACATATCTTCTGAGGAACAGTAAAGCAGGTTAGGGGATAAAAAGTGATGCAACACCCTGACCGCTGCGGCTCCATGGGTTGGGTGTCCTCCCACAAAGCAAAAGGTCACCAGTTCTGTTGCAGGTTTGGTCCCAGTTGGTTGGGGTGCATAGGAGAGGCACCACTGATGGATGTTTCTGTCTCACGTCGATGTTTCTCTCCACCTCTTTCTCCCTCCCTTCCTCTCTCTCTAAACATAAATAAATAAAATCTTAAAAGAAAAAAAAAAACACGTGATGTAGCTATATCAGCCAGGATGGCCAGGGAAGATGCTTTGAGCGAAGTCCAACTGAGGAGGCCTATTCAGTTTCCAGTCTTTACCTCAGGAAAGTACAGCAACACAGAGCCAGCAAATGATGAGAGAGCAAATGGGAAAGAAGGGTTGAGATTGAAGCTGGGCTCTGCCAACCAGCAGAGTTTCGGTGCCAGGCAGGTCCGGGAGGGCAGGTCGTCACTGATGGGGCAGTGCTTGTCTGGTGGGGCCACTTCAGGATGGTGCCATGCCTTGAGGAAAGCAGCAGAGGGAAAGAATGCTTGGGAACGGAGACTTTATCTCTGTCCTCAAAAAGGGACGCTGCCTTCACTGTGAAGAGCGAACACCCGTGCACGCCTTTTTACCTTCCCATCACCTGCATTCATTTATCTGTCCCCCTGACCACATAGAACAGCTTCTTCCCCCAGGTGATTACCGAAGGGCAAATTGGTAATGTTTTGGTTTATTTTTGTGAACAATTTCTACAAAAAGGCTTCCTTCTACTTCTGCTGCTATTCAGATTTAAGTTTACAGGTTCGCAAATTTAGAGATTATTTAGCTCGACGTTCTCATGTTATTTATGGATGGGAAAAAACTAAGGCCCAGAGTTGTTTAATGAATTACTCAAGGTCACACAGATAACTGGGTCAGGTGAGAATTCAGGGCTCCTGACTCTCAGACTAATGTTCTTTCCACCATACCATGAAGATATCATTCACTTTCATTATATTATTACGAATGACAGAATCCTGGAGGCCGTGTGAGTGTGTGTGTGTGTGCGTGTGTGCACGTGTGCATGAGACAAAGACAGACAGACAGAGACAGAAAGAGAGAGACAAGGCTTTCTAAAACTCATGAAAAATTTGACACTTCGGAATAAAGACACTTCTATTATTTAATGAAAAATATCTTACTACTGTCTTGAATTATTTCCATACTTTAAAAATTACCAGATTTTCAGCATCACTGTTTTCTAAAATAAATCCTCTTTTCTTGTAGACAAACAAGATCTCCATTACCAGAAGACAACAAAAAATATAGTATTTTACCTAAATAGCCAATAGGCCCCTTTACAGACCAGGGGCAGTTGGGCTGAATTTTTATGTGAATTCTGTTAATAATTGACTGTTTGACTATATAATATAATACATTCAGATGCATTAGAATATATCTTATGGACTCATCTTCCAGGCTGGGCAGTTAGGAGGTCTTGAATAACAACCACGTTAACTAAGAAGTAAGATTTCAATGTCTTCTGTTTGGAGTCAACCAGTTAACTTGACATTGGTTTAAAAACTGGGTTGATTTTAAACAAGCCTGTATTCTAGAAATGTAACATTACTTTTATGTTAATACTGAGTTGTCCCAGAAAAAAATGAGAAAAATTTTATGACGATGAACCACTACGCAGGATGTCTAATGGACTGAGGCTTTTATCCTATCTCAGACTTCAAAAGATATTCCTAAATTGTAGTCAGCACTCAGGCCATCGGCAAAACCCTAGTCTTTGTGGAAGAAAACTCACTCCATCCGAAGCCTCACAGACAGATTTTCAGATTAGCAACCGACTATCTAGGGTTAGAATTGAAAAGCTGCTATTTTCATTCATTTTAGACAACCAGCTACATTATGAAGGTATAGAATAACGTTTTGGTTTGGTTTTGTTTAGTTTTGAATAACATGACTTTCTATTTTTGGTTGGTACTGAAAACAGCCTTTCTAAGTCTATTTTTTTTTTTGCTTGTTGTTTTGGGACAAATGGAGAAGGCTAAAGGACATTGGCCACTGTGTACACACACATACACAATCTCATAAAATCTTCAACCAACCATAGTAACTTTTTTTGTAGCCTCAGGGCTGTGCAGGTGTCTTTTCCTCTGCAGAAGACCACACCCTGTTTCATTTTCTGTTGCTCTTATGATTTATATCTGCATATTTGTAGCCCATTCACATGCTAATGCATCAGTAGGATGGGATTCCTAAGTGATGTCATTCTAATGCTTCTACAGACCCGAGAGACCCAATCGGCAGGCTGTGTATTTTGAGATGCTTCCCCAGAGGCAATGGATGGGGTTCAACTATCCTCACTTTGTCACTCTTAGGGCCAATACTTTAGAATTTTGACAGAATTAGACAATCTGTGGAATAACCCTTTTCTATGCGAAGCTAGCTGGCCTTATGGGGCCTCTGTAATGTAACCTTAGCCTCATCGGCATCGTGAACTGATGTTAGCTATGGTGGTACAAGTCAGTAACCATTCAGGTTAGTAAGGTCTGTTGCATGACTCTTATGCAGGCACTGAGCAGGGTGACTAAGTGCTGTTAGGATACAATGTGGGTGGCAAAAAGGCTGCTGCCCTGGAGACCTGGTAGGAGGATAAGCCATGTATGTGTGCGTAGTGGAATGCGGTAAGTGTTACATTAGCCTGGAGAAAGGCAAGAGCAATTTCAAATGGACAGACAGACGAATACCTGACAACAACAGTTATTCACATAGTCCCCTCTATGTATAAAGGACTTCCACATACACTCTTGCATTAAATCCTCCCAATAGTACTATGGAAAGTAATATTGTCACATTACTATTTTATATGGGAGAAATTAAAGTTCAGAAAGGCTAGGTAAGTTGAGAAGTGTTTCTGATATCAGAATACTTGCTTCCTACCCCCACTCCCCACAATCCAAATGGCTTCTTGGCAGAGGTGGATAGGTGGACCTGGACAATGGCTTTGAAGTAGGGTAGGACTTGCACAGGAAGATATGGTTCAAGTTCTTTCTAAGAAAGTAAATACTTTGATGTGTGTTTGGGGGCAGGAGGGGCATATAAAGGAGAAGGTAGAAGTGGGAAGATCGGGTGGAATTAGATTTTGGAGGACTTTAAATACCATGATAAAGAATCTGGGTTTTATAAAACACAGGGGTGGGTGAAAGCAGGTTTACAGTTATTTGTATAGTAAATAATACAATAATTAATAAATAATACTGAATACAAAAATAAACTGTGTTTCTCATACTCACGACTGTAAACCTACTCTTGTCCACCCCTGTAAGTAGAAAGGGAGAATCACAAAATTTCTAATAGATGGATGATCTGCAGGGCGATACAAGTCTCTTAGGAACTGAATCCTTCCTGTTAATGCCATCCTTCTTACGAAACGGGGATGGGAGTGGCCCCGTCACTTATCAGAGGCCACAAGAAATGAGTAGCAGGCAGAATTAAACAACCCATGATAGGTTCAGACCACCAGACCCTGCTATCAGCTGTCTTTAAAGATATGTTTATTAAATATGGAGACAGGGGAGGGAAGAGCACCCCTCCTTCACCAGATCCCATAACAATGTGATTATCCCTTTAGTCCTTTAAACGTCTTCCTTTGCAGGGTTCTGGAGATCTCCCCACAAGCTGTCTTTTCAACGCGGCCATCTCTCCTGGGCTACCAGTTTAGTTCCTTTGGAGAATGAGTCAGCAGATAGTCATTGAGAAGAGACGAAAGGAAAGGTTGTTTCCCTGAGACTCAAATCACAGTTCTGTGGAAATTCAGACTGATCTGACATACTTTCACAGGCCGGCTGGGTCCATCCCCTCACCCAGAAATACTGATACTGCACCTAAGCAAACCAGAAACTCAGCCAGTGTCACCGTCCCCCAAGGAGGACCAGAGATTAAGTGTTCAGATGCATTTCCAGGTAACTTGTTAACTTTATAGCAATCAAAATGGCTGATACCTGCAAAAATGAACCAAAAATACCGAAATATTTAAGAGAGCTCCCATCTTTGGAGAACAATGTGCCTGCCCTTTCGTTCAGGATCAAAAGCCCAGACTATGTTCTTTCTCAAGCCAACTCCAAGAAAAGGCTTGCTTGAAAACGAAAATGCCTTCTCAGCAGCAGGCCCGTTTTCTCAAACGGTGCCATGTGTCCAAGGTAATGAAAGACCTTATGTCGCAGCTCAGCGCACACATGCAAGGGGCCAGAATTACAGGTGCTGTGGGAGCTTTAACCCTGCATTTCTAGACATGCGTGGGTTTCATATGTCTACGGAAATCTAACAGTTCAGTAGCAGAGTGTTAGGTCTAAATATCTGGGTGTTCACCGATTTTAAGTGTGAAGGAGTCTGAGAATAAATAATTTTACAGTATTGCTCAAGTAGCAAAAATTTGAAAACAGGTTTTAATATTATAAAAGCACTCAGCTTGTGAGTTATTTTTTAAGTGAATACCGTGACACCGTATATAAATACATATATTTAAGTTTTAGATTCTTATGTCTGAAGAGTCATTTTGTCTTAAACATGTATCACTTAATTCATGCTCATTCATTCATTCATTCAACCAAAACTTGAGTAATACTGCACAGGGCTCAACAGAACTATACATAAACGAACAAGAACTAGATGCTCTTATTTCTGTTCCTTCCAGACTTCGAGAGGGCAGAGGTTTCTCCGCTTTCTGAAGTAAAGCTCTGACAACTGGCAGTTCAAAAGACGCAATGCTCACTGGCAAACCTTTTTTGTGGCTTTCTATTATATGGAAATTTTCCCAAAGGTAACACCCAGCATATAATTTCCTCTGTCCCTTCACTCCTGATGATAGTAGTTCATTGTATGGATATCTTTTGAAAACTGAGGAGTGCCTAGGGAATTTCTTTTTATTATTATTCTCCCTTCCTCAGCTTCAGCTCCTCTCTTCATATGGCAACATAGAGAAAAACACTCTAAATAAAGTACAAAGATAAATGAGCAAATGTCTTAATGCACAAAGACTACTTACAAGTCAATAATAAAAAGATAGACTACCTCGCAGAAAAGTAGGCAAAAATGCTATGCATACACAATGCCAGAAAAAGAAATGCAAGTAAAAAGATTCTCAAGTATGTGCATACAGATACTTAAACAAAAATAATGAAATGTGAACATTTTTCGCCTGTGAGGATAGCAAAGATTAGAACAGCTTCATCATGTCTCATGCTAGAGAGAGTAAGGGGACATGTCCCTCTCTTACCCAGCTGGTGGGAACATAACTTGGTACGATCATCCCAGAGGGCAATTTAGAAATATCTACCGAGGTGTTAAATATGGAGACAAATTTGATAATAATTTCAATTCTAAAAAATGTATCTTATAGACAGGGTCACACAGATACCATAGATGTATGTACAAGATGTTTATTAAAGTGTTGTTTGTAACGGCAAAAGTTGGAAAGACTCTGAATGTCCGTCAACAGGGGACTAGATACCTAAGCTAGGGAAGATTCATGCAACCATTAAGTGGAATGTAATCGATTGTCTGTATACCCTGCTTTAGAAGGTCCTCCAAGGCATGCTATTACATGGAAGAAAGCGTGTTACAAAATGGGTGCTCTCATTTCTGTAAAAAAAATGTGAAGACACACATATGATTATTAAGTATAGATAATTTCTGGAAGGATATACAAGAAGCTATTAACAGCACTTGGCTGCTTCTGAGCGAGGAGCAGCAGACTTTTACTTTTCACACTATAAACTTACGTAACATTTGATTTTTTTTTTTTGAAAATCATTAGTATATACCTTATAATTTTAAAAACTGGTTTGCTGGCTGATGTGGCTCAGTGGATTGAGTGCCAGCCTGTGAACCAAAGGATCACCGGTTTGATTCCCAGTCAGGGCACATGCCTGGGTTGCGGGCCAGGTCAGGCCCCCAGTAGGGGGGTGCATGAGAGGCAACCACACATTGATGTTTCTCTCCCTCTCTTTCTCCTTCCCTTCCCCTCTCTCTAAAAAATAAATAAATAAAATAAATAAAAACTGATTTGGAAAAATAAAGAGGGACTATCAGAAATAGACTAGTAATAAGTGGACTGGCTACCATCATTCTAGCCCCCATGGGCTCATCAGAAACATTCAGATCCCATTTAGTAGTAAAAACAGAGAAAAATTGTGTAGCCTACAATCTGGAGACCCGAATTCTAGCCCAAACCTCCCCACCCTACCCAGTGAGATGTGGGATCTTAGGCAAGTTACTTCACTCCTTCTGTATTTGTGTAAAATTTCTCATGTTAAAGGTTTTCTCATGTATAAAATGAAGGCATGATTTCAAAACTGTCTTTCATCCTCCATGTTTATAAGACTCTGGACCCAAGCAGGCTTTAAGGCATTTCTTATTTGGGGGCATGGATGGGTGAACCTCTTGCAGAAACTCTCTCTGAGCCCAGGTGGCTCTCCACAACCCGGGGCCTAAATGGTAGAGTGATCTTTTCAGGCCAGTTGAACACTGGGGCCCTCCGGAGGTGCTTGGTGAACTTCTTTCAGCTGGTTGTTCTTATTACCCAGTGATATTGGAGCTGCGCTAATCCCTTTGCATTAATGCCAGCTAGGAATCCGGCCTGCCTCTGCTTTGGGTCTTACACTCTTTTCCAAAATTCTGTCTCATGTAAAACCCAAAACACATTTGGCCCCAAGATCCTTTCCCCTGGATTTTAAAAATCCTGTTTAATTGAAGGGAAATTGAATTTGTCTGGTTTTGATTCATTTACACTTAACTTAAACAACAACAACAACAACAATATTTTGAGGTCCAAGAAAAGTTTTGAGCCTCTTGATGAGTTTCTGGAAGGCCTTTCTTCTTCTTCTTAAAACAGGAAGTGGCACCGTGCTCTGGGCACACACACAGTCAACCCCGAAAGGCCCAATTCAGCTTGAAACTCAATCACTCACCATTTTGCATGTGTACCAATGGCCCTAGCACAGGCCTTTCCATCCCTACTCCTCGCCTAAAAGCGAGAAATCCACTCACCTTTCATCTAAGGGAGAATAACAGTGAGGGAGAGCAAGCACAGTCCCAAGAAGAAACAGAATAAGCTAGTTATCTATCTCCTACTATGTGCCAGTACTGTTTTGACCTTTGCAGATGTATTCATATTCGATCCCGTGACAAGGAGAGGGGAAGTGACTTACCCAAGTTCCTTCAGGTAGAAAGTGGAAAAGCAATGATTTGAATGTACTTCTGTTTGCCTCCAAAGTTCATAGAGCTTAGCCACTGTGATGCGTTGCCAGGTGGACACACCACACATCCATGAAGTCAGGCTCCAAAGCAACCCACCTACTGAGGACCACGTACACTCTGGTGTTGCATGTTTTGCCCTCTGGTCTAAATGACCCCCCACTGACAATCTGCACTGCTCAGATTCATGGCATCCGTGGCTCAGCCTCCACTAGCCTTTACAATCTCGGCCCTGTATTTCCCAGGTGAGAGAGGCTGCCTGACTTGTTAACAGGTGCACCGAAGAGCTGGCAGGGGAGGATGAAGCCACAGGTTCTGTCTAATGGTAATGAGCTAACAAGATGATAAAAAGAAAAATGGCTGGAGCTCAGTGCACAGCAGGTCTTTGACTTGACCATGCTGTCTCCTGGACCTCCTACCTCTTCTCTCTTTCTCTAACTCTTGTTCTATTTTCATTCTCTTTCCTTCACACACACACACACACACACACACACACACACACACACTGTACACACTTTTAAAATAACAGATGGGGGGAGTTTAAAAAAAAACACAAAGAAGGGAATGTTTTGCAAGGTTAAAAGGAAACCATCGAGGAAGGCTAACTTCAGTCTCCAGTTTCTCCTGAATAGCGCTTGTTATTTCAAGGCTGATTGACTTATAACTGCATCCACAGCCACCTCACATCAGTTCCTTTTATCAGCCCAAGTGAGACTTCCTGTGGACTGGCAGCTTCCTGATGTATTTCCTTTTTCCTTTGGCAGAACAAAGAAAACCATAGCTCCAAGGATCCTTGGGACCAAACATAATTTAGCACTGAAGAACCTATTATTTTAACATTTTCATTCTCAATGCATAGGGCCAAGTGCTTGCCTTTGCTTTTTCCCACAACATTCTGTATAGCACCATGATGGGCCTCGTGCGCGACTATCAGGGGCCCATGAGCCGTTCGATCTCACCCTAGTTGTAGTTTGATTTCGTTTAGAGGGAAAATTAACCCGTTCTCCTCACTAACACTGCATGAGCAACTCCCCACCCCGACTCCATATGTACATACACCTTTAAGAGTTACACCATTCTATGTAGTATTTACTCTTGTTACCCTAATTCAATATAAAAGGTCAGCAAAGAAGCCCTCTTATTTAGAAATTTCAACCTGTCTGTATGTTTTAAGTTCTAATTCTAGATATACACATAGAAGGAAAAAAAAAAGTTTCTGCCCTGGCTGGTGTGGCTCAGTGGATTGAGTGTCGACCTGCGAACTGAAAAGTTGCTGGTTCGATTCCTGGTCAAGGTGCATGCCTGGGTTGCAGGCCAGATCCCCAGTTGGGGGTGTCCAGGAGGCGACCAGTTGATGTTTCTCTCCCTCTCTTTCTCCCTCCCTCCCCTCTCTCTAAAAATAAATATATAAATAAATAAAATCTTTAAAAAAAAATAAATAAAAAGAGCTTCAAAGACTATCCAAAAGGCCACTAAAGTCAATTGAAGAAAACATTCCAGAAGTTGTTGCTTTCCTCTTCTGCCTCTTGTATGCCATGTCACTTCTTATCACTTGGCCTCACCACTTCTCGACCCATTATTTCTGAGACTTTCACCATAATCC
This sequence comes from Micronycteris hirsuta, assembly GCA_004026765.1. Lineage (NCBI taxonomy): Eukaryota > Metazoa > Chordata > Mammalia > Chiroptera > Phyllostomidae > Micronycteris > Micronycteris hirsuta. The sequence goes on from PVJI01000372.1 coordinate 157,252, forward strand.
AGGGTAACAAAAGAACCCCATGGAGAGAGCTGCTTATATCTCTGTTGCGTCTCCCAAGGAGAGTACCAAAGTTGCCAACTTACAGTACTCCCAGTACTCTTAGAACAAAAGAGGCCCATTATACAGAAGAGATAACTGAGACCTTAAGATGGGTGGTGCCTAAGGATGAAAACTGGGCAAGAGACACGGAGGCAGGACTCAAATATTCACGTACCTGAAACAGCACATTCCTCACTAAGGGTGTTTCCTGGAGCAAAAATGTCAAGACTTGTGGAAACTACAGGCATTCTTACTTTCTTCTCCGCTCTTACTTCCTGGTCATACTACTCCTGGGGTACTTAAGATGGCGATTTCCACAGGAACCACCTAGGCACCTAAGCAATCACACAGCCACCTGAAGTAGCTTTTTCTCTTTACAACCATCATTGATTTAGAATGAGAAACAATTGAGGCTTTGCGGTGCCACTTTCTTTCCCGTGGCCGTTCCCCTTCGGGGAAGGCCTATAGGCAGCAGCCTCAGTGCCCAGCTGAAATGGCACCACCCTGAAAAATCTCCGCATCCACCAGGATGGTCAGTGACGCATTGCCACACGGTATAAGCAGCTGGCATGGGAGATTCACAGATGCAAGGCCCAGTGAGCCACACTGCCTGCCTCAGGACCCAGGAAGGACTCACCCACCCTGCAGGGAGATGCCCCACAGAGGCACCACGCCAAAGTGTTGGAGGAGCAAGGGTGGCCGGCACCCACGAGAAGGTGGCCCGGACCCCTGGGATCTCTGCATCCGAGGAGGCAGAACAAGGCCACGTTGGCAAGTCCCTGCAGGCCCATGTGCAGAGACTGAAATAGTACCATTCCAAGTTCATCCTCTTCCCCAGGAAGACCTCGGCCACCAAGAAGGGCGACATCTCTGCTGAGGAACTCGAGTTGGCCACCCAGCTGACGGGACCAGTCACGCTGAGACGGAACGTCTACAAGGAGGAGAGAACCGGGGTCATGGCCGAGGAGGGGAAGAAGTTCAAGGAGATCCCCAGTCTTCACATGGTCGGCGCCAAGGCCCGGCTCTTTGGCATCGGGGCAAAAAGAGCCGAGGAAGCTGCAGAACAGGATGTTGAAAAGAAACAATAAAGTGCTGTTGGCAACTTGTGATTAAAAAAACAAAGAATGAAAAACAATCGAAACTGAAATGTAGCTCCCCTGGCAAGAGCCATATTTCCAAGACAAGGGATATTTCATCATGGTTAATTCATACTGATTTCATTTAACCCGGTCCTCAGAGTGATCTGCTGTAGACAAAAATGGGATGGAAAGGTTTTCTCTAAAAGGAAAAGAACTCGAAAACTGTGTGGCCTGAACGGAGTGTGTGAGGGTGAGGATGGGGCGCCATGGGGTGCCAAGGGGAGCGGTTAGAGTGAGCACCCCTCCATGTAGGAGCAGGAGAGCTTCCTTCTCCCATCCCTGGGTCTGTGACTAGTCAAGAATCTCAGAGCAAAGACCCATGTTACCTCGCAACACTTCTCCAGCCGGACAATGCCTTTGACAGACAGCCATGTTCTGACCCTGTCCGTCCCCACACACAACAAAAGCATGTTGGGTCGAAGGGCACTAGTAACCTCACGCAAGGGGGGTCTTTGGTGTAACATAGGCCTTCCCTAAAGGCGAGGGACTTAAGGGGCACTTGCGCTTTCTGTGCTTTTTTAGAAAGGGGAGGGAGAGCCCTCGCCAGTGTAGCTCAGTAGGTTGGAGCATTATCCTGGGCACTGAACGGTTGCCGGTTTGATTCCCAGTCAGGGCATAGACCTAGGTTGTGGGTTCTGTCCTGGGCAGGGGCGTGTACAAGAGGCAGCTGACTAATGTTTCTCACATTGATGTTTCTCTCTCTCTCTAAAATCAATTTAAACACTGAAAGAAAGAAAGAGAAAGGAAGGAAGGGGAGGGGGAAAGAGCAGATTACTTTTATGGAAACTTTCAGGAAACTGGCAGGAGGAGAATTTTCCCAGGGTGCCTTGGGGAAGGTATCCAGGCACTGGGGGCTCTAAGCTCTTCCTTCTGGAGATATGTGGATCTCTATATATTCCATGGTCTGCAGTGTGGTAAAGGAACACCCTGGTCACCCCTTCCTGCCTTCCCGGGCTCGGCCCCCAAAGGTCCTACAGACAAAGCTATGAGGAAGCAGCGGGGCCGGGGATGAGCTCATGGAGTTTTCATCCTTTCTTTCCCACCAGTTTGGACTGGGTATGACCCAGACTGTTCTCTGCCCAGACCACCCTTAAAAAAAACTTTTAAAGCCCTGTGTGTATTTCATGGGAAATTTCACACGTCTGTTTCTGATTGACTTCCAATGAAAGGCTCAAAGTGCTGGTTTTGTAAGAGCCCTTTGATGACTCAGATTCTTGTAGGTTCTTTTATTTTTTCCTCCTAAAAGTCTATAGAAGTTTAATAAATGTTCAGACATTTGCATGCTTAATTGTTCAGAATAATTGGAAACAGGAGGGAACATTTTACTAGCGTGCCCCAAACAAGCGCATTTACGGTGGGAGAGAGAAAGACCCATGCCTCCGTGCAGGTGAACTCCTGTGGGCAGACAAGATGTCCTGGACGGTGTGCCCGTCACAGGGAAGGGGCAATGGCCCTGAGCGCACATCCCCTTCAGGGTCCAGCAGAGTGTCCCATGAAACATAGGGCCTGTTGAGTGGTCAGTCACATCAGAGATGGAACAGGTGGAGCGGGATTTTCCAGATGCTGATGACACTTTCAAACAAGCCCCATTATTGGTCTCCTTTCTTGCGGTCACGAAAATGCTTTGATGATGAACCTCTCTGGGTCCGTGTCTGCAGTCCATGTGGGGGAAACTGACAAAGCAGACCCACACTCCCCTGGGAGAGGTCCCAGGTTCGGTGTGCATGTATGAGTCCCTCTGAAGTGCTAGCCTGGGTGTGGGGTTTGGGGGCCCTGAGTCATGGCTTTGCCTTTGGCTGGCTGGATGACACTGGGCCAGTTACTCTCCGTTTCTTCACCTCAGTCTCTCCATCCACTCAAAAGGATTCAGACTACTAGGAATACAATCTTCTTCTCCCCTGGATTTGGATCTAGAACGATGAGTCACTTCAAGTTTCTTACAGAAAGGCGTTAATTAAGTACAGACATTTGACTAACTATCGAGTGGCTCATTACACAGTTATTCTGATTGTTAATCGTAAATCATGCAACATTTCCATTTCTGAGCCTTGTTAGGACTTTTTGCTAAAGAGAGAGCATTCTTCTCTCTTTATTGTCAGGGGCTGGTTAGCAATCTTCAGTCTAACCAACTCACAAAATGTAAAGTTGTGTTCACACCATGTAATGTAGGAATGGTGTGTGCTTTGTAGTGCTTCTTAGCTAGGAAAGGTGACCCAGACATTTCACTAAGACTGGCAGTAAGATGCTGGAGGGTTTTGAAAATTATTGGGGCTGTGGCAGGATGGCTCTGTGAAAGTCATGTGCAGTTTGAAGTGCAAAATCTGGGCTTATACCTCTTTATTAGCTGTGTGACCTTGAGCCAGAAATGAACTTCTCTCATCCTCTCCTTTCCTGTAAATTTTATTCCTAAAATAAGAGTGGTAATGATAGGAATAATAATATTGTTTTCTCTTTGCTTTCCTATAAGAATCGAAAGAAGTGTGGATCTGAAAGCACTTCGTCATTGTGAAGTGTTCTGTGAGTGCTAGTTACTATTATCTTGGTTGTTATTCTCAACCAGGCTGAAGCCCGAATCGAACAGATAATAAGTATTGCTTAAATTGAACCCATCCGGTTGTATGATTTCAAAGACTTACTTGCATTGGCTTAAATTCGTCAGTTAGCTACTTATTCCTATCTCTTTGTCCTTATAGACACCATCTCCTACGAATGCACCAGTACAGACCAAACATCACATATTCCTCCTTTCCCTCCCTCCTATCCGGCCATTGTTCTGCCCGTGAAACTCCCATCCCAATCAATGTGGGTTTTACGTAAAAACCGATGGCAGGATATGAGCGCAGCTTCAGGAATTCCAGGCTTGTTCTACTGATAAAGGGAGTTGTGTCAATGTGAAAACACCAGAGAAACAATGTTCTCCTGTCCAACCTATTCTACTAGGTTTTTTTTTTAGGTTTGTCTTTGCCTTTGAAGAATCAAGAGCCACCTAGAATATAAAACACCTATCTTTTACAACATTCCCTGTGAATAAGTCTTTAAATGCCCACCTGGCTTGCCAGATGGCCACTGGCTACCCACTCTCACTCACCTGGGCCGCCTCCTCGGCAACAGTCTCAGCATCCTTGTGCTTGTGCATTGAGGGAACACAGGGCCAGGCCGGGAGTTGGTTGTTTCAGAGATTTCAGTCTTTCTCTATGCTCTGCGTTACCATCCTCTTAAAGAAATAAGAGTTTTCCAGCCAGGAGGGAGCGTAGAGCTAGACTCTCCTGATCAGGAGATATGAATTTGGGTTGTGATGGTCTGTATGTAGGTTTAGCTGACCTAAGTGTGGGTGAAAGAACAACAGAACGAAAGAGGTAATTTGCCCTGAAGCTGGTCCTCTGCTCGTGTCGAAGTCAGAAACAGCAGCGGCGCTTCCCCTGTGTCACGAGACAAGTTCAGTCTTTATTCTCAGGAGGCACCGCCGCTCATTTAGGGAAGGTTGTGCCTCTGTCTGTCGTGCTACACCAGGCAACCAAACACGGCGATGTGACCAGAAGTGAAGGGGCATTTGCTCATCTTCGGCCCGCACTGAAGGAGCTAAGCGATGGAGAGAGAGAAGAGAAAATGAAGTGGACTCTCTCCATTTTAAAGTGCTTTTCCAGGCATTTAGGATGGAGATGCAGGGCTTCTCCTTAAATCTTTTTCGCTGAATGTGTTGAGCTGTGCATTAAGGTTTCATTTCCAGCCAACGGAATTGGGATTTCAACCTGTGGGTCTGGACCTGAGTGGCTCAGACATGGACCTGTCATTCTTTAGGGAACGACAATCTAGCTAAAACCAGCCCTGTTGCTTCTTTCCCCACAAAAACAATGACCACCGAGATCCGGATGCTGCGTGGAAGGAGCATCCGGTGTTTGTTACACTAGAAACGTAGAGTGAAGATAAAAAGACTAGAGAGCATCTCAAATATGTATTTCAAATTAGCAAGGACATCTTACACAATGGAAGTAATGCAGCCTTGTAGGAAACTCGTTTGTCCGACAGTGGTTGTCTTTGTGAGGTTGCGTTACATAAAGGTTCTGGACAAACTCTTCATCCTACCATCTTAACTATGGCCCGTGTCTTGCCTGAGCATTTGCATACTTGGGAGTAGCTAATGTAACACTTTCTAACACTATCCAATCAACTCTCAATTTCTGCTTTTGAACTTAGTTCGGGTAGAAGGGAGCAATGTTTTTCTGGGCTGTATAAGACTCCGACATCTCTCTTTTGAAAGTATTGATTTATCAGAAGAGTAGCACCACAGGAAATATGATTCCTGCACAAGTTTTAGGATAAGAGATTTGGTACACTTCATCAGCACTTCTCAACTTGCTTGAGCTTATTTTAAGGGAAAAGAAAGTGAAGGATTAAGAGAGCTGTTTTTACCAGGACTGTCCAATAGAACTGTCTGCAAAGATGGAAATGTCCCGTTCTGTACGGCAGCCACGCACCTGGCTATTCAAGCGGCTACTGAGCACTTGGAATGTGGCTAGTGCAGAATGGGACTAAATTTTAAATTAAATTTAATTTTACTTAATCTAAATTTAAATAGTCGTATGTGGCTAGTGGCCACCCTCTTGGGCAGTGCAAGTCTACATAATTCAGGTTAAAAATTGTCTGAAGTCTGAATTCAGTGAGAAGGATGCCTTTACATGGATTATTTTTATCTGAGTCAGCAATGTGTTGTCCACACGGGGAACTAACACTGTCGTTTACTCTTGGCTAACACGAGGTGAAACGAATGAAGAGCCAACGTCCAGCATTACCGGGGTGCTCTCAGCGCTGGCCTGGAGCTCGGGCTAAGCTTACCATCTAGTCTCAGTTCTATGCTGACCTTTAAGAACATAATGCTGTCTTCTCCCGTCTGTGAAATGGGAGCATTTATCACCCAATTAGCACTTGGAATTTATCACCGAGATAGTCACACACTATGACTAAGTGTGTATTGGGCTTGTCAGAAAAGATGAATGGGCTTTTTCTATGTACCTTCTCATTGGAAAATGACCTCAGCCAAAGAGAATCCTGTCCAATGGGGCAATTTCTGTTTCCTCGTTTGTAAAGCACTGGCATTGTATTCAAGTATTTGAAAGGTTATTTCAATTCTAATGCTTTGTGCTGCGATGAATATATGATCTCCTGTTACATAGGTCTCTGTTCTGTTGGCTTTTCTCATTTCCAGATCCCTATAACTCACTGTAGGAAGACTTTCCCGTAAGTATAAACGTGAGCAAAGCAACTTAATGTAGAAAATAACCAGCGAGAGTGGTGGCCTTTGAATCCCAGTTTCCCTCCAGTGAGTGTCCTTTTGGACGGTACCCTCGGTTGCAAAGGTCCATATGCTTGATATCTCCGTGACACAATGCAATTCCCCTCTTTCCTTTGTGGTCATTGCCTGTGGGTAACAGGAACATGGGGCATGCTATCCCTACGGTGGCTTTGGAATTGCCATCAGGCATAAACACCCCAGTCCTTCTCCAGGGCACATCTGACCTTGCCACTAAGGCCTCTCTATCTGACAGGCAGGCAGACCTATGGTGGCTTTTGCTGGGCAAAAATTCAGGGTGACATCTCTGTGAAGCTCTATGTCCATCACTTAATCGGTGGCAATGCATTTCTGATTGAATTTTTTAAAACCAAGATGGATAGTAGCCAAGGAAAAATAAGGCCAAGTTCTCTGCAGTCTAACTACATAATGATTTTGGGGGGGAATGAGCATCATGGTCTGGCTTCTCCCTTGCACTTCCCTCCACAAAGGATAAAGTTCAGATCAGCCCACAGACCCCAGCAAAGGCCCAGAGAGTCTTTAAGAATCTCATCCCGACTACACACAGTCCCTCAGTTCAGTACGGCTGCAGCTCATATGTTTTCAGAGACATCTCTCTGCAGATGAAAATCTTCCACCTTTGTTCTTTTCAGATTGCATCTACAAGAAGGGGAGGAAGTGTGTGTAGAATACAGTTCTCTGACTGTGGTAATCTAGTTACTCCTGTTGCATCGTTGTGAGCACCTAAGCGCGGCTTTTTCATGCCTTTAAATGTTTTTCATCTTTGCTGTGTGCTCCTTGAGGGCAGATACTCCAGCAATTTGTCTTTGAGACCACAGCACCTGGCACATATTCATGTTATTTATTGAGCACCTTTGGTGTACTGGGTGCTGGGATGCAGTAGGGGAAAAAGACAGAAATGAATTTCTGTTCCCCTGTGACAGAAATTAAACCAAGGGAAAAGAACAGATATTTAGCCAGTTAGTTATAAGTCCGAGTCCTGTGAAAAGGGAAGTACAGAGTGCTTCAGGAGAGCACAGTATGGGGACCTAACCTAGTCTCGGAGGTCAAAGGCTTCCCTAGGAAAGTGACATTTAGGCTGAACCCTGAGCGATAAGCAGGAGCAAGCATGAAAGAGCATAGACCTTTGAACAGTTTTTGCTGAATGAGTGAATGAAAGAAATGGCTGCTCTCCTCCCACATGCACGGCTAAATTAAGTCTCCCAAGCTGAGTCATTGTCACCATAGTCCCTCCAGGCATTATCTGTGGGTCCAGGCATTATCGGTGGGTCATTTTCTTAGCCTCCTTCTTCAGCTAAGGCAAGTAAAGTATCATAAAGAATACTGTGGGGGAGGGGGACAACTACCTTCAGAGACGTTATCACACGTGTTTTACTGAGTTCACAGGGTACATACATATCAGACAGCGGGCTTCTGATACGCAATGCATCCAGAAATGTCAAGGGCAAGAAGATTCTGGAAGGCATCCTTCCCCCTTTGAAAACCCCAGCGTACGGGGTCAGCTTGGTCTCAGCTTGGTGCAGCTCCTCACTGGCAGAGAAAGGCAGCGCCTTGGTGAACAGAGCTCTGGAAGCCGCGTTCCCTGGCTTTGATCTGTCCCTACACAAGGACCCAGGTCTCCCCACGTTTCGGTTCATTCCACTGCAGAGCAGGGAGATTCTGCCAACGATAACTGCACCTCGAAGGGATGTTGTAATCAAGATGGCCCTACAAGCATTTTTGCAAGATCAAAAAACAAAACAAAAACGCCTACTGAAGAGGCACGCTATCTCTCTGTCTGGTGTTTGCTAGAGTTTCAGAGAAAGCTCTCTGATCTCAGACCGTAGAGCAGTTAAGAATGGGAATGGGCTTTCGAGATCCCTTCTGGAATGACTCTGCCCTTTATTTACCTCAGGATTGCTTTAAAGCAAGCTTGGCAGGAGGTATCAGGCATGTCAATACTAGTAAGAGTACTAATAATATTTATTGAGTATTTACCAATGAGCCAGGCACAGTCTCGCACATTTAATGCCATTAGCCCTCCATTTCCACCACAGCCTGAGGAGCGCATCTGCGATATTATTAGACACACTTTGCCACTGAGAGGACCCGAGGCAGAGAAAACTCAAGTGACTTGCTAGAAGTTATGCTGCTAGAAGGATCTGCCTGATCCCAAAGACTTTACTCAGCACATATGTGAAATATTTCGAGCTTTTCAGAATAAGAGCTCGGGGTTGCTAAGTGACTAAACATATACAATTAATTATCCCTGCCCTGAAATACAAGAGTGTTAACATTAGCAGAAGTTTATTTTTGCAATTCCTTTGGCCTTCTGGAGTTCCCGCATGCCTCCACCCCTTTTCCTAACTGTGCGGCTCTCCTGTTATTGCAAAAGCAATGAAATCTACTCTCTAACTTCTTCAAACAGAAAATGAGTTGCATTAAAACTAGCGAAGGCCTCGGGGAAAGACTGAAGAGCGAAGTGTCGCTCGTCTGAGGGGAGAAGAGGCTTGCGGAGAGGGAAGGCAGGAACTCGGCTATGTTTTATCACCAAGACCTTAAACTATTTTTAAGTGTCGTTTTATTACCTCTTCCACCCCATCTCCCTTAGTTGGATGCTACAGAGAGAAAATAATGTTTTTACCTTCTTGAAACGGAACAATGGGCTTGGACTGGGCTACTTTTATTTCCCCACTGGGGAATCTGAGAGATGACCTGATTGAATTCCACTCAGAAAGGTCATGCTTTGAATTCAAGGCAGAGGAAAACGTGAAGAAAACATTTTGCAGTGATACCCCATGGGTCCTGAGCTCGCTGGGGCCTCTCCTGGCTGCCCTGTGGTCTGCTGATAAGGATAACGAGGATGACAAGCAGAACATTTCCAGGACAAAGGAAATTCCCGGTTTCATTGTTTAAAGGAAGCCACGGTCCACTCAGGAGAGCGGTTTCAGGCATCCGCACACATCTCCCTGCTGGCAGGCAGGAGAGGCAGAGTCAGGCCGGGGGTGTGGGGCGGGGAGTGAGTGGGGAGCTGCCCAGTGCTTGCTTGGGAGCCCGACTGTCCCTGATTTCTTCTGGGGAGTGCTGGCATGGTGGGAAGTTAAGAAGGGGTCGTTGCAGTTTGTGGCATTTGCAGGGGTCTGGAGCCAGACCGCTAGAGGTGGAAGCACATGGGCCTGGAGTGGTCACTGCCTGGTCTGTGCGAGGTGGCCCGTGGAGGAGTCATAGAAAAAGCAGTAGGAGATTTACAGAAGTTGATCTGGTTTTGAGTTTAAATTCTGGACCTCCTTCTCTCCCCACCCCCTCCCAGCCAAAATGTCAGAAAAGGGCCTGGTTTCCCTTTATGGAGTGCAGAATAAACAGATCTTCCGCGGCAGGAGAGGGGCCCTGCTCCCCAGCCCCTAGTGCCAGAGCTGGGGGTGGGGGGCCACGGGGAGAAGCAGTTATTCTCTGTCTGGTTAGCATTTGGCATTGACTTTCATTTTCTCCAGCCTCTGTTTTTCTAGAAGCCTGCCTGTAAGGGAAGTACAGGAATAAAAGAGAAGCTGATCTTGGGGCTTTTCTTGCCAGACTTCCAAGGAGGTGGACTTCTGATTTTTGATAGTTTGGGGAGACACCGGCCACATTAAAACTGCTTTGGGGAATGGAACCCCGAGGCTGAGAGCTCAGCTGTTGGCCGGTCCAAGGACTCCGTTCTCCCGATGAAACCGGAGCTCTCGCCCCCAGCCGGGGAGCACCCTGAGCCGGGCATGACGGGGTCAGCTGTGGTTAGCCTGGCCACAGCGCTCTGCATTCCTCTGGGCTTTGCTTGGTTTGAGTGGGTGTGACCACGCATTCACTCTGGAGAAAACTGAGACAAAGAGTCTAAATTGGGCAGGATCTCGAATCTAATGACTTGTTTACAGATCCCGTACTTTTTCCAGCGCAGGGGGGAGGAAGAGGAAAGGGCAGGCTTGTCACTGCGGGCCTGGACCATTGTTGTTCTTCATTCTAAGGAGGTGGGCCATTTCAGAAAGCAGCAGGGCATCTGCCTGGCAGCCAGTGGGCAAAGCGGCACTCTGGGTAATTTTCCAAGGTGGAGAGGAAGCAGCGATGGCCGTGGCCTCTGCCCACTGGCGTGGCTTCCGGGGAACGGATTGCTCTGGGGAGAATGCCCGACCCTGCCACGTGAAAGGTCCTGTTTCTCCCACTGCAACTTGGACTGATGGGGAGATTACGCTCTTCCCTCTGCTCTGAGCGCGCCCCATGCCAGTGTATCCAGCAGAAAATGTGCACCTGTGACAGGCTGAGGGAATGGTACAGGACCTGTGCAGGGGCGGGGCGTGGAGGGAGCTCCCCAAAGGCCCTCCCTAATAGTAAAGCAGACTCATTCAGCTTTGCTATCAGGTGGCACTTATTTAGTGATTGCTAAGTGTAAGAAATTTCTCTCTCCCACCCCCAAAAAGAGGATTGCCAATTCAAGGACTTGTTCTCCAGATCCCGGCAGTTCTAGAGCTCAGAGGTGCTGCTTCCAGGCATGGAGGCCCCTAGGCTTTCCCCTGAAGGCCGCGTTGGGCTGCAGGGAGACAGGAGGAGCCCCGATTTATGTGTGCCCTGGGCATTTCATTAAACATCCCCTTTAGTTCCCACACCAGCCCTCGGGGTGTGTATTCAAAGTACTATCTTAAGATGAGAAGACTGGGGTCCAGAGAGATTAAATGATTCACTCAAGGCCACACAGAGGCTAAATCTGTCAAGACTGCATGTCCTTTGAACCCAGGAGGCACAGGTAGACAAGGTGAAACAGCACCCCACGTGTGTCTGAGCTCCCCACACTGAAATGGGGTGGCCCCAGATGAGGTCTGTTGCCGCTCCTGGACTGTTTCAGTTGGGTGTGGCTTGTGCAAAGCTGTGCTTCAAGAGAATGTGCTCCAGTCCATGAGTAGAGAAGCCCAAAGCACAAGGCACTACAAATCGTTGTTACCTCCAGATGTTCCCGTGGCGACAGCCAGGGCAGTGTTGGCATGGTGCAGACGGGCATGGGGTGCCCCCAGGAGACCTTGAACTCACCTGGCAGGGAAACTTCATAGATAACAGCATCCCTAGAAAACTCCATGCTTGGAACGGAAAAGGACTCAAAGGAGTGATAGCATCCACTATACTAACTACCCCAGTAACCAGAATATGTATAAAACTGTAACAGGTACACGCACTTTCTTCTTTGTCATTAAAAACTCCGTGATGTCTATTAACTCATCTTAGTGCTGAAAGGTAGGCAGGGCGGCTGTTAATAGCTGGACAGAGAGGCGCCTTGATGCGGTAGGTATGGGCTCTGCTCCCAGCCCCGGCCGTCAACTGACTGTCTGACTCTGAGCCAAGCTCTTCTCTGGGCCTCAGTTTCCTCATCTACAAGATGAAGGACTTGGTCTTCCAAATTTCTCACACGGGGGGAGTTCGGATGAAGAAATGATTCTTCCCCGCCTTCTGAGGCTCCCCCAAAGCCGGCAATGCAAGGTGAGCTTCGGAGCCCACCCCTTCCCTTCCTCCCGCAGCCTGGCCAGGGTCTGACGTACAGACGTACAGACATACAGACGGAAGGCCAGGTTCCTGCGGAGGGGGAGGTGGCAGGATTCCTTTGCAGTTGTTTCCTGCACCTGGAGGCAAGAACAGAGGCCTTATTGGGATGACTTCTTGTTCAGAGCTTTCGTTTGTTTGTTTGTTTGTTTTTCAACTTTATGGAAAGAAACTTGCCTATCTTGCCAGTGCCCTTCGTTCCTCTCTACTGCCTGTCCCGTCTCACCACCTAGCAACTGTCCAATCACTAGAAAGATCTTGGTTAATAGCAACAGCTTTTATTATTTATCCACACCCCACGCTGGAGGTGGAGAGGTAGTGTGTAATGGGAGAAGCTGCAGAGCAGCTGAGGTTGGACTCAGTGGAAAATCCAGAAGTGCAGATGTGGATGTGGATCCAAATCGGGCTGAAAAATCTCATGAGATCAGGCTTTCTTGGACTTCCTGCTTTTTGCCGAAGCAGTATGTTCAACATAAACGAACTTTCGGTATTTTGAAACTTCCGTTTCTGATCGCAGAACCTGGAAGTAAAGGGCTGTTGTGAACGCTGCCACAAATTTGAGCATGGTTCTTCTGGAGGCCAAGCGGAGCCCAGTGGGCAGGAAGCTGTAGGACTCGCCGCACCTCGGCAGCCAGCGGTGTCGGAGGGGAAAGGGCCCTCGTGCTGAGAGTCTGGGCTTGGGAGGCAGGCAGGCCTCCCTTCAGCCCTTCAGAGTCTAACTCTGCCACTTCCGGCCATGTGACTACCCTCCTAGATGCTCAGTTTCCTCATCAGTTACATGAAGAAAATATATCATTTCATAACGTTGTCAGGACAAAATGGTGTGTAAGGACAAAGAGGTGCGCATGTCCGACCTCTTCCCCTCTTTTCTCATGGGTGTGTATGATCTGTGCATATATATATGTGTGTCTACATATGCACGCACATACATACATGTCTGCACATATATACAAAGTGTATGTGTTTGTGTGTGCGTATATAATTTATGTATACCTTGAGTAAGTTCTCCTGGGAGTCGAAGGCAGCCAATTTCTGGTAGATGGAGCATTTGGAAGTTGCTGAAACCTCCCTAATTAACTGTCAAGTGGCGCTTAGCACAAAGGCAGCGAGGGTTGTGAGCGCAGAAAGGATGAGCGCCGCGGGATCGCGGAGATCTCAGGCCGTCTGAGCGATGAGTGCCACGGACACTGCGCTTCACACGGGCCTGGGGAAGCGGTGACGCTCATCACGTCTGCTTTGTTTCCAGGGCCCCTCTGGCTGTCCTGAAACACACGAGAATAATGGCAGGCAGGCAGGGGCTGTGGGAGCAAGGCGCTGCCGGAGCACCGCGCAGCTGCGGGCTGAAAGGGGCAGAGCTGCGTGGGGTGAGCAGGAGGGGAGAGAGAGCCAGGCACAGCGCAGGGTGGGTGGACCAGACCCACCCAATGCCGAGAGACTCAGCCCCTTGCAAAGCCTACACGGCATGCTGCTAACTTCTTTCCTTTTCCATTTGTGTGGCTTCCATTTTCTTTACTCGTTCAACGTGTCATTTATTTTTAAGTACGTTTTAAAAATAATGATTTCCAAAGTAACACATATCTTTGTATAAAATTTGGAAACTGCAGAAAAATCACAAAAGAAGAATGCAAAAGCACCCATAGTCTCTCGACCCAGAAAACAACCAATTCATAGGAGTGTAGTTCCTCCCAGATTTTTTAATATAGAGATCTATGTCTTATTTTTATATAATCAGAATCATGTTGTTTTGTAACCCCCTTTTATTCTCTTAACATTAAAATGTGAGTATTTTCCATCTGTTTCATGAAATCTTCTACATCACTACTTCCAATGGCTGTACAGTAAACTATTAACTACGCATTCAGCGCTGGATTGAATAGTATCTATTGTCTCGTTTCTCCCCATCCTCTGGGCCTGGGATAGCATTTTGTAATAGGGTTAGACTTCTCTCATTTTTATTTTAATAAAATATTCTTCATAGACTTTAGAACTAAACCCGCATGAAATGCTGAAAAGGGGATCCTAAAGAAGTCACAGAGTCCCCATCAAGTCATTAAGCAGCGGCGCTGGGGAGGGGGCCGCCCTCCACCCACCTGCCTGGCTCGCCCAGGTGGAAGCCCAGCTGGGACCTGGTCTAACAGAAAGGCACAGAGCGCTCACAGCTCTGAAGGTCCTGCTGCCGCAAAGCCTCTCTCTTGCATAGGCTGTTCGACTTCACCTGCGTGGACAGCAACTACTAATAATAGCAGGGTCCCCTCTTTTCTTCCGTGGTCGGGCTCCCCAGTTACTGCGCAGGGACTCCCGCATCTGGCGCAGCTGCCTGCTAGTCCCATGCCCCTCCCAGCAACAGGGTCAGCCAGGCTCTTGTCGGACACTCCTCCACGTGTGGCAGCGGTTGGGAAGGTAGCTTTCTGAGGGCTCTTTGTCTGGGGAGAGAGTGGACCGCTCTGCAGCAAGAACCCCTCTGGGCTCCACCCCCACCCCTGGCCCTGCCCCTGCACCCAGCCAAACGTTTACTTCCCCTCCAGCCCCCACTAACCTGAGCTCACTCAGCGAACCTTGAGAAGCTGACACCTCCAGGCAGGTTGGGTAGAATCTGTCCTTCGCAGCTGGGTGCTATGGGTTGGGGAGTGAGACCTTTCTGTGAGCCCCTCGAGACCACCAGCTATGTCAGCTCACCCCGCATGATGCCTGCGGAGCCGGGACACGCAAACTCTTCAGTAATGCCTCCGCTCGCATGGTGTCGCTTAGTCACTCATTCATTCCATTACTGTGCATCTAGTGCCTCCTGTTCCAGGCTGATTGGGGGGAGTGGTGGGACGAAGGATAAAACAGACAAGAAATCTGCTCGTGTGGAAGATAGAAAGAATAAAAAGGGAAGCAACTGGAGTTGAAGAGTCTAGGATGGAGATCTCAGGGGAAATGCCTGCCAGGTTATAAAACTCTCTGACACTCTACCATCTAACATTTGACACTGGGATCCTGTGCCCCGGCCCCTCTTGAGCACGGTTCAGCCTCACAGCTCTTCTAGCCGCTGAGCTGCAGAGAGACGATCTCTCTGTGTGAGATCAGTTATGGGCAGGAGAGCATGCCTGGCTCAAGCACACGGCCCCACAGACCCTTGTGGTCAGGGAGTTACTAATTGAACGTGAACCCTTGGGGGCTGGGATCTGTTTACTCTTGGCACACTGGGATTTCCTGTTTCTAAGAAAATGGGCTTCGGTGCTCAGCTGCATTAACCAAACAACATGTTGACGCAAATGAATCTGAAACTTGCCAACTCCAGATTCTCTAGAAGGGCAGGCTTGGGAATGAAGGCATTTGGGTGACTTTCCAAACCTGGAACTCCAAGCCAGATGACCCAGGCCAGGTATTCACAAAGGCAGTTTCATCTCTACCCTTCCAGCTTAAAACCCCACTAAGAGGCTTTAGAGTTAGACTCCCTGGTCATCCTAGAGCAGGGAGAGGGTGGGGAAACCTCCCCCCCTGCCCTTAGTTGACCTCAGATGTAGGTGTCCCAGATAGCTGGGGTGGATGGCTCTGAAAGAGTCACCCCCCCCAAAGTCTCCATCACCAGTATCCCATCTGCCCGAAATGGTCACCATGACCTCATCCTCTGAGCCTCCAGGAGACTCTCATGTCAAAATGCAGAAGTCACTCATGACATGTCTGGAGTGACTGCATTTGCATGAGCTTAGCTTAGCAAACCTGGTGAGTTTTGACAGGGCCTGGAGGAGGGAAAGAGAGAAGGCAGAGGAGACAGCTCTCTCCAGGGATGCTTTCAGAGAGGCAGACCCCAGAGAAAGAAGCGGGGCACCACAGGAGGCGTGCAAGACAAGGAGGCTCCCACAAGGGGCGGAAGAGGCAGGAGACACCCAGTCTATGATTTGTAGGCACCAAAATGCCCCACTTGGCCTGCTTACCTACAGTTGGCTGCACAGGGCCATGAGCAAACTCTACAGGGATTGGCTGCTCAGACCGCAGGAAAAGCAGCTCTCTCTGCCAGAAGACTTTTATCGTTTCTGTCAATATTTGAATGAAGAAACTAAGTAGTGAAGCTTCCATAGTAAAGTGCAAATATGTGGGTCAAATGCATACAAATTATGGGGGTTTCTTCCATAACATAGCTATAGTCATTGAGATACTGCTAGTTAGTATTACTTGATCAGGAGCTAGTCAGAGAAGGTAAAGTTTTCTTGGGAAAACCCCCAGTCCGGGGTGTGAGGCAGCGTGCAGAAAGGCAATAGAAGAACATCCTATGCAGTCATTTGTTTTGTATTCTGATTATGTACCAAGTACTGTGAACAGCAAGGTAGGAGATGGGGGGTCTCCAAAGAATCAGGAGAGAGAAAATATCCAAGACAACTGCATATGTCCAAAACAACAGTAGAGCAGTTAAAGAGAGCAGGTGTGGGGGAGCAGGATAAGCCCCCCAAAAAATCAGAAGAAAAGAAAAATCCCTAGTGTGGGAAGACTTCCTGGAGGAGGTGCCCTGTGGACCCAGGAAAGTTCATCTTCATGGTTGTCTACATCCATGGGTAGTAAAGGGCCTGAATCAATGTCTTTATGGACATTGGAGATCCAGGAGCAGCAATGGCTCTGTATAATTTTATGGAACTTGTGCACAAGGACGTATACACTTCAGAAATGGAAATAGAACTGCATTCCTGACACCACGTGTGTGCTGAGGCCCTGGAGATGGCCACCTGTGGAAAAGTAGTGGAAAGGAGGGAGACAAGTACAGGATGACCTTGCTTGAGATTCTAAAGAGTAGATGAACGGAACCCATTTCTTCTTTCATTAATGTTAAATCATCAAACACTTACTGGGCACCTACTGTTTCTGGGCAGTGTGAAATGAGAACATAGTCCTATGTAAAACATGGTCCTTCTCTTTGATTAATTCGAAGTCCCCTGAAGGAAATAGGCATGAATGAGCAGCAAGTGCTTCGCAGTAATATGCATGAACTGTTACAAAAGACCAACTGAAGGAACAACCAGCTCTGCTGGAAAGGGCATCACAGAGTATAGGTGACAACGGAGTAGGTTTTAAAATGACTTGGGCTGTTTGTATCTGATAGGGTGTTCCAGGGGGCAGGCAGAGTGTGGATGGGAGCGTGACCATGGACAGGAAAGAGCCATGTGAGCAAGAGTGCTGCAGGTATAGGATACAGAGAATTTGGATTTTATGTTGTAGGTGGTAGGAAATCAGTACCCATTTTTATAAGAGGGTATGACAACCAATACGTTATTCGATTCCATTAAATTAGCATGTATAGCCCTGGCCAGGTCGACTCAGTTGTTTAGAGCATCATCCCATAAACCAAAAGGTCATGGGTTTGATTCCGAGTCAGGGCATTCACCTAGGTTGCAGGTCTGATCCCCTGTCGAGGTGTGTACGGAAGGCACCCAACAGATGTTTCCTGCGTTGTTGTTTCTCTTGCTTTCTCTCCCCTCCACACTCTCTCTCTCAAAGCAATGAAAAAATGTCCACAGGTGAGGATTAACACAAATTCATATAATAAGCATTTAGAGCACCTACTATGTGCAGAGTCCTCACTGTGCTGGGTAGCCTTACAGGTCATGCAAAGAACACATACCCTCAAGGGACCCACAGTGAACTTGGGGAGGAGCGAGGGGAGAGGCAAGCTGGGGAGAACCACTACCACGAATGACTCTGACGTGGGAGTGGCCTGGGTTCCTTGTTCCGGGAGAGACTCGAACAAAGGCTGATGGAGGCCGAGCTGCCTGCCTTATCCCGGCCCTTCAGGTCCGAGCAGGCCTGACTTGGAGGCCCAGTCATTTCTCATTTCCTTTCCTGTCGCCACGGTCCTCCCTCCTGTCACCAGCCCACAGAGAACTGTGAGGTTCACGTGGGAATGCCAGCATACAGATGACACGCAGATGCCACCAGAAAGAGCTTGACAGCTGGCCCTTCGGCCCGGCCTCCATGCTCTGCCCAGACTCTGGGCTGGGACTCTAGGTGTTCTCTTGGTTTAGATAAAAACTATAATTAGCTGCCACAAATGGCAGCGGAGGGGGAGGGAGGCCTGAATGTGCAAAGGCCGTGGGAGGGGGAGGGGAGACTTGAATGTGAAGTTTTTTCTGGATCCGTTTATTTCTGTCTCCTCCTCTTGCCTCAAGTCTGTGTTCAGCTAAATACCTACGTTTGCATCTGGAAAGTGACCCACTCGATGGGCCTGAGCGTGGGTGTCTCTCCTCCTTCTCCCTTCCCTGGCCCCAGCCCGGACATGTTGGTATGTCCACACACGTGAACACCTTTCAGCAGTACATGGGAAGCTGGCGGGTCTCCTTCAGATCGTAATGGAAAGTCTAGACCACTCACAGCTCACCTGTGACCACAGGCAGCCAGAGACTCTGGGTTACAGAGCGCAAATGCCCACGGACCCCAACCTAGAGGTGTTCAGGAGTCTGGTACTCACTGAAGCCCGTCAGAGAAGGCAGGGCAAGGACCAGGCTGCCCCACGGGCCTTGCGCATGTGACACACGATTTACAGAAAGACATCTTGTCTTCTCTCTCTTTATTCTCTGTTGCTCTCTTTCTGACTGCGTTGCCTCAGGGTTGGTGGTTTCAAAACTAGCAGCTGCAGACTTATGAAGGAAAAAAACCCAAACCACAAAAACCCGTCTTGTGAAAGCCGTGTGTGCCACTCTAAACGTGGAGGCTGTGAGGGAGGACAACCTGTTAACGCGTGGAGTGGGAGGCCCCCCGCTGGGTCTTTGTCGTGGAGAGGAACAGGGCGCAGGGAAGTAGGGGACAGGAGTTGAGGAACGAGGAGTCCTAGCTGTCCAGGGACACCTGGGAGGAACGCCTCTCTCATCAGCTGGGCTGTTTGAAACAGTCCGGCTTCCCAAATGCAAATCAGACCAGCTGTGGTTACCACACCACTGATATCTTCCTCCTGAAGGTCAAGGTCCAGCCTTCACTCTAAGTCCACGTGGAAGCTTGTGAAGCACCAAACTGTGCTCCACAAGCTTCTGATGTAACTATGTTCCAACTCCTGTCTCAGCGCCACCCTCCCCAGCCAACACTCGCTTCTTCTCACCCAGGTAGTCACACCTGTCACGGCACCATGATTAAACAGAAAGATAGGTCCCCAAAGCCAGCCCCCAGCTCCTACTCCACTGCTAGTTTCAACCTCCAACTCTGTCTTGGGGAGTGGGGTGTAGGGAGGACATGTTGGGAAATCCTAAGACCTCTCAGAGAGACTCAAGTCCATGTCTGGCCCAAGACTGGAAAAGGAAGTTACATGGAAAGGAGAGTTTCTTGAGTGATGGGTAACTGGCCCAGGGCGCTTTCTCCTGACCTCTTACCCAAGCCCCACACCGGTATCACCTTTGGCTGGAACAAAGAGGGTACTTGAGTCAGCAGGCTAGATGGCTGGGAGAATGCCCCTGCTGTAGATGGGGAGAGCTATGGACACAGCTGAGGGGCCATCCCCAGGAGGCCCCTGTGGACAGCACTCATGGCCAGGCACTGGGGGAAGATTACCAAGAGAGAACAGGCTCTCGCTTAATGAAGGAGACCCAAATGAACTTCAGTTATGAAAACAAGGCAAAAGAAATCTAGCGTAAGTGTGAGTGTGAGTATTTGAGGCTAGGCGATCAACACCGGGTGGGGTTACTGAGAGCACGCTTCAAGGAGGAAGTTCTGAGCAGAGTTTGAAGGAGGGGAGGGACAACGGCTGGGGGAGAGGGAAGAGGAAGTGTGTTCTGTTGGGGGGAGGGTGACCCCGACTGCACGGTGGCCCTGGAGGTTGTGCCAGACTTGAAGCTGCTACCTAAAGCTCACATCCCTTGGGTATATTTTCAAGGGAAAAATAATATTCGTTATAGGCCATAGAGGCACGTCATGTAGTGGAAAGAGCATAGACTTTGGAAGGAGCACACTTTGGAATCAGACAGATCCGAGTTCAAATCTTAGCTCTCTGCCACTTATGAGTTCGGTAACTTCCCAAGCCTCACCTCAACGAACTACAAAATGAGGAAATTGTTTTAGAAGGCTATGGTAAGAATGAAATTAGATGAGAAAAGTGCTTAATTTTATACCTGGCAAATAGCAGCTTCTAAATTAATAGTGGCTAGTATTATATACATACTATAGCTTATAGATTAAAAAAGCAGCCACAGAAAACCGCCTTAAGTCCCCAGGGGAAAGAGTGTAAGGAACTGGGATGTCTGGATGCTAATCTCAGCAGGTCAGGCCCTGTTTCGATCTTTCTGCATAATGAAGTCGGCCATGAATTGGGCGAATCCAAGTGTTAGCCATGGCTATAAAGAGGGCAGGTATATCCCCTTCAGAAGCTGGCTTACTGCTGCCCGGGGCCTCAGAGCATGGATTTGTCTCACTTGATTGAGAAGCAGGGGCCTCCAACCACGCG
The DNA here is from genome assembly GCA_004026765.1 of Micronycteris hirsuta. NCBI lineage: Eukaryota > Metazoa > Chordata > Mammalia > Chiroptera > Phyllostomidae > Micronycteris > Micronycteris hirsuta. Next base: position 177,668 of record PVJI01000372.1, read on the forward strand.
TGCTGACAAAAGCCTTACTACCAGCACTCCACAGCTGTGTGACGTTCACGTCCGTCCGTGTGTGAATATGCCTACTGTGGCTGACTTCCGGCCACCAGAGGGATGTCAGGAACGTAGAACTGGGAAGAGACGCGTGCAGTCAGCTCTCACAAACCTAGATGAGCACCTTGCAGCACACCAGAGAGCCCGGAGCCCCTGTCCCAAGGGCCGGCCATGGCCAGCTCAGAGCAGAATGGCCACTGCCCTCCATGCCTGGCCTAGCCTTGCTTCCTTTGTTTGTTAAGTGGAGGGGAAAAGAGTTGGAGGGTAGGGAAGAGCAGCATTCCTGCATTCTGTCTGACACGGGGCAGAAGTAAAGGTTCCCTCCCATGACCCACTTCCCCTCAGGGCAGTTCCATACTGACTGGCCAGTTCGTTTTCTTCACAAGCTGAAACGAAACAAAACAAAACAAAGGCGGGGGTGTGTGTGTGGGGTCTCTCTATTGGGCCTCGAGCAGACCAGCTCTGCTTGAAGGGAAATCAGGAGGTGCAGTCCCAAGCCTGCCACACTCACTCCACAGAGCTGGTGCTGCCCCACCACACCACTGCAGGTTGGGTGGGGGGGCTGTGATTGTGCCCTGTGCACCCATGGGAGATGAGGAGGCAGTGCACTTCCGGTTTCCCTTTAGGTGACACCAGGGTCTGGCTTCCTCCTCCCTGATTTACCTGGCAGGGGCTGAAAATATCTCAGGAATGATCTGCGTCCCCCTTGGCTGCCCTACCTGGGGAGGGCACTGAGGTCAAACCCCTCAGCTGTCGCCAGGTCTGCAACTGGACCTCCCTTTCTTGCCTGATTCTGGGTGGCCCCTGTAGGCGGACATGCCTCTCGTTTTCTCGCATTACTTCTCTTATGACTCCCATGGCCCCACGAGCTCCCTCAGGCAAGTTCTTCCTCCCGTTTCTTGGGTATCCCATTGGCCCCCAGCATGGCCCTGGGCAGACCCGGGGGCCAGCTGATAACGGATCTGCTCCAACAAGTGACATAAGGAGCGGTGGGCAAAGGAGCAGAATCAGGGCAGACTCCTCCTACCCCAGCAAATCCTGGGTCGGGATGCCTCCCTTCAGTTACAGAGGGAGCATCTGTAACTCTCACATAAGCTGCAGGAATGACCGCATCATGCTGAGGGATATAATAAACTTGGAAAACTAGCCCCATTCGATGAGCACCCGCCAGCGAGGGTGTGGGGAGGGAGAAATGAAGGGAACCCACACTCTTCCTAACCTCTACTCCACCCACCAGAGAACACGCCCTTTGGCCCGGCCCTCTCTAGTTCTAGGCGTTGAGACCCACATAGGGCCTCTCTCAGCTCATGAAGAGCTGGCCTGGCTCCTGCATGGGTCCCCAAATGGGCCAGCAGTGCCTGCCCTCCAAGGAGCCTCTTCTGCTCGGCCCCAGTGCTTGTGACCTGCCGTAGATAAGATCATGAAGGACACCAGCAGGGTTCTGCTGGAGATTTTCTTATGCTTGGTGTTTAAAAAAAAAAAAAAATAGGAGGAGGGATTAATAGAGTAACAGGAAGTGAGCTTATTATATTTATAAACAATGAGACCACGTTCGCATTTCAGGTGTCCTGATTTATCTCGCAGGTGGGAGGGAAGAACTGCTGGCAACCTTTCGCTCAGGGCTCTGAGTTTTGGAACAGGATTTCCTCTGCAAGCTGTCGAAGATCAGATAAAAGTCTTAATCTCAGGCACACACAGCCGCAGCCTTTGGCCCCTGCCACTGTGTGCTCAACTTTCAGTAACAAGGCTGAACAATGGTTTGGAACTCGGGACAATGAAAGAAGGCAGGAAAGAAAAGGATCAGGCTTGTGCTTGGTGGGATTTTCCATGGGAAATGCGGGTCCACTTAGCAGACGCTTCCGGTTCAGTACAACCTGGGTCCCTTTCACACCCTTTGGCCTGTTTGTACCAAATAGAAAGTATACAAAATAGACACACATACTTCCCTCCTTCTTAAAAAAGGATGGAAATGAGGAGCATTCACCGCTGCTTCTTGAGTTGGGTTCTTATGGGCCAGCGCGGAAGAACGTGCCCAGGGCATTGGCTGGTGGGTCTGAGGGGTTGGAAAAACTTATAAACTGTCCTCCAGAATGTTTGTACTACATGGATGCCTGTTTTTTTCCAAATGCATCTGTAACTTTAATGCTTTTTTTGAATAAATAGAACTATGACGTTTAGATGACATATTTATTAAATGACGCTATGTAAGAGGTTCCTCCGAGAAACTATATTGGACTAACACCTGACCTGTAAGCGGGTCTTATCTCAGAATAGAAAGTTTATCCATGTTGAGTGAGCCAACCAGCTAAGCAGCACAAAAGGCTGTAGGACACTAAAACATGGAAAGTCTCAAAATCAGGGTCTGCACTCTACAGGATTCTGTTTGCTCTAGTCCCACTTTGATCTCAGATTCTCTACTACCAGGATATGTGCTTGATAGCATGGGTACCGTGCCAAAGACTCGACTCATATTCTCTCATCCAGTCCTCACACCCTCATTTATCCCCATTTTACAGACGGAAACGTCAACCTCAAAAGTTTCCTCATTGCGCAAGTTCACCTAGTGTGCACATTACACCGGAGCGCTCACTGCCGCCTGCGTGGGTCCCGTGTTTCAATAGCTCATGGTGTTCTGAATCCTCATTCGGTGGTTGTTCTGCAGAGAGAGGAGCAAGGGAAAGGGCCAAGCAGAGCTGCTGGCACCACGGGCAGACTCAGCAACATGCCTTCTAGCCTAGAATGTTCATAAAGAAACAGGCACTTCCAGAGCCGTGAAGAGCAGTCCGAGAGAGGCCTCCTTCCTTCCCTCTTGCTGGCTCCCCCTTGAGAGCAGAGGTGGTTTGTGGGGTTGGCCCTCCCCATCTGGACACTCGGGGGGACTTTTCCTCTGGCTAAGCCACCAGTGGGATTTGGGGAGCTAGACCGAGCGAGTGTGACGGGCACACCGGGAAGGGACGTGTTTCTTCATTTGCCTGGAGAGTGTAATGGGGGAAGGAAAGCCTGTTTAATGAGTTCCAGGGGAGACGCAGTCTGTGGAATGAGAGACTTCCCCAGATGGACTGTCTGTGCAGGCTCCTGGAAATTCTGCCTGTTTCCACTGCTGTTCCCCATCTTTTCTGAGCCTTGGCCGAACGGACCCGGAAATCCTTTGGAAAAGAAAGTACGCCGGTCTGTTCACCTTGCAAATGAAGCAACCAAATGGCGTCATGTCCCTCTTCCTTCTCTGGTGGAGGGATTAATTTTACAAGCAGCCCTTGAGGCCCTGCAGAAAAGGCAGATGGCATGTCCTCTCCCCATGAAAAAGTTCATAATAATCGGTGCAAAACAGCACTTTTGGATAAACACAGTGTGGCTATATATACCCCCTGGCCGTTTCCTGTCGCTCTTGCAGCTTGTGCAGGCTTGAAGGTAGGGTGAGGCCGTGACCAGAAGCCACACAGTGACATGTACATTAGCAGTGCCCTCTGCTTCCTGTGCTGCTGACAACCTGGGCTGGAAAGGCCAGCCCTGCAGAGGCAGCTGCCCAGGCCTGACTTGGATGGGGCGGTGAGCAAGGCACGCTCCCCGATTTCTCTCTGGGTACAGGTAGCCTCGCTGCAGGTAGGTGTCCGTGGGGGAGATGCCACTGTCAGCATGCACGCCTAATGTCTGCTTGTATAATGTTGCACCACAAAACAAGAGGTCAAGGAAGAAAGGGTGGTTAAAAAATTGAGCAGTCCTCTTTCTGTTAAAGGAGCAGCGTCCGCAAAGTCTGTCTTTGTGAAGTCGTATGAAAAATCATTGCGCAGAACCTTAGGCTCACAGCTGTGTGCTAGAAACCCATCCTACTAGAAATAGCAGCCATGGTTTGGACTTCAGAATCACCTCTCGTATTAGGATTGTAAAATGCTTCAGTATCTCACAGTGTCGTTTGGGAGTGACAAATGGGACTCTTACTAAAGAGTGAAATTTAGGCAACAAAACCTGCAGAGACTTGTCCAAAAACCTGTAACAAGTCAGAAGAGACCAGAATAAAATTTTCCAGTACCCGCTTTTCTCCGTCCACAAGCTGGTGATCACCACATGATTCCTGTGCACAGCTCCGCTCCTCCTCATGTAGGAGATGTGTGCGTGTAGCGGAGGACCTCACATTTTTAAAAAGCTTCAGGAAGTTTGGATGTGCAGAAGCACTATGAGTCTAAACCATTTCAACTCACACATTCTGTATGAATGGCTACAATAAAACTTGTCATTCACTCAGGCAACAAATATTGATTAAGTGCCTACTGTCTACCAGGCATTTTGCTAAGTCTTGGGTACACGGGTGAACACACTAGACTAGAGGCCCTGCTTCTATGGAGTTCAGTGAGGTGGGAGAGAGACGTGAATCATACTTTTACACGTATGAACATGGTGTGTATGGTGAAGAACAAGTAGAGTGCTCTGTGAAAGAACTTGAGGCTGGAGATCACTTAGATTGGAAGACTCAACGAGGGGAGCCCGTCTAAAGACATGATATTTAGGCATAAATGATGAAGATGGGGGGAAGGAATAGGCAGCATTGCTTTCAACACATAACCAAAGCAAGCTAGGATGCCAAGGAGCGATTAGTTAACCTTCCCCCTCCCCCCAAAAGTGATTGTTCTTTTGAGCTTCAGTGCATTTGTCTTTCCCTGGGCACACCTGCCTCCTTCTCACGTTAGTCTGGGACGTTTATGGGGTGCGGGGGGGCGGGGGGGAGTGAGACCCAGGGAGGTAGGGTCCTGCAAGGACTTGTGTTCAAGTTTCTATTAGCGTATTTCATTGCTTCCAAAACGCACCTGAGGGACGTTCAAAGAGGCCTCTACAGACCAGTGTGAGCAGCCCTGGGTCATACATGCACGGGCCTCTTTGCCGCTGGGCTTCTCAGGACCTTGCACATTGGCAGCACTTTCCAAACAGATGCAATGGTGGAACAGGCTTTTGCCCTGAGCACCTAACAGGTTCTGGAACTTGCACCGGACTAAGCCTCACTTGGGGAGTGTAAACAGGGCTCATTCCCAGGCCCGGGCTCCTGCCGTTCACGGGATCTGGAACAGGCCGGGAAGCTTTGTTTTTAATCAACACCACAAGTGACTTTGATGCAAGTACAGGAATCACACTGTCAGAAACACGAATAGGATTCATTTTCCAAGGGGAATTTCAGCAGCTTTACCCCTTTCTGGGGCAAGTTTCCTTGGCTTCCCCTCATTCTTTTCAACCCAGTTTATTCTGAGTAAACACAGCTAAGCTATTGGGCCAGGACAGATTTAAAAAATGGTAATGGCATAACCAATCATAACAAGGAAAGTGAGTCACACAACACACTGACTGTGGTTTGGGACAGAGCTACAAAGGCCAAATCTGTCACTTGGCCTCAGCTGGCAGCAGCGTCAGGTGTGGTAGAAGAAGCCATGCAAACACCGGATCCACGGTCTTTCTGATGTGCCCATCTGTCTTTGTCTGTTAGCCCATCTCCTGGGCTGCCTCCCTTCCTTTCAAATGGAACAAAGGTACCCAAGAAAGACATATCTTCATGCATTCATATGCAAAGAGGTTTGTGTCTTTTATTTTCTCTCCTCTTGCGGCAGCCTATCAGAATGAAAAAGGCTGGAGAAATTGGCCTTTTCAGAGAGGCGTGGGCTCCCACAGGCTCCTCCTATCGGAGTTGCAATCAGCGTGGTGGGGAGGGGGCAGAGCACGTGATCGTGAGGGGCTTGCTGTTAAGAAAATGGGGTGGTTCAGATTACTGCTGCCCTCCTGACAGCAGCGCCCCGCCCCCAAGCTCCAAGTGCTCCGTAGCTGCAGACAGAAAACACCTTTGCAGTCACACACCCCCAAAATTCTTAACACCCTTGGCCAGGTATTTGACTTGGTTACGAGAGAGACAGGAGAAAAGATAGAAAGGAGAATATGAGAAAAAATAGTGTTCTGCACTGGAAACGGCCCTGTCCTGCTCAGAACATGCAACCAAAACATTCACAGAAGGTTGTATGGTGTGTGTACACAGACCAAGATGGTGGCGAAGGGTGGGTCTGAGGAGGAGTGTTGTGTGAGAACATGCATCTAGGTACACAGTTTAAGCTGTTAAAAGGTTGAGGGTGACTGCGATTCAAGCCAGAGTGAGAGAAAGAAACATGTTCCATTTCTTCCAAGATAAGCACGAGCGAGAGGCATTTGTCCTCCTGACTCACGCGGTTTGTATCTCGTGTGTTCTGCTTGGCTTGCACTAATGCTCTGGCTGCTGGTCATTTGCTCTTGGTGGCCAGTTTCATTTCCTGGTTTTGAGAAAATGGCAGTGAGGCCTGTTGCTCAGGCAAGCTGTGTCACCAAAGGAAGTGTGCCGTTTTAAAATGTCAAAGCCAGCAGCCCCCTGTTCTATGCATGCCATCCATCAGCAAGTGTCTCTGGACCCTAATAAGCCCACTGCAAGTTAAAATGCTAACAAACCAATACAGATAAGGATCTCCCCTTCAAGCTGCCTACAATCTAACGAAGGAGGCGAGATCAAACGGAAAGAAAAGTGGCATCGGTATGAAAAAGTAAATGCACTGACTGCCACGGCGTTTGGGGGCAAAGAATGCATCAGAGAGAGGGTGGCCCTGTGGAAAGTATCTGGGGTCCAGAGGGCGGGGCTCACATCCGGCCACGTGCCCGCTTTGTGGCCAGGAATGAGGTCTCAGCCTTTCAGAACCTTCCTTCCTTCATCAGCAAAATTGGGGGGGTTTATGGGGGTGATTAAATAAGATTTAGATGTGGGAAGGCTTCCTATTAAGATCATGTCTTAAACTATAAAATTGCCTAACCATCTCAGTTATTATTGCTAAAATAACAGGATGGAAGGAAATAAGTCTAGAAAATACGTCTTCTGTCGTTTCCATGAAAGAGAGAGAGAGGCAAGGACGGAGCTGAGCCTAGGAATTAAAGCAGCCCAGGACTTTGTCCTGGACCCTGGCAAAAATGCTTCAATTTCTCTATAATAACTTAAAGATATTTGTGGTTATCATTTGTATTGAAAGATTTAAGATGAACTTATCATTTCTAAGATTTGGAGAAATCCCCCAAATAATGTACTTCCTAAGATACCATTTGGTTTTAATTTTCAGAGAGCTGACCTCTAAATTTAGGAGAACTTTGTGACTGTGTAGTTGATATAATTCCTTGAAAGATCAGTTTGATGATCAAGAAATAATCATGGTGATTATCAGTACTACTAGGTCTTTAGGTAAGCTAGGCAAATAAAACGTAACAAATACCTGTGTGATTGTAATTTCCTAGGCAGCTGAATGAATCAGGAGTCTGGATCTGGCTGTAACGGGAGAATTGTGAAGTGCTTGCGAACTTCATAGCCTCTCTCAGCCATCCTGCCCTTATACGCCAGGTCCCCGTGGAAATTCATATGATTCCCCCACACAGGAAATAGTATTAAGAACAAGATGTTTTTGCCCTGACCAGTGTGGTTCAGTTGGTTGGTCATCCTTCTGGGTTGTGGGTTTGGTCCCGGGCGGGGCACCTAAGTGAGGCAACCTGTGGATGTTTCTCTCTCACATGGATGTTTCTCTCCCTCCCTTCCCCTCTCTCTAGAAATACATAAATAAAATCTTTTTAAAAAGAAAACAAGATGCTCTTTAAAATTTACCCACAAGGGTGTCCTGTGCTGGTCTCAGAAATTGTTTAGTCCAACTTCCAAGAGAGAACCTTGGAAGGAATAAGACCAAGGACAATAGGAGGGAGCCAGAGAAACTGGGGAGTGGTGGAGAAATTGGGGAAGCTTCCAGAAGCTTCGTAGTACTAAAACCCCCATCTGGTATCCAGAGGCCAAATCTCAGTTCATGGGGCATCGCCAGTGATGCCATCTCATTGGGTTACTTGGAGACCTTCCTCTTAAAACCATCCCCCACACCCACTAAACAGGAAATGCAAGCTACTTGAACTGAACAGACAACCGCCCCTTGGTCCCCAGCCCCGACCTGTACATTATTCTTTACTTTCCATCCTGCTGGGCCGAGCACATCCACTTAAGAGATGCAGGACAAGCCATTAGAGATTGTGAGAAAAAGAAGCCCTGGTAATGATTCTCACACTCAGGAAACTTCCAACGGCAGGGGTGAGATGAATGAATAAGCTACCGGTTTTGATGTTGGCATTAGCACTTTGGCTTAAGATATGGAGTTGTAGCAGATTTGTCACACTTGAAATTCTAGTTGCTGGCTTAAAATCCTAAATCGGTTTGTCACTTGAGTAACTTGATTGAGAAAGTAGGAACCTGGAGAGATTGCTTGGGCCACGCCCACTTCAGAGACGTGACAGATACCGATAACAATCTCCACTAGGGCTCGAATCTCGAAAAACAAGCCTATAGCGAATAGTGTGCCAATGAACCGTGTGTTTCCAAAGCAGATGTTCGGCAAATGCTGTATATGCGATGAAAAGAAAACAAAAAAGATGATTTTTTCCTGATTCTAGAAAAGATAGCTAACTACCACTTTGTCTCTGTGCATACTTTGTTAGAATCCTATCTGCATAAGTTAAATATTTATGGCGCGGGATTTAGTCGTTTTCAAAATGCATTGTGATTTCTGGGGTATCTATGCATGTGCAGGTGACTGTGGGGAATCATGGGAAAAACTAAGACCTCTTGACATTGGCAGTAGAGCCAGACCCGGCACCCCAACCTGCCTCCCAAAGCACAACACCAACCAGATGATTACGCTAAACCTTTCTCTTCAGGCCCCAAGTGAACCTTTTCTAAAGGATCTGTAAGTGTATGCAAAAGAGCAGGGGCACCTTTCTGAGCCCAAAAGGCATACTTCTTTTTCTTATTATTGTTTCCAGTTCTCCCTTTTTGTTGAATTTATTGGGATGACACGGGCTGACAATATCATACAGGTTTCAGGGGCATAATTCCACGACACTTCATGTGTGCATTGCATTGTGTGCCCACCACCCCAAGTCAAGTGTCATCCCTCACCATTATCCCCCTTTACCTGCTCCTACCTCCCCTCAGCCCCCTTTCCCTCTGGTCATCACCACACTGTTGTCTGTGTCCATGAGCTTTTACTCTTTCATTCTTTCTGTCTCGATCCTTCCACTTCCCCCGCCCCATCTCTCAGACCCCCGCCCCTGAACTGTCACTCTTCCCTCCGTCCATGAGTCTGTCTCTATGTGGCGTGTTCCTTCATTCTGTTCATTAGATTCCACACGTGAGTGCATATCTCTGCAGTTGATCCAGTCTTAAATGGACAGGGACTTCTGAAGACCCTTTTCAAACTGGGTTTGTTGGATCCAGTCTGCGACACAGAGGGGCTGGAGTAGTCCCCCTGGGGGAGGAGGGGGAAGGCCTCCTGACCAGGAACAGAGAGGAGGAAGGGAAGCCTGGGGCCCAGCGCCACTCCATCCCCTCCTGGGTGAAGGGAGGTGCCCACTCTGGCCCGCCTCTCAGCATCATCTTTAGGACCACGCTAACGGGTCCTGAAAGTGAGAGCCCAGAATACAAAGCACTGAGTAAGGAATTCATGATGAGACCTGCGTGAGAGACACCATGCGGCGTGTCTCACGTCTCCTTAGACAGCCAGCCCTCCCCTGAGCACTGGCCCTCGGCAACACGGTGCTTCCCTCCAAGGTCAGTGGGTTCCACAGCATGAATAAGCCTGCAGAGGGAACCTTGTCCGGGCCCCTGTCTCCCCACCATGAACTCAACCATGAACAGGATGCTCCTTTTGTTTTCACCCATCTTTTAAAGCTGATTTTTGATGAAGCAAATAGCACACGAATACAGTCTTGTAAAAAGATTCAAGTAGAGATCAAATAAGTGCCCCTGTGCCTCAGCAAACCCCACAGTCTCACCTCCCACCCTAGAAGTGGCCATGGAGGGTTTATTGAGGTTCCTAAGGGAGATCACACGAACAACAGACCATCTTTTCCATCAGGAAACTTTCTCTCAGGATGAGTTCCAATTACTTTTGCCGTAATGTTATTGCTGACGTTTCTGGGGAGGGTTTACTTTCTATCCAACTACAGATGATCAATTTTATATATATATATAAAAAATATTGAGGGCTTGGCAATGGCAATCGGGGGCAGAACTGCTTAATAAAAACTCGTGTGGAAATAATTCATCATTGTTTTGGACATAAATAGCATCAGTGGTTCGCTAAGCTAAAGATCCTCACCTTAGCAGCGCAGAGCCTTGAAGCTGGGAAGGTCAGTGTAGGAAGGTCCAACCTTCGTGCTTTTCCCCGCGGTCTGAACCAGTCATGGCAACGTTTCCCCCTGCCACGGTCACAGTAGCTGTACAAGTTAAAGACGATTAGATCAGTAGCATAGTTGCAGTTACAGAGGGTGTGCACTGTGGGGGGGGGCGGGGAAACGCTCCCCAGACTACCCTCATCTTCTTCCTGGGTGCCATTTTGTCCCTCTCCTTCATTTCATGGGAGGGGAAATAGAAAATCAGGGAAGTCACCCCTTCTTTCATTGATGGACTTTTTTTTTTTAATTTAGAGAGAGAGAGAGAAGTGGGGTGGGAGAGAGAGAGATTTGTTGTTACACTTATGTATGCGTTCAATGGTTGATTCTTGTATGTGCTCTGACCGAGGATCGAACCTGTAACCTTGGCATATCAGGATGAGGCTCCAACCAGCTGAGTACCTGGCCAGGGCAAGTCGTTTTTTCTTTAAGACTCCATAGCTGGTCCCTAGTGGAGCAGAGGTCAGAGCTCTGCATCCCCTCTCCCAGTGCTGTTTCTAGTCTACAATCCATCTTCAACAGGTACCCCTTGCTCACATCCTGCACTGAGAAATCAGGCATAACCAAGGCTGTGAAATATAATGCAGCCAAGGCTCTGCCTCCCTCTCTGGCATTACTCAAGTGCTGCCAAGCTCAGGGCACCCCCCCTCACACCGCCACACACACTTCCCAGTTCATCCACTGCCACCCCAGCCTTCCAAACGCTTCCAGGCAGGGTGCCCAAGTGCAAGGCCATTCCATTTTCTGGAAATCTAGCTGCTGAGCCTCCGCATTTAGTAGAATGAACAGAACCCAGCTTTCAAGGCTGGAAAATCTGGCTTTTTCTTCTAACACCCCCACTTCAAGGGGTGTGACACTGGACAAGTCACGTAACTTAGCTCAGGCTGCTTTTTCCCCTGGAAAACCATCTGCCCTACCTTAGAGAGTTGTTATGGGGGGCAGATAACACAATGCTTACAAAAGCACTTTGTAAAAAAAAAAAAAAAAAATGCTCCAGGCAGATTGTCATTGTTACCGATGTTTGGCTCATCCTTAATTTCTTCTTCACTGATGCCAGAACAAAAAAGTTGAACAATGCAGAGACCTAGGGCTGCACTTCTGCTTAGGAGTCCCCTGTATTGCAGGAGCTATAAAAGGCTTTCCAGCGTGTAGATGAAAACAAGACAAAACAAAAAAGAAGAAAAAAGAAGCAGCAAATACTGCTTGGTTTTGCATTTTCCCTTCTGTTTTCTGATGAGAGTCTGTAAGGCCCGCGAGTGCAGAGAGAACCTCAGAAGACCGAGTTTGCTGAGGATAAGCACCAAAGCCACCCGATGATTATCAGTACTTATCTCCTGCACACTCACTTCTGAGCTTCAAAGGCGGGGAGCTCTATCTTGGGGTGCCGTGTGCTGAGGGGAGGCAGCTCCCCCAAGGCCCCAGTTGCAGGTGTGGCCCAAGAGTCCTTGTTCCCCCCACGCAAAAGAAGGAAGCTGAAGGTTTACCCCATGTTTGGGGATGGGTCGTGGGGCAGAGGGAGCAGCAGAAGAAAAAGGAGTGTTTTGAAACAAACTCCGAAAGGCTGAGAAAGGAGGAACAGTGGCGACGGAAGGCAGACTACCTACACTCTCCCCCACCTGCCCCCACCCCACCCTCACTCGTCTGAATGCTTAATCTTCCAAGTAAACCTGTGGAACCTTCAAAAGGTGTTTTAATTACCTTCATCTGCTCCTTTCCCTGCTCTTTTGGGTGGACCTAGGACTTTCTATTCCGAACAAGTGTTGGCAGGGAGTGGGACAGTGGGAAGGGGGAAGGGAAAGAAGAGGGGAGGGGGAGCCAGCATTTTATTAGGCTGTTGAATTTGATTTATTAGGGGGGAAAAATCCTTCGCTTGCTTGCCACACAGGTTATTCTCAAAGTGAAAACTCTATTTTACTTTGAAAAAAAAAACGGCGAAAGGGCCTGCAGTTATGAATGGGGCCCTTTGTTACCTTCCAGATCGACAAGACAGACCGTTTGGTTCCTGTCTGTGCGCGAGCAAAGGAGTGCAGGGGCCTGGGAGACAGATGTGGCCTTAATTGCATGGAAATATTAGAAGATCGTTAAGCCATTTTGACAGGATTTTCCTCTTGCTGCTGGAGCAAAGGGCCACATCTGAAGCTGCATCAGGCCCGGTTGGACCCTCTGGTGGGGCCCCTTGTCCCCACGTGTGAGGGACACAGTGGGGCTTGATTCACTTGCCCTGATATTAGAGGGAAAGAGATACCTCCTTGCCGTCAACGTCCACTCTCTGGTCCTAAGGGCAGACAGTAATTTCGCTTGAAGCCCTCCAGCTCAGAGTGGGGGTCGGGGGGAGGAGCTGTGTGGTGGAGGGAATATTTGGGAAAGTGTGCGCACACAGAGGGAGCGTGGTCAGATCGTCGTTGAACTGAAAGACATGTTCCGCCGTAAAGCTCTCAGGGGGTCGCTGGGGCCTGAAAGAATAAACCTGTTACCACAACAAATAGTGGCATCTAAGCCCATCTTTTCTATCTACTCTCTCCTCCCCGTTCCTCCTGGAGCCCACCTTTGGGGCTTGCAGAAGCAGGCCTCCTGAGAGCCCTGAAGTCAGGGAAATCCTTGAACAAAGTCGATCAACCTCCTCCCTCCCAGGCTGGCCCGCCTGGCTCCTCAGCATGTTACCTCCTCCTTCCCCTAATTGCCCCAGGTGGTTTTCTGTATGCTTAGAGAATGCCATTTTTTTTTTCAACATTAGCCTAAATTAAAAATAATTAGGAGGCTTAATCTGCTGGGAGGGAAGGGGAAATCTCTCTAAAACTACCATTCAGTAATCGCTGAGTTACACAAGTCAATGTTTTAGATCAGATCTTTCTCGGTTAGCTCAGCCCCTCTGATGCTGCCAGTTGGGGCCTAGTGGGGGTCAGTACTGCACAGCCCCCCCTTCAGAGGGGTACAGTAACCTGAGCATCCTAATGCTGGGGGCCACTTTTTAGAGTTGGGGTGGTGGGTGGTTGCTTAGATGACATGTGGACCATGGACTGAGAGGGATGGGGACAGGGTGAACAGAAAGGAAGGGAGATGGGGAGGAGGGAGATGATGTTAGCAGCAAAGATCCTGTCTTCTTGCACATGTTGGGAGCCCAGAGGGAGAAAGGGAAGGGCCGCCAGGCAGCGCTGGCAGGCCAAAGCCACCAGGCTGTGCGCAGCGGAGTTGATGCTCTCGTAGAGGCTGAAGGTGTGAGAGGCACCGCTGATGTGCGGCAGGGCCAAGAGCATGTAGTCTGTGAGCTCCGGGGTCAAGTCCAGTCATCACCCACTGGGACGTGGGCCCTGAGGCTTGAGCTGCCTTTCGGTGGGTCAGGGTGCAGAGCGTCTCACTGCGGGGCCTTCCCACTGCCCTGACAGATCACCTATCACCTAAGTAATGTTTCAGGACCTCCCGGGAGAACCGTGAATTCTGCTAAATGGAGACAGCGCTCTTGCCAACTCCTTACGAAGGGGCCCTTCTCCAGCGGTGGTGGCGAGGCTCTGCTCGGCTCTCCCTGCTGCATGCAGTTCAGAGGATGGGAAGAAGTGTCTACCTGAGGCCCCGGCCTGCTATTTATGACCAGGAAAGTCCCTGGTACATTTGTTGACAGTCAGTGAAGTGTTAACACCCTGCCCTGGGCCACATTCCTACTCAGTTCACTGCCCTCCCCTCCTCTGAAATCCCCCTGCCTTGGCAGTTGGTTGTGCCATCTCTGTGCTTTGGGTCCCGCCACCCTCTGCTGAGGCGCTGGGTCGGTGGCCTTGCTGCTCTGCAGAGGCCACACTGGGGTGGCCAGGGAAGCCCTCAGCTGGGGCTGTTCACAGTCGCAGCACCTTACGCTTACCAGAGTTCTCTGCTGGAGCTTTCTCATTTCTTTTAAGCCTCGCAATATGCCGTAATTCCCGTCCTATTTAATTCAGCACCTTCTCCTACCCTCACCTCCAACCAGGAAGCCTAGGCTGTGACCACACAGCACATGGGGAGCTGTTGCCTGCTCGTTCAGGGTGACCCTCGTATGCACAGGATCATCTGCCTCTTGTCAAATATATAGTTCACTGAAGAGATATAATCGTATCCGTGGAGGGAAAGTTTCCACAAATCTCATTTTGTAGTAATCGACAGATGCCATTAAAATGTGGGAGTATCACTTGGCCATTGACATATCCCTGACTTTTTCCACAGTGCCTGATACATAACATGTGTCCGGTAAATGTTGGTTAAATGAATGAATGCATCAATGGATGAATGCTTTTTCACGATAAACGTGTGCTGTGATCCATAATGGGACAGGGTGTGTTAAAGAAATATTTAACACGACCCTTGCTAGATTTGACACATAATCGGGCCAGCAAGCACCAGAGTCTACAACTGTGTTGGTCAGTGTGGTCACCACTAGTAACAAGTTGCCTTTAAATTTAAGTTAACTAAAATAAAACTTTTAAATTCAGTGCCTCGGTCACACTAGCTGCGTGTCAAATACTCAGCGGCCACACACAGCTCTTGTGTATTGCACAATGCAGAACTTACAACAGTTTCTAGCACAAAAAGTTCTATGAGCCCCAATGTCTACTGGTCTAGAGAGAATCAGATTAGAGTTCAGCTCCATTCTGTGTAGAAGATAATAGGCTTAAATAAAGTCTCTTTGTTGTTTCTTAATTCTGATTTTATTATAAGACTGAGATTGAAGAGCATATCCTAGTTCTTTCCCAGAACCCTCGAACCTTTTTTTTTCAATCCTCACCCAAAGATATGTTAATTGATTTGAAAGACAGAGAGAGAACGTGAGAGAGGGAATTATCAATATGAAAGAGAAACATCGATCAAATGGATTGGTTGCCTTCCATACATAATCTACCTGGTGATGGTCTAACCCACAACCTAGGTATGTGCCCTGACAGAGGATCAAACCAGCAACTTTTGGGTGTAAGGGATGATGCTCCAACCAACTGAGCCACCCAGCCAGGGCCTCAGACCTTTTCAAAAGTCACTCAGGCTATTAGACCTGAAACCTTTGATCTAGGATTAGAAGGAGCAAGATAACCCCAAGGCTTCCCCAAAGACATTTTGCTCCTGCAGTTCCCCAGAAGGACAGCATTGGGAAGGTTGACATCAGTAAGTATGGCCTTCTCATGAAAGTCACCATATTGAACGTGAGAAATCTGAATCATGCAGAAAACCACGCAGAAGGAGCAGCGTGAGAACTAGGCAGCCTTTCCCTGAAGGAAAGGGAACCGAGCAGGGAAGAGCAGCTGAGAAACTTTCAGAAGAAGTCTTTGGACATCTCCTCAAGGCATCCCCACCTGGTGGGCTGGCTTCCTGTTTCCCATCGGTTTTTGGAAGGTCAAGGCTTAAGCCTCACTGCCACCAGGACACAGGACCTTGAGACAGACAGACAGGCATGGCTCCGACTGGGCAAGGCCGGTACGTCCAGAAGCTTCCAAGAGCAGAACACTAAGTACCCTTCATAGAGTAACTAAATCAGTCCCAAGTCCCTGGGAGCTGTCAGTGGGCTTCAGCTGGGTTTTCTGTTCAAATAGCTTTACTGAGATTGACAAAGAAAATATGCCCATGTAATCCCACTGAGATATTTTCATTGGAAGGCTATGGCAGGGCTTGTTCACAAAATATCTGCCTTTCCTATAGATGGATGCTGAGAGACAGGAGGCTCCGTGCCAGACAGCCTAGGTTTGGCTCTCAAGTCAAACCAGAATGAAGGCCAGCCCAGTGGGTGGCTGCTCTGAGCGTGGCTGCCAGCCGAAAGACCAGCTGTGTACCGGAGATGGAGTCTGAGCGCCCAGATGAGCGGACGCTTGGCCTCTGTGTCCAGACAGGGCTGTCCTCGGTTCCCCTTCTCTCCTCCCTGGAAGAGAGAGCCAGCATGACAACCCATGAGGCCATGGAGCTAAGACACACTAAGACACCCCAAATGTCCTCGTAGGTAGCATAGCTGCAGAATGCATCGTCCAAAGCGAGATTGGAGCATGAAAGGAGCAGCTAGGAAGCGTTTTCTGGAACAACAGGCATAAACTGGAACTGTGTCCCAGGCAAATGGGCTGTGGGACCAACCCCCAAGCAGATCTGGGGATTGAGGCCCTCAGAGCGTCTTCCAGATCATCAGAGCCCATCCTTTCACATTATGGGTAAAGAAAGAGGCCCTGAGAAATGAGGTGCTTTTTCTCTAGTAGAACCAGTGGATTCTAATAGAAGATTAAGCTTGGGGAGTGCTTACGACGTGGCAGGTGAGCGATGGAATACTATTATTATCATCACTATTTTACTGAAGGGAAGCTGTGGCACAGAGCGATCAAAGAACTTGCCCAGCGCCATAGAACTAACAAGCGGTAGGTGCACAGTCCCGACCCTGGCAGTCTGGCTCCTCCGGGGACTCACCAGCCTCTCTGAGTGTTAAACTCACTCCGTCCTTTGCAGCAGCTTCTGTCATTGTGCACATTCTAAAGATGAGAGAATCAAGATGCTTAGCTAGTGAGTGTTAATAACATCTGTGGAAAACTACAAAGAAAGTCATCCTTGAAGGATTTCCATTGAGTTGGGAAGACAATATAAACTGATAGAGAACTATAATATAAGGCAGGAGTTAAATACCAATAAAGGCACGTGACAAGGCAGTCTAGAATAAAGTGTGGAATTCGTGGTGCAGATAGAAAGGGCGGCAGACTCAGCAGAAGGAGGGGTTACTGCAGTGGGCTGGAGGGGGCGGTGGAGCTTGGGGAGTTCTGGAAGGTCACCTTCCACCTGTCTCAGGCTCTGCCTCTTCCAGGAGGCCTTGCCTAAGACCCCACTCACTGTCCTCTCCTCCCACTTGCATCTGAGGGTCTGTTTTGATATCCGTTGTCTCTCTGGACCTGAGCTCCTTGAGGACAAGGATGTGATTTTTTTTGCTCTCATGTATCTTGTCCCTGCACTTCAACAAATGCCTGAAACGTAGTAAGTCCTCCATAAAGTTGGGTGAGTAAGTGAGATGTGATGAGTCAGAGGGGAGGAGGAGGCAAGTCTGTGCAGATAAAGGGGGAAAAGTGCTAATTTTCAGATGTGTTTGCAAACACCCAAAGAGCAGCCCAGAAACGTATATTTAAGTTGGCGTCTAAAGATGAGAAATGGGTGGTAGGTCTTATATAACCAAAAAAAGAGAAACTATTGGAAACAGGGCATTAAAATGCAGATGAAAGAACGAGGGAGTCAGAGGAATGAGGCTGGGATGCAGGAATCAATGGAGAAGACGGAAGGGAAAAATGAACAGAGGGTGCAATGGGAACCAAGGAGCGGAATACAATAGGCAGGGAGAGGCCCGGGCTATTGAGTCAGCCCAGAAAACGGGCACCACCTCCTTCCGTTACCCTCCTCGTCAAAGTCGTGGCAACGGTATGGTAACCACGTGCCCTCAGCCCACAAAAGAACGAAACACCGTGGATGGGAGGGGTCCCCCAGATGTGGAAGTTGGGTAGATGGCACACTCAAGACTGGGTGGCCAGGAGGTCGCCAAGCATAGCTCCTCAGGCATGAACCATAGAAAGGAAATAGCCATTGAGAACTGGGAAATGGATTCAGGGGCGCCCCTTTCCCCAACTCCCGGTGAGGAAATAAAATAAAATGGGGTCTCTCCTGCTATGCCTTGTCTGTCCATCAGGGTAAGATGGCTTCTCAAGGCCAGGTTTGCCCTCGTCCCACTGCCAGGGTGCCCCTCGGGTACAGCTGGAAGGAATAGAGCCGAGGGCCCCAGTGCGCATGTTTCCTCATGGACTTCCTGTGATCATAAGGGCACCAGTTGCCATGAAAACTGTCACGCGGGGACATTCTCGGATAAGATCATAGCTTCTAGGAAAAGAACCTCAGTTGTTATTGGGGAGAGCAGCCAGTGGCTTCTTGTTTAAATTTGAACAAGAAACGGTCACTGGGTGTGGCTAGTGAAAAAGAAATGGACAAGCCTGGGGTGCAAGGCTTGATGGAAATTGCTCATAGCCGAGAGAGAGAACAGGAAGTCTGGCTGCTGTCGTGGTGATGGCAGGGGAGGGAAGGTCTTTGCATTTCCTATCGTGCTCTGGGTTTTTTAGCCATGAAAAAAAGGCATTGCTGCCCAGACTAGCGTGGCTCAGTTGATTGGAGTGTCCTTCCATAAACCGAAAGGTTGTAGGTTCGATCCCCAGTCAGGGCACATACCTAGGTTGTGGGTTCAGTTCCTGGTTGGCAACCAATATGGAGGCAACTGATCAGTGTTTCTCTTTCCCTCTCCCTTTCCCTCCCCCCAATCTCTAAAAGCAATGAAAAAAATGTCCTCTGGTGAAGATTTAAAAAGAAAAAAAGGCATTGCATGCCTACTAGGTGCCAGGAACAGTTCAAGCAACTGGGATAAAAACAGTCAATGAGGTTGACACGGTCCCTCCCTCCAGGGCGCAAACTTAGTCTTTTTGAAAAAGGATGGGAAAGTTCCCATGAACCCAGGCGTTAAAGAAGCACATGAGGGCACATGCCACCTACACTTGCTCCTCTCCCCAGTGCTTACAAAGAATTGCAGAAAGTGCCATTCGCGCCCGCCCCCTGTGGGCTAGTGTCTGTTTGCCCCTGGGGGAGCCCATCATTCACATCTGAACCATCTCACTTACCCCCTTTTCTTTGTCACTCGGAGCCCTCTCTTGTCACCACAGACTAGCCTGAGATCTTTTTGGTGCACCTTCCAGGCCAGACCCATAAAGCCTGGGCCCCCAGGGAAGGTTTTCAAGCTCCCACACTCACGCAATAAGAAAGCTCCAGAACATCGTGCTGGCTCTCAGGCTGTTCTAGCATCCCTGCCACGGGTGACATCCAGACTCCGATGACGCACTGCAGCGAAGCCCCAGAGGATGCTTCTCCAGGCTTTCAGCTCTCTGTGGTCTGGGCAGTGGGGCCATTCATCATCGTCAAAGAGCGTTAAACGTTTGCTAGACGACAGTTAAAATTTTCCAGGAACCAAGAAGTTAGGTAATTTGCCCAAAGTCACAAAGGCCATAAAGCTCCCCACTGACCCAGCTGGTAGCCAGTGCCTTTCACTGGAGCAGATTTTTAAAGCAGCACTATTGAGCGAAGAGAGAGACGAAGCGGCTTGCTTCCTCTGCCCTTCGCCTTTGGACCCCTTCTGCAGCAAACATGCTCAGGGACCCTCTGGGGGATGGAGCCTGCCCCCAGCCTCAAACAGATCCCCAGGATCCTCCCGTGCCACCACCTGTGCAGTCAGAAAGTCACACTCCAGCTCAGGGAAGACAGTCACGTACACAACCACTCATGTGGCACCGGCACCAGGGCACCCAACCCCTTGGCTTGGAGCAGATTCCCGGAGGACCTGCTGTGCCAGTCGCTGACCCTTCCATTGTTCCGGGCAGAGAAGGGAAAGGAGGGGCCCAGAGCAGCAGCACTTGAGCCACGGGTATGGAAGTGTTCCGGTATCTTTTCTGGCCAGTAGAGCCACCCCCAGGCAACCAGGCAGAATACTATCCCAATGCAAGTGACAAGCAGTGAAACACACAAGGAACTGCTTCTGCTGGTGTTTCAGGGTCACCTCTGTGCACTGCTGCCTCCCACCAGCTTCTCCCCGTGGCATCGGGGTTCTGTTCGGATGGTTGACAGTTCACCTTTTCCTCCAGCAAGGACTTTATTTCACCCTTCTGTCCTGTCAGGGCCAACCAGACAACACGGCTCGATTCCTAACCGTAGTGAGTCTCAATGCCTCACCCGCGTTCTGCCCTGGCCCTTGGGCACCGCGGGGTCCATCTCAGTGGTCAGGTTACCCCCTTTCAGCAGAAATGAGCGTGGCGTCTGGACTGTCGAATGTAACAAATTTCACACAGCAGAGCTGTGTGGACCTTTCTGCTGTCCCCATTGCCATGGACAAAAAGCAGCTTGGAGAGAGGGCGGACCTACTGCAAAAACAGCAAATGTCCCTTCCTGGGGCTCAGACCAACCTCTGCCTCCCTTCCACTTACCTTCCACATGCAGCACTTTTTTTCTTTTCTTTTCAGCAGTAAAATCATTCTCTGTGGGAGGAGGATTTAACTTTGATCTTTACAGATGCCCTTTAAATGTGGTTATGGTCAAAAAAGTGACTGTGAAAACTCAAAGTCAACGGGCAAAGGTAAATGCCCACGGGAGAGCCGGAGAAGGGTCTACCCGGAGACAGTGATTAAGAGAGGGCCACGCTCTGGATTTTGTTACATGCGTGCCTTTATGGGACCGAGACCCTCTTCTCTGAACTCATTTAGGCTTGTTCCCTTAATTTATTAAACTCCATTAAATAAAGTACTTTCATCTGCAAAGGATTCCGATTCCATTTTCTACGCACTTGGCTGGCTGCCTTTTTCCAGGTCATCCGCGGCAGGCGCCCCCTCCCCAGTGAGTGAAGATTTAAGTGCCAGGGAGGGGTAAAGGGGACTGCGGGGTGAGTGGGGCAAATTTCTAGAAGATACTTTAGAAATCAACCAAGCACTCTGAGCTTCCAGGGCCGATGGGCTACGTGGCCCAGCCTGGGATTAAAGTGAGCAAACTGGAAAGGTTTGGGGAAGAAACTTTGCCTCAGGCCACCAACTCACAGGGTCACTAGTTAAGAGACCTAAGGCAAGTGCTGGGAGTCTTTTTTTTTAAATATTTTATTTATCTATTTATTGTTAGAGAGAGGGGACTGGAGGGAGAAAGTGAGGGAGAGAATCATTGATGTGAAGAAACACTGATCGGTTGCATCTCATCTGCACGCTGGCCGGGTACTCAGCTGGCATCCCAGCCGTGTGCCCTGATGGGAAATCAAACCAGTGACCTTTCTCCTTGCGGGGAAGATGCCCAACCAACTGAGCCACACCCACCAGGATAGTACTGAGGCTCTTGAAGCCTCAGATTCCTTTCCAATTATGCGAAGATCCTCACTCCCATCTTTTAAGACGAGATTTAAGGCTTAGAAAGGCTAACTGAGGTAACAGTTGTGTAAGTTCCTTGGAAGCGTCACGCTATCAAATAGCCCTTGATCTATTTGTTCTTTCCAGCTCTAAAAAAGTGCTGCTTGTTGTTGTCTGCGGGTAATTCCGCTGTTATCAGAGGACTTGAGTCTTTTCTTAAAAAAGATTTTATCTATTTATTTTTAAAGAGAGGGGGAAAGGGGGAGAAAGAGAGGGAGAGAAACATTGATTGGTTGCCTCTCACACATGCCCCAAATGGGGACCAAACAGAAACCCAGGCAAGTGTCCTGACCTGGAATCAAACCAGTGACCTTTCACTTGGCGGGATGGCGCCCAACCCGCTGAGCCACACCCGTCGGGGCAAGGACTCAGGTCTTTATGCTGAGATGGAGTCTCCCTCCCTTTACGAACCTAAAGAGCCTATGCTTTGTGCCTCAGCTTCCCCACCTGGTCAGCCGTGGTGCTGGTCCCTGCCACCCAGCACCACAGGGCAATGACACACAATAATTACCCTCAACCTCTTTTGACATGAGTTCTCTTAGCGGATGTTCAGTGGCTGCGTAAGAAATGACCCCCAAACATAGTGCCATAAAACAGCAATCATATTCCTCAGTTTTGTCAACCTTCATCTGAAGGTTCCTCAGTCCCAACTCTGGAGGTTGATGCTGGCTGGTGGCTGGTGGCTGGTGGCTGATGGCCTCGCGTCCCTCCATGTGGGCCTCTCGGTGCAGTTCCTCTGCTTGAGCTGGTTTGGGCTCCCTCACAGCATGGTGGCTGGTTTCTAAGGACTGGGAGCCCAAGGCAAAGCAAGAGGCAGGTGGAAGTCATAATGCCTTTTATCACTTTGACTTGGAGGTCATGCAAGGTCACTTCTGCCGCCTTCCATTCGTAGAGGCGGTCATAAAGTCTAGGCTCAAGGGGAAGAGAAAGCGAGCCTGCCTCCTGATG
This sequence comes from Micronycteris hirsuta, assembly GCA_004026765.1. Classification (NCBI taxonomy): domain Eukaryota; kingdom Metazoa; phylum Chordata; class Mammalia; order Chiroptera; family Phyllostomidae; genus Micronycteris; species Micronycteris hirsuta. Next base: position 199,837 of record PVJI01000372.1, read on the forward strand.
GGAAGGGGCAAAAACTGGGAATATTGCCCTGGCCATTTGGGGCAAAGATAGCCTGCCGGACAGGAGCCCTGCGCAGCGGAGCTTTCAGTCCACATTTGGTGGCTGATTGCTGTTTTCTACCTTCTTTCTTTCTTTTTTTTTTTGAAATAGATTTTATCTATTTATTTTTAGAGAGAGGGGAAGGGAGGCAGAGAGAGAGAGAGAGAGAGAGAGGGAGAGAAACATCAATGTGCGAGACAAACTTGAATCAGTTGCCTCTCACATGCCCCCAACCGAGAACCTGGCCCACAGCCTAGGTATGAGCCCCGACCAAGAATCTAACAGGTGACCTTTCGGTGCACAGACCAGTGCTCCACCCACTGAGCCACGCTGGCCAAGGATCCACCTTCTTTCTCATTCAAATTTCAGGAAATTTACCTTCTCTTCCCTGTTTCCACCTGCCTTCTGTGGGATGGAAATAACGAGCTAGAAGGGGGCTGGCCATCAGAAGAGGGAGGAGCAAGGGGCTTGAAGTAACTCATAGAGTCCACCCTCTCCTGACACTTCCACTGAGACCATGGTGAGACCCCGCGCCCAGCGCCGCTCCTGCAGAGCCTGCTGGTTTCTGAAGGGAAAAGACAGAGGACGCTGCTCCCTAAAGTCTTGCCTGCATTTCCTGCACCCTCTGGCTGGCAAGAAAAGGGACTTCGTGTCTTCATGCAAAGAACATAATAAAAAGGCAAAGCTCACGCTGCTCGAGGCAGCGACTGGGAAATTGGCTTTGCAGCAGCAGCCTGGTCTGGGAGTCAGATGGACCCACTGAGTAGGGGCAGCGGCAGGGGACTTGGTCTGGCTGCTTCTGACATTCCTTCCACTGGCCTCCAGCGAAGCTCCTCGGCCACAGAACCTCTCCTTAAAGATTCCAGGCAGGACAGGGGAAAGGAAGGTGGAGGAAACCATGTGGGCCACGTCTCCAGTCATTCCCCGTGCTAGAAATAAAACTCCGCCTAACTGTAGGAATTAGGAAAAGGCTGGGGAAAGTTGGGACTTTTCCTTCTCTAGCTGCATTTGGCTCCTAACTGTGGATCATGCACATCATTCCTGCACCGGGATTTCCTTTCCGGATCCCCGAACAGAAAGGGGAGGCCTGGGCACAGCCCTTCGGCCCGCTCTTGCTGCTCTGCAGGCGATTCCATCTCTGCTCAGCAACGCTGCCTGGAGATGCAGTTGTTCTCTCATCACTCATATCAGCAGGGCCATCACATGGCGACGTTCTGACCACATCCCCCCATCACTTAACTGATAGGCACACGGAAAATAACCTCTGACTTGATCTAAGGAAAACAAATGTTAGAAGATTCATCTGCTAGTAGAAAAAAGGGAAAGAAAAAAAAAATATATATATATATATATTATACACACATCTATATAACAAACCCCAAAACAAGAGACGTTCTTTAAATTAGTGAATTTACAGAAATGCACGCAGCTATTTCCTGCCTGTGTGATACAGGAACGGTGATATGAGTAGGTGCTAGCCCCCTGCTGTGTTGATGATCTAGGCAGAGATGCCTCCTCCCCTCACTTGTGTGGCTGTGCAGCACAGCTTTACCCATGCCCCCTAGAGGCTGAATTCAGAAGCCAGAAAGATAAGGGACTGGGGCCCAATGGAGCAATGTCTATGCTTGGAAAAGGACAATGGAAAACTCAAATGAATGCAGTAAACTCAGTACTCTAGAAAGCCCATAGAATTCACATGTCTAAATCTAACTGTTATCTCCAAGCTGGTTGATTTTGAGCTTTAGGCAACCTTGGTCACATTTAAGTAACCAACAGTTGAGAAGGGGGTAATCTCACTGGTTTTATCTGTCTCCTGTTCCCCGCCCCCATCTCCAACCCAAAGAGGTTCCCACACCATCTCTCTGCATTGTGCTTCCTTATTAACGAAAGAAAGAAAGAAAGAAGAAAGAAAGAAAGAGAGAAAGAAAGAAAGAAAGAAAGAAAGAAAGAAAGAAAGAGCGAGCCTTTTTTTAAATATAGGATTTACTATGTCCTAAGAACTCTAGGTACTTGATGTAGGTATTTCACTTATATGATCTCATTTTATCTTTATTCAAAGTCTGTCTGATTGGGTATTATTATCCCCACTCTACAGATGAGAAAATGAAGTTCCAAAACAAATTTCACCAGGTGATGCACTAACGAGCTTGGACTGGAACTCGGAGCTCTCTGACTCCAAAGACTGTGCTCTCGGTTACAACAAGCCCCAGAGTTACCCTCCAGAGTTTATTCTACTCGGCCAGTGAATGGTAGCGATTAGTTGCCCGCACAGCAGATCTGAATTTGAATCCCAAATCACACTCATTTACTGTGTGACCTGAGCAAGTTGTCTCATTTCTCTGAATATTCATCTGCTTATCTGAAAAAAATAGGGGTGAAAACAGGCATTCCTCCTAGAATTGCTGAGAGGGTTAAATCAGATTACTCGTGTGGAGTAAACAGCATTTTGCACTTAATCAATGCTGTGGTTATTGTCTATTGCCTTGGTCTTACCCAGTGGGGGGAGTCTCACACTGAGACAAGTGTCCTCTTGGCCACCTATCGCTCCTGGCTCCCTGGGCCAGTAGGGGATCATGGGAAGGAAAACTGATATAATTTGGTCAGTGCTTCTGCTGGTATACATGGCCATCTGCTCAGCTCAGGACTAAAAGGCGACTTTGGGGGGTGCCTTTGCCTGAGTTCTCTGGTAATGGAGCCAAAGGGGGTGTCAGGCTCTGTATCTTGTCCCTGCTTGGAGTCCAGGGACCGTGCGGCTCTCTCTGGATCCAGGCTGAAGGACCAGAGCATCCTGAATATCCAGCCTAGCCTTTCCAGTATGCAGCAGGACAAGGAAGAGCACTCCCAGAATCTAGTCTCTGAGCCAATGAGGGCTTCCTCTTACAGTAGCAGCTGATGGGCTACAGAATAACCCTAGCTGGGTGCCACATACGATTAGGAAGCCCACATTTCTTTTCCTCTTTTTTTAAATCCTCAACCAAGGATAAGTTTATTGATCTTAGAGAGAGAGGAAGGCAGAGAGTGTGAGAGAGAGTGAAACATCGATGTGAGAGGGAAATAGTGATCGGTTGCCTTTTACAGGCGTCCTGACCAGGTATCGAAGCTACAGCCTACATATGTGCCCTGACTGGGAATCGAACCCACATCTTTTTGGTGTACAGGATACCGCTCCAACCAACTGAGCCCCCGCCGCCCCCCCAGCGAGGGCAGAGCCCACATTTCTGTACTTCCTACTTGGAAGTCAGTTTTTAGGTAGTGTGCTCTAAGTAGGAGTGCCCAGCCTTTCGGCGTCTCTGGGCCACACTGGAAGAAGAAGAGTTGTCTTGGGCCACACATTAAATACATTGTGACACATGATCACAAAAAAATCTCACAATGTTTTAAATAAGTGTGTGATATTGTGTTGGGCCACATCCATAGCCATCCTGGGCTTCCTGCGGGCCGTGGGCCACGGGCTGGACACCCCTGCAAATCTAAAGCCACCTGGACTCAAAAGTCTTTAAAAGAATCACTTGTCTTCCTCAGAATGAAAGGATGAGTGTAGACCTCAGGGTTAATCAGAGGACTGAAGTCATTAAAAACCAAAGGAATTTAGTTACTCTGAGAAGAATTTATGGATTTTTATGCTGATGCTTTTATATATATGTATTCAGTCTATCACCCCAAAGTTAAATACTAACAATTCCTCAATGAAAAATTCTTAAACACCAGCCCTGGCTGGTGTAGCTCAGTGGACTGAGTGCGGGCTGGGAACCAAAGGGTCCCGGTTCAATTCCCAGTCGGGGCACATGCCTGGGTTGCGGGCCAGGTCCCCAGTGAGGGCCATGTGAGAGGCAACCATACATTGCTGTTTCCCTCCCTCTCTTTCTCCCTCCCTTCCCCTCTCTCTAAAAATAAATAAATAAAATCTTTAAAGAAAAATTCTTAAACACCAACAGTGTACTTGTTTCTGTAATGAGTTTTAAGTTCATGTAAGAGATCTACATTGAAACTTTAAAAGTTTTAAGAGTTTAAGTAAAAGGAAGCAGTTTCATAAAATATACATAAACAACAACAGCTACACATGGGCAGTAAGCTGCCAGCACGTAATTGAATGTCGCCAGCTCAGCAGCTCCACAGCAGATAAAAGCAGAATAATGGTGCCACATCCATGGCAAGTCACCCTCGTGACACCTGCGCGCTTGCAGCCATGACGCGAGATGCTCCCATGTGCCCGTCACTGCAGTCACCCAGCACCGTGCTCCATGTCTGCCTTGTTCTCCTCTGCACCCGTCTCCCCTTATTGTGCCCGCTACCCACAAAGCAGTTTGGAGAAGGTCCCCCTGTCTATCATGAAGACACCAGTGTCCTTGCCAAGGTTCCAATAATATTGTCGCCTTGGGATGTTCCCAAAGCTTTCAGCCCTAAGTAGCCCAAGGGGTGTTATTTTCTTGCAAAGACGGTGAGCCTGTTCTCCTCAATTCTCATTTTTACCAGGGTCCCAAAGCAACTCTCCAAATCGACACTTCCTGCTAAGTGGTCTCCATCCCCTGCCCCCTGCCCATAGTGGGTGCTCTAATTTGATCCAGTCAGACCAGACAGAGAACACTTCCTTCACCTTCTCTCTCTCTTCCCTCAACCACCAATTCTTTTCTCTATGCCATTATGAGAAGAAAGAAAAGAAAGAAAAAGCCCTTTATTTATCATGATTGTGAACTAAAGTGTGTGTGTGTGTGTATGTGTGTGTGTGTGTGAACCCAAACAGTATCTCACTGGGCTTTCAGCTCAAACGGGTCCCAGCACTATCTGGAAGGTTTTGTGGAGTAAGGAAGATCTCATTTACCGCACAAAATGGGAAGGACTGACCGTGCGTCCCGGTGGAAGGGCACTCCCAGCGCAAGGGGGACTAACAGGCTCCAGGCCCCGGGGTGGGCATGAGTGGGGCTTGTTCAGTGAGCAGTGAGAAGAGTCAGCGTTGGACGGGAGTGGCAGCTGGAGTCATACAACGTGGGGTGGACAGCTGCAGCGGAGCTGGGTTCTCGATCACAAGCCAACGAGAACAGACTGGCTGTGGTCGGTCACGAGCAGGATCCCAGGGGTATCAGAGCAGGGGCTGTGGCGGGATAACTGCAGTATTTACAACTTCCCCGGGGGCTCGATCTGACCAGGGAATACGTGGAGACCGGACAGGCTAGAGTGTGGAACTCTGTCGTCACGTGGAAAGAGATCTGCAGGGGAAGCGTGCATGTTGGACCCCTGGTCCCAGACTGGACAGACAGGAGAAGCGTGAAGGTTTCTGGAATAAATCTGGTTTTCTCCTCTGAGGTTGCCACTGGATGAGTTCCCTTTGACTGTGAACTATATAGTCTAAAGGAACCGTCTATTCCAAAATGAGTTCCAAATGGTTTTGCATCCTTTAGCTCACCTACACATTGTCTCATCAATTATTTCTTCCCACTGAGTACCATTCTCCACGATCTGCCTTCACAACCCCAGCTGTGTCTGATCTGCTCTCTGGTGTACCCTCTCGCTGTGAATCCTGGTCTTGCCATCTGCTTGGCCCGTTGTCTGGACCATCCTTCCCTTTCTCACGTCCTGCCCCACTCTCTGTGTGGATGAAGGCGGCAGGGATCTTTCGCCTCTCATCAGACCACCACTATGCCCCACCCTGCCTTCCAGGCCTCCTCGCCTCAGTTATTCCACCGTCTTCCACCCCACCTTAGAGGAAGGGAGAGGGAAGACATTTTGTAATTGGAAACTTCAAAATTCGTGCATGAAATACCAAGCATGTAAGCCCCTCCCCAGAGCAAAAGACAACACCCAGTTCCTTAAAGGTAGTCTCTGTCTGTAGCAGAACTGGTGACTGCTCTTCACCTTGATCTCTGAGAAGGTGTTTATGGGTCCTAGCTGGGAATTGGCCCTTGGCCAAGTGTAGAACCCCAGGAATTTCATGAAGTTGGGCTCGGCCCTCTGGAAGATCACAATGTCACACTTTTCATTGTGGAACCATAATGCTGTGTGTTTGGATGACAGTTCAAAACCAGTTCAGGGTATGGAGCCAGGGCTGCTCCCTAAGTGAACGGTAGAATGGATATAATAAGCAAACGTAGTTGTTACATGGAGATAATAAGGCGTGGATAATGGATACAATTACCGAAGAAGCACAGCTTTCCTCTGAGCATGACGCAGGAGGGAATGAAGAAGGATCCTACCAGATTTTATGTCTGAACCAAGGGACACCCTCTTGGGGAGAATGCGAGCCTTTAAATACTGTGCAGACAGCTCAGCTTTGAAACAGCCATCGCTGGCCAGATCGAGAGTGGGCAAGAGCCTTTGGTGCAGGAGCAGACGTCCTGGAGTGCGTTCCAGAATTCACCCTTGATCCCAGCCAGAAGCAGCCACAGAAGGACCTTTTCCTTTGAAGCACGGTGTCCCCTAGCTGCTAGGGATCAAGAATGGCCCTGGGAGAGACAAGGTGATAGATGGTTAGCCAGTGGAGCAGACTGTCGTTTTAGAGGTACAGGGAGGGTTCAGGAAAGGCGGTGTATTAGAGCTGCCGGGACAATACACCACGGCCTCGGTGGCTTCAGTAACGGAAACTTAGTTTCTCACAGTTCTGGAGTGTGGAAGTCCAAGGTGAGGGAGGCAGCAGGGTTCAGAGGCCTCTCTCCTTGGCTTGCAGGCGGCCACCTCCCTGCTGCTGTTCATGGGGTGGGTCTTCTGTGCATGTGCCTCCCCATGTCTCCCTGTGTGTCCACGTATCTTCCTCTTCCAAGGACATCAGCCAGAATGATTAGGGCCCATAGAAAGGCCTCCTGTCAATGTAACCATCTCTTTAAAGAGCCCACTTCCCAAGACGGTCACCTTCTGAGGCTGGGCTTCAATGAATGAATTTCAAGGGGACAATTCAGCTCCTCACAGGTTGCCTGAGAGAACCTTTGCCTGAACACCGAGAGTCGTCATGACTAACAGTTGTGGGGTGGCGCTTAGTTTGTGCCCGAGGCTGTTGTATTTTCCGTGTGTGATTCCACCTCATCTTCGCAACGGCAGAGTGTCTAGTTCAGGTTATACTCAGTTAGAGACTACTAGCGGCTTTCCTGCAAAGCGGTCAGCTTCACTTCGTGGAAGCACGGGGTACAGTGGGCGCCACACCCCGTCCATGACCTGGGGTCCCTGGGATTTGATGTGACTTGGAATAATGGGGGAATCTCGTTATCATGCTGTGGTTGGTAGATCTCTGGGAAGGGCAAGGCCTCCCTTCTCTGTGAGGGTCTCCACACATGCGGTGTCAGATGACAGGACAGCGGAGGGGAAAACAGAGCCACCTCTTTCAGGGGGTCTTCGCCCACCCTCCCATCCACACAGCCTAGGCCCTACACTCATTCTCGGGCAGGTGGAATCGTCCGAATTAAGACAGGGAGCTGTCATGTCACGGAGTCAGGCGACAAAGGCTGATGAAGCACTCTGTCCCAGGGCGGGGACGTGTAAGACTCACTCGCTCACCATGGGTAGCCCTGACGCCCAAAACGGAGTACTTCTTACAAGCCAGACACCTGTACCTAGGTCCTCTCATTTCATCCACTCGTCACCTCTGAAAAAGCTATTCTTACTCCTGTTTACAGATAAAGAAACCAAAATTAGCTGGGGCCACAGCCCTGCCCCACCCTTCCCCTATGTGGCCTTGAGCCAAGTGCTCACCCTCTCTGGGTGGGTCTCACTGGCCTCACCTGTAGAATGGCTGCTTACTCTCATTTCCCCCTAGCTGGGTCCCAGCACCACCACGCCACACGCACACACGCACGCACTGTGTGACCAACTTTTCTCGGCTGCCCATTCCCCACGCTCCTCTCCAGGAGTCCCAGCTACAGATGCACCAAATGAACACACTCCTATGGATCCCCCACCCCTTTGAGTGCCCAAACTCCCCCCTCGTCCAGGGTAACTGGCAAAGAAACCATCATATTTGCATAAGGGTGAACTTGCCCCAAGTGGGAGGCAGTCAGCATCGGAGAAGTAGCCTGAGGCAGCCTTTGGCTGCCCTGCTAGCTCAGAGGAGGAGGAGGGAAGATGGACTCTGGGCCAAGAGTGACACCGGGCTTTCTCTCTCCTTCTCTGGCCCTCTAGGAGGCTCTCTCGGTGGTGAGTGACGACCAGTCCCTCTTCGACTCCACGTACGGCGCGGCCCATCTCCCCAAGGCCGACATGACCGCCTCAGGGAGTCCTGACTATGGCCAGCCCCACAAAATCAACCCCCTCCCACCCCAGCAGGAGTGGATTAATCAGCCGGTGAGGGTCAATGTCAAGCGGGAGTATGACCACATGAATGGATCCAGGTAAGCCCGCCAGGCCTGTGCGGCTCCCAGGCTGGGCACAGCCGCTGCCAGGCGTGGGGCTGGGGAGGCTGGAGGCTCGCTGCCAAGTGCCTGAGTAGGAGCGTCTGACCTGAGTGGCTTCTGGCATTTAGGGTTTCTGCAGCAGGTGAGGCCCTGGTGCTGAGCCAGGAGCCTGAGTCAGTTCCTAGAGAGCTGAGAGACAAGAGGAGAGAGAGAGAGAGAGGGCCACAGAGGTGAGGGCTGTGGGTGGAGCAGGGCCTGCAAGCTCCCCTGGATCTCTGGACGAGGCTCATCATCTCCTCTGCAGACACGTACGGAACACTGATGTGTCTGGCCCAGGTACAGCCCCCCTTGGGAATAACTTAGCAATAAGATACACTTCTCCATCCTTGTTGAAGATCTTGACCTCTCTGGGTGGGCCTCACCAGAGCAAAGATGACTAAACCGTTCTTGCAGTAAAAGTCCCGAGCTGATGACAGTGGTGGACCCATGGAAGGGCTTGCTGTGTGAGGGAGGACACGGTGCACTTAGAAAGTGTGTTTGGAGTTGGTGATGCCAGCGCAGGTAAGACGGTGCTTCTAGAAGCGCAGGGAGAGCCCAAAGGGAGAAGAATCACAGGGCTGAAGAAGAGCAGGCCTGGGGGCCAGGCAGCCCCGGCGCCAGTCCTGGCTCCGCCCTTGGGCAAGCCATCTGCATCGCCGAGCTCCAGCTTCCTCCTTCCCAAGACAGGGCTGGAGGATCTTCTTCCCAGGCTTGCTCCAAGGGTTAACTCTGATGCTGCAGGGAAAGGACCCAGAACAGTGCGGAGGACTCAGAGAGTGCTAGACGGTGATAGTGATCATCTGAGCAAAGGTTTGAGTGAGAGAAAACCTTGGCCTCATTCCTGAAATACCAGGTAATCCAAAGAGTCCGTAATACAAGGAGATAAATGTAAGGAATAAGAAGGGGGCCCTGAATGACAGGCGAAGAAGTTATGGAACTCATTCCACAGACTGACTGCAAAGACCGACTTAGCATAGCCGTGACCTCTAAGACCGTCAGAGCGGTGATTTCGGATGAGTGAGCTGACAATCAGTGTACACAGAGGGGAGAAGGGGAAGAGTCAGAAAGATAAGTTAAAAGGTTGTAGAAATACCCCAGACAGGAAATTTCAACGTCCTGAATGAGGATAGTGGTGATGAATCTGGAAACCAAGAGGGGCAGAGACACGAGGAGCAAATCACAAGGGTAGTTACCGGGGTCAGGCCAACATGTATGTGAGGGGGGAATCAAAGATGGCTGCAGCCTCGATGTTGCCAAGGAGGCCGGTGCCGTCAGCAGCCACAGGAGCGGGGAGAGGAGACGCTTTGAGGGGAGATGCCGGTGGTCCCTGTGAGACTTTGTGAACAACCAGTAGAAGGCCCAGATAAAAATGTCCACTAGGCTTTGGAAACTAAAGCTCAGATAATATTGTGGGGCTGGGTGTAGGGTTAGGCCTCATGTCTAACGTGTTTGAACTGGGAAATGGATGAGGTCCCCAAGGAAATAAGTCTAGAGAGAGGAGAAGGGAGCCCCTCTCCTCCTGAGAGCCCCCGTGCTCCCTCCTGCCTGTGGGAGCGCCCAGACACACACATCTCAACCCCACTAACCAGAAGCAGCCACCTTCCCCACTCTCTAGGATTTCAGGAAGGCTCAGAGGCTCAGGGCCGAAAGCCCTGTAAATGAGCGTCTCTCCACATAGAAAATGTGGATATTGAGTTCCTCACATTGTAGGTGGGGTCCAGTTTGTCAAACACTCTTCCAACCATCTTATCGTTTGCTCTCCACTACTCTCCTGTGAGGTAGATACTGTAATTACACGCTGACGTATGAAGGCAAACTGGGCTTCGAGGAGGTAAATGACTTGCCCAAGGATTTAGAGGAGGCAAAGCTGGCCACAGAACCAGGCGTTCTCTCCCAACTCCTGGCCGGTGGGCCACCTCCCTGCCCCTCCCCGTCCGCTGTGGGTTGTGTTTTTGCGGTCACTATCTCAGTTCTGCCAACACTCACCCCGGCAGCCAGGGGGCCCTTCAGGAAAGCTTCCCACCTGGCCTGGCCTCCGTGGCTCCCGAAGCCTGGGAACAATCCAGATGCCACCCCTGGAGAGTCTTTGGTCTGTTGGATCCTGAATCCCTCCACCGCTCACCTCCACCACCCACCTCAAGCGGAGCCAGCCTCACCTCTCCTTCTAGGCTACCCCAGCAACACCCTGCTCTACCCCGTCCTCTCGCCTTCCTGACGTCTGTTCTTCAGACCACAGCCGGAGTCATCCTCGGAAATGATTTGACCATCTTGCTCAAAATCCTTTACTGGCTTGTGACAAAAGCCAAAGTCACCCTGCCACCCCTTTGGACACTCTCTTGTCCACCCTGCTCCCCATTTCACTCCTTCCCTCCACACTCCTGCCTCAGAGTCTCTTCCCTTGTGTTCCTTCTTTCTGGAATATTCCTACTTCATCTTGTCTTGGGGCTCTCTCCCTCACTTATTTCAGGTCTCTGCCTGGATGTCCCCTTCTCAGGGGCCTTCCCTGATCACTTGATCTAAAACATCACTTGTCACTTTAGCCTGCCTTGATTCTTCTTCGCTCTTCCTGACTCTTATCCCATTCTCATTAAGTGTGGGCAGGGCTTTTTTTTTTTTCTGAGCACAGGATAGGTGTTAAGTAAATAGTTGCTAAGTGAACAGGTGAATGAACGTGTGGCTAACCACAAGTGAAGGCTCATAAGGGAAGATGCTTATTCCAAGTCGTGCAAGGCATTAGCGTAGAAGCTGACAGGATGGAGACCTAGATCAGCCTTGGTCCCTACATCAGACAGAGCCTGTGTGTATGTGCTCAGCCAGGTCACCTAGGGACCCAGCTGCTTCCCAAGGAAGCCTCAAGCGCTCCAAGATACTAATCCTGGGTGTAGAGGGTGCCCGAGGAAATCAGTTTTCAGAACCCACCTGCCGGCTCATTCCTGGCTCCGGTCACACCAGGAGCCAGCTGCAGGAGGGCCCTCTGAACTCCCCCGAGAGCGGATACCTAGCTCTGGCTGCACAAAGCAGCCCTTGATTTCGATTGGCCTGTCTTGACCCAGAGCATCAGCAGGTGACAAAGTCGGCTCAGAAAGACTGATGTATTCTCACCCGCCTCTGGAGAAACAAAGAAGACACAGTGGGCTCTCAGAGCCGAGCGGGTTCGGCATAGCCGTCCCCAGCACCTCATAAATATCCTCTAATACTCACATGTAAGCTGGCCTGGTGGGCCACAGGAAGCAAGGGTTTTCAGAAAAATGTCTTTGCTTAGGGTAGAACCATGTTGGATCGCATTATTTGATCATGGGAAAAGAAATAATGGGATTGAATAGATGCCAGGCTATTGAAATCGCTCACCCTCAGCACTGCAGCTTCTTCTCTGCCCCGAGTACTCTTGGTAATGGTGGTTTTAAAACAAAAGGTCATTTCTCACTTGAGATGAGAAAAGCAACACAGAGGATACAGTTCGGGAACTCTCGGCTCGTAGACTGGATTTGGGCTGTCCCTACAGCGGCCGCTAGCCAGGTGGTAGTTTTGAGCCCTTGAAGTGTGGCTAATTCAAAAGTGATGTGTGCTCTACACGTACCATACACCCTGCATTTAGGTGACTTAGTATGGGAGAAATAGTGAAGTCGTTCATTAGATATTTTTTATATTGATTATGTTGAGATAATCTTTTGGCTGCATTGAGTTAGTATATTTTATTTTTTTTTAACATTTTTTATTTATTTTTAGAGAGAGAGGAAGGGAGGGAGAAAGAGAGGGAGGGAAACATCAATGTGTGGTTGCCTCTCACATGGCCCTCACTGGGGACCTGGCCTGCAACCCAGGCATGTGCCCCGACTGGGAATCGAACCAGGACCCTTTGGTTCCCAGCCCGTGCTCAATCCACTGAGCTACACCAGCCAGGGTAGAGTTAGTATATTTTAATATATCACGAAAACTATTTCACCTATATAAAAAATCTTAATCACGTGGCTACTAGAAAATGTAAAACTATATATGTGTACCATAGAACATATGTGTGCACTATATCTAGCCATACTATATGGTATATTCTACTTCAAGTGGATAATGCTGAGCTACAGTACGTTGCAGTAACGTGGGTTTCTGAGTTACTTCCTCGGACTTACTGAGCCCCCATCGGTGCTTCTGTCTCTGGAGGAGGTATTCTGCTGCCTAAAGCTACAGCACCCTTCTTCCTTCTTATCCAAGTTGCAAGTCCTTTGAACAAAGGTCCAGTGGAGAGACGGAGGTCTGAGGAGCCGGAGAAAGTCTAGCTTGCCCACGCTGTGGGAGGTTTGCTTTCTTTCTCCATCTCTTCCTGTTGTGGTTGAGTCTGTTAGAGTGAGTTGTTCGTGAGACGCATGGCCCGCAGGCTCTGTGCTAGATGTAGACTTGAGCAACTTGATCCAAACTGTGGTCTGCACATAACTCAGCTACATCCTGTCTCAACCACGCGGCTTGGAGAAAGCATCCCCAAAGGAAAGAATATCAGCTGATGGAGAGCAAACGCAAGGACTTGCTTGCCTTATGCGCCGGGCGTGCAGGACCTGAGTTCAGTGTTGCTCCGCCCTGACGCTCCCCAGACTGCCCGCCAGCATCCGGATGCCCTTGTCAGACACCTAGACACTTTCCATCTCAGCTCCAGGAAGATGGCCTCACACACCTGTAACTCCTGCCCCTCTAAGAGGTGTGCGGGGCCTTCCTAAAGCTCTGAATCTCGCAGGAGGCATGCCACACGTGACCTGGTGGGAAGCCATCCAAAGGATTCTGGAGAAGCTATGAGCATCTACTATGTACAGAGATTATAATACCTGTTGGGTCGGGTGATGGCTTTATTGTGGGTGATTGCCTTTCTTTTCTTGAAATTTGCCTCTTTTTAAAAGAATAAGAAATCATACGCATGCATCTATGCATGGATCCTACAGACACCAAATCCTAATTTTTGTACCATGTCCACACATGACACGGAAGACACAAATGACAGGGGCTAAAGCAGTTGTGTGGCTTGGGTCCGGCCCCGAGACTCCACATGGTCTGCGTGAGCCTCAGGCCTCCGTGGACGGTGAGCCCGGGCTGCAGACTTGTGGATCTGGGGTAGGCCATGAGCAAAGCTGCCCTGACTTCAGTGGGAAGGTAAAGAATGTGTTTGTTTCATCTAAAGGGGTATTTTTTGGGAGCAGCCTTTGAAATCTCCCTTTCTTCAAATACCGAAGATTTCTCTCCTTGTTTTAAATGGCTCAACAGTTTGCAAGGCACTTTTGGAAATCAGGGCCAGTCTTTGTAAAGCCATGTTCACTGAACACACAGAAACAGGACTACAGGAGTAGGGAGCTCACCTCCAGTGGGGAAACAAAGGACCAGGTTCACACCACGTTTGCCACAGCCTCCCTGGCCGTGGCTCTCTGAGTCCTGGCAAGAGGGACATGCTCTGAGTGAGCCCCTCGGAGCCACTGCCTCCTCTCTGCTCTATTGTGGCAGCCCCAGACCTTCTCATCACCTGCCCCAGTGCCACCAGCTGCCCATAGGCCCCAACCCCATGCTCGCTGGAAGTGCAGGTTTTAATACAAATTAGCTGTAGGGTAGCCAAGCTGAATGGCCAAACCTCTCCCCCTCCTTCTGTGCTCCCCTCCCCTCCCTCTTGTTTTCATCAGGCTCTTCAAAGGCGCCAGCTGCCTCATTAGAGAGCAGCCTTTATGCTGGGCTTCACCTGGACCGCCCCCACCTCTTAGCGGTAGCAGCAGAGCCTAATGGCCACACGCGAGGCAGGTGCTGTGGAGGGAGTGGAGGGGCATGGGGCAGCCCATCGGTGAAGGCACTGCTCCCCCTCCTTCTCTCCCTGAGCCGTCAGGGCAGGGCCGGCCTGACCAAGGGTCACGGTCCAGGTTGGGGACCGGGCTGCTCCCAGAGGGCACCCCTGTGCAGAGCCTCACTGAGGGGTCTGGGACTGAGGACAGGGCCCATTCCAAATGAGGAGCTCCCCAATGGATCGCCTTGCCCAGCTGGGGAGCAGGCGCGCACACAGGGGCAGGAGGAAGGAAAGCGGAGGGAAGAGAAATATGATATGAGTTTCTGTGGGGTAGGAAATGAGGAGCTCCCAACCACCATGTGGCTCCCAGTGGCCACCCCAGCAAGGAGCGCTGGTCTTGACCGGGGATCTGACCTGTCCTCCAGGCGCTGGCCCTCCTGCCTCCTTGGCGCCCACCTCCCTAGGAGTTGCCTATCTCACCATGGTGCTCACAGCTTCTCTTCCTACCAGGTGACATACCAGGCAGCTTTCATCAAGTGCTTCCCTTTTTTCAGATGTATTTTTCAAATGTATTTTTCTCTGCTCCTGGCACCAGGGACTGACCCTGCCATGGGTGCCGAAAGGGTTACTGCATTTCCGTGATTTCTGACGCTCTGACTTCTCACCTCTGCATGGCAAGGGGTCGGTTTTGGGCTTGGAAATCCCCAGAGGCCAGGCTGATGCGGAAAAGAATTTTTCAAAACATCTCCCCAATATTCCTAAAGGGGAGTGCAGCCCGCAGAGGGGCATCTCTTCTGTCACGCGGCCCCCGGACAGGCAGTGCTCTACGGGCTGAAAGGCCCCTGGCCCCTGCCTGTGGCCCTGGTGCTCTGGCTTCCTCCAGCGGAAGTGTGGGCTCTGGCAACCCCACCCTCTGCCACGGAGTTCCCAGCCAATGAAAACGTTGCTCTCTTAGTCAAAGGCCAACTCAACCCTCCCACTTCTGCTGCACTAGAGTTGCCTCACAATGGACAAGTATGCTGAGAAAGGCTGCCAGACCCTGGTGGCTCTGTGTGTGCATGCATGTGTGTGCATGTGTGCATGTTTGCATTGGGGTGTGCATGAGTACGTGTGTGCATGTGTGGGCATGCACACATTCTTCAGGGTGTGCCTGTACGTACACACATGTGTTGGGGTATGTGCATGTGCATGTGTTGGGGTATGTGCATGTGTATGTGTGTGGGGGGGTGTGCGAGCGTATGTGCAAGCATGCATGCATGTGCACTGGAGTGTGTGCGTGTGTGCACATGCATATGTGTTGGTGGGGGGATGTGTACGTGTGCACGTACACCGCTGTGATTGGCCATGAGGAGGGGGTCCCAGTGAGCTCGGCCACAGCCCAGCTCAGACCCAGGACCAGGGTCTTTCAGGGACGGCTTCATCACAAGC
This sequence comes from Micronycteris hirsuta, assembly GCA_004026765.1. Taxonomy (NCBI): domain Eukaryota; kingdom Metazoa; phylum Chordata; class Mammalia; order Chiroptera; family Phyllostomidae; genus Micronycteris; species Micronycteris hirsuta. The sequence goes on from PVJI01000372.1 coordinate 215,398, forward strand.
CAAGTCCTTCAACTGCAGAAGCCAAAGGCCAACCCCTGGTGAAAAGTCCTGATGAGCTACTGCCTCCCTCGCACTGCCACGGGGACATTAAACCTTCAACAGTCCGGGGCTCTGACGGCTGGTTCTTGGTTCTCTGCCTGGAAAAACAGTAGGCGAATAGTAAAACCTTAAATTCTAACATGTGTAAGTTATACATCTTATTTTCATTTTCAGCCCATGTTCCCTCTGTAAGACATCAGGAAAAAATTACCGTCTGACTTCTAGTATCTCAGTGGAGCATTTATCTCCCAGCTATGATAAGTGATCTTCAGCGTTTTTTTTCCTTTCAGATTAAGAAACAAATTCATTTAATTTTCTTTATTGAACGCGCTCAGGCCTCCCCACCCTGCCGAGCTCCCCACCCCCGCAGGGCTGTTACTCCCTTCTTCTGCGTTAGTGGCAGCTCTCGCTGTGCATGGAGCTGCTGCTGCCACGTTGCGAGATGCGTGGGACCCCATCTGGCACCACCCTGCTGCTGAGACCTCATGACGGTCAGTCCTGACCACAGTTGAGGAGGGAGGGCGGCAGCCAGGCCTTTGGGGAGCCCGGAGAGGTTGTGTGGCCCAGGGCTGGGCGGCTGTGATCTGCACCGTATCTGAACTCTGTGGTCCAGGGCTGGGTTTGGAGAGAACTGGCTGGTGTCTCCCAGGTGGCAGGACAGATGCTTCCTGCTCCAAGGACCTGCAGCTGCTGCCTCTCCTTGGCCTTCCGGTCGCCTCCTATGGTCCTGCTGCTGCCGAGTGGAGTGGCTGAGTGGAGGCGAGGGCAGTGCAGGAGGGCGATTCCGCTGGGCACGCTGAGAGGCGCTGGGGGCTTTGGGTGTGTCCTGCCCACCTGCTCTGGGCACCAGGTATCAGCTCAGATCTCCAGATGGCTGCTGGTTGCTGAGCTGAAGCCAGTAAGCAGCCTCTCTGCACCTTATTGCAAAATCCCGGGTGCTAATTGGGCTACGTATGTACTTTGAGACAGGTTGGGTGATTTTGCTCCGTCCCTTGTGCACCTCGATATGCTTCCCCTGTGAGCTTGGTGGCCGGGGCTGCAAAAGGCCATGGGGGCCACAGCCTCTCCATCAGGTTGAAGTTCTTGGATTCTATTCCTCCTTCCTGCAGCAACAAGCTCTTCTGCATGTGTGTTTTGACAGGGAAGCTCAGCACTGAAGACCTGAGTCTTGCTTTCCCCTCTGCTAGCTGTGCCGCCCTGGCCCAGCACCTCACCCCCCAGTTTCCTTAACCGTAAATCAGAAGCCATTAACCCTTGCCATGCCTATTTCAGAGAGTTATTGGGAAGTTAAAATAGAACAGTGTATAAAAAGTGTGTTGAAATCATACTCAGGCAATGAAAATAATTCACTTAGGAAACATCTCCTAACCAAGGTTCTGTCTAGAACTGGCTGCAACCTACGTTGAGGTTACAGAAAAGTAATGTCACCATCTCAGGAAACTCCTTGGTCCAGCAAGGGGATGGGGCACCTGCCAAGCTAAGAGTCCCACGGTAGCACAGTCCTAGAACCAGCACAGAAACACCGGGGTGGGGCGGAGGGGCAGGGCAGTGCAAGGGCCCCGAGCATAGGCTGCCTGGCAACAAGGCGAAGTGTCCACTGCCAACGAGTGGGAGCTGCAGTCCCATCCAGAGAAGCCCAGACTCCAGTCTGGGGGCGGCAGGAGCTGCTAGGTGTTTTTAAGTTCTGTGACGATAGGATCAGGCTGGGATTTGAAGGCAACTCTGGTGGCAGCATGGAGAATAGGAATAAGGCCGCCTTGGCATCCTCCTCCTCCTCACCCTGACACTGGGTGGGGCTGGGAGAGGGCTCCCGTTGTCTGAGCGACGGGCTGGGGTGAGCTCCCGTGCGGTGTGGACGCAGTGACAGTGACGACCTCCCCCTTCGTCTCCTCTCCACTTAGGGAGTCTCCGGTGGACTGCAGTGTTAGCAAATGCAGCAAGCTGGTCGGCGGGGGCGAGTCCAACACCATGAACTACAACAGCTACATGGACGAGAAGAACGGCCCCCCTCCTCCCAACATGACCACCAATGAGAGGAGGGTCATTGTCCCTGCAGGTAACCTTGGGAACCTGGCTGCTGGCTGGCACGCGTGGCCTCACCCTTCTGGGCAAGTAGTCAAAGGGCAGGTCTCTCCTGGTGGCATCTGAACATTGGCCCGGTTCCCTGCTCCTTGTGGAAATGCTGACTTGGGAAAGTTGCACTTCTTGCCTTTCTCCCTAGCTACAGTCCGAGACAGTTTCCCAAATGTCACCAGAACCCTGACACGCAGATTCCAGAAGCTGGCACTCAGGCAGGCCACGCCCACAGGCTCTTGGTCCCTGCCTGGGCCCAGGGGATGAGGCCTGCAGAGCGAGCAGAGGCAAGGCCGCCTGAATACAGCAGCAGCCTGGGGAAGCCCTAGACATGCCCACCCTCGCCTTTCAGGGGCAGGGTGGCTACCGAGGTCTGTCATGCCCCCCAGACATGCGCCTCCTGGCATCGGCAGGGTTCCACCTTTCCAAAATCATAGCCAGCTCGCTCAGTTTCAAAATAGAAATAACTATATTTAACAAATGGAGCTCCTTAACATGTGTGCAGTAAGTTATATCATTAGGTAAAAATAGCCTATTTTTCCTAAGTATTGGTGCTGTTGGTTACAGAGAATAAAATCATTGTTCAAGCCTTGGGGTATTGGCTGGACACGCGGCCTCGGCTAGACCAGCAGGCCCAGCCAGCCGTCTGGTCCAAAAGGGAGTTTGAAAACTGAAACGTGTAGAGTTGGTGCCAGGTGGAAGGAGCTGGAATGTCCAAGCCTTAAGCAAAGTGAATTACAGGGCAGAGATTAAAACTCGTTTCACCAAAATAACTTTACCAAAAAGGCAAAGCCCCTTCCATTTGGAAAAGTATAGTGCAGTTGTGTCTGAGGGAATTGACAGGCATTCGCTTCTTGGCCTAGAAGGTGTGGCCTTGTGCGGGCCTCTCGTCCCTGGCCCTTTGTCTTTCTTTTCCACGGGAAGCTGTGTCTCACCATCTCCTGGGACTACAGCTACACCCCTGTATGTGTTCTGGGCCAAGTTCAAGGTGGCAGGGGTGGGAGGTCTGGGGACCAGAGAGGCAGGAGAGGGGTGGGCTAGTGGGAATGTTTCTGTGCCTGTAGGACTTGAAGACAGTTCGTGAAGCATTTTTAGTTTCCTTCCTCCACAAGCGTGCGGGCTCACAGAGGCAGAGAAAGAATAGCACCCGTTTGTCCATCACTTGCCAGGTGCCAGGCACTGTGTCAACGGCTGCATCCACATGACATGACCTACTTCACTTAACGCTGACCCCTCTCCAGGACCCCGACTAGGAATGCTTAGTTCCAGTGCGTGTGTAAGGTCCGAGAGCACTGTGTCTTTCCCCTTCACATCGCAGACAATGAAACTGCACCAAAGTGGACAGGGTGGGAACCTGTCCATACTCCCCAAAGCCAGGCCAAGCCACGCCTCACCAGGCCATTGGCCATTTGGTGTTGAACTCCCCGGCCTGACAAACAGTGGCCAGCATGAGAAAGAAACCTTGAGGACTGAAGGGTTAGGAGATCAGAGGTTGTCTTTTTTTTTTTAATCCTCACCTGAGGATATATTTATTGCTTTTAGAGAGAGACAGAGACAGAGGGAGAGCGAAACACATCAATATGAGAGAGAAACATCGATTGGTTACCACCTGTATGTGCCCTGACCTGGGATCAAACCCAGGCATGTGCCCTGACTGGGAGTTGGACCCGCAACCTTTCGGTGCGTGGGACGATGCTCCAACCAACTGAGCCACCCAGCCAGGGCCAGAGATTGACTTAACCCAATGTTTGCATCATCTCACGTCTGCAGACACTTTGGGGAGGGGATAGGGAAAGGGGGCAAAGATGGCCAGACTGCTTGGTGGCCCTTCGACTCTAAATCAGTGTTGAAATATTTTCAATAAGAATGCCAAAATGTCTGTCTTCAGTGGGCCAAGGCAACTATAGCATTAATAATGAAAATGGTGCAACTTCATACTAAGGGGTTTTTAAAGCACTTTGTCTAGTGAATTGACTAGATGTGGATTCACTCCCCTATTTTACTTTGGGCTTGGTGCTTAAGCATGATCCTCAGACATTTTGGCTTCCTCCAGGTCAGCCTCCCAGACATGAGGGAAAGTTTCATCTGGGCCAGTCCGCAGATCAAGGCAGTAAGACATTGGTGGAGAGACCAATTGAATTTATCGGAGGATTTTAAGACAAGTATATATGAGGACCCTAGCTAACCACCAGGTCCAGGTTCAGATAGGAAGAAACTAGGACTAAATCATCCAGGAAATACATTTGGAAGAATTTAGCATGATCCGAAGTGAAAGATTTATAATTCATTGTTCTGTAAAGGGAGAGAAATAATATTGTGGTAGAGCTCAAAGCAAGAGAGGAAATAATGAAATAAATTAAATGCATGGTGTAAAACCAAATCTAAGGCCTTGGATGTTAAACATGAGCCATTAGGACAAGCAGAGGAGATCAGATGAAATAATATACTGCATAATCCAACCGCCCAACCTCCTCCATTTTTCTTTGCAATTCTGAATGGTGCAAAATTACTTGCAGTTCCCAATGGTCCATGCCTAATTGCTTGACTCATACAACGAAGCTAGAAGAAGAGCTCAGGGTTTTGCTTAGCAGCAGAGAAACTCACAGGCAAGTTCAGGTAGGACCCTGAGAGGGAGAGAGAAGAGGTTTTGGGGCGGTGGGGGGGTAGGGGGGACCTACACCCTCAACTAAGTGAAGTCCTGGGAAGGCCTGGACTGGAACCCTGGCTCAGACTGGGACCGAAGGTTGAGTTAGAGACTTAACCCTTCAGGACACTATTTCCCATCTGTGAAATGAAGAGACAAGCCACTTTGTAGGATTTTCTTGACAAGTGAAAAATAGGAGCAGCTGGCACACAGTAGGCAACCCCAGATCTGGGGTTGCTGGGTCCTGGATGGCAGTATGACAGTCAGCATCAGCCTGTGACCTGCACCCCAGATTTTCCTCTCCTTGCTCCCCTCTTTCACCAGCCTTTCCACTCCATGCAGGGGGCGCTGCTGAGCACTTCGCAAAGTAGACACAGCCACCTCCCCACCAGTTCTCACATGTCATGACCAAGGGGAAACAGAAAGCCCCGGCCAGACCAGGGCAACCAACGGAAGCTCTGAGTAAAGCGCAGGAGTGTCACTCTGCAGGCAAGCCACAGGGCGTGAGAGAAAACAAAAACAAAACCGTGTTTTTCCCTTCTGCCACCCCTAATCATTCAAACGAGGTTTCCATTTTTGCCCCGGGCCTTCACAAAGTCTTAGCAGGAGAGGGTGACATGGGTGAGAGGCAGTGCAGATATTCCTACCAAAGACACCTGCTAAGGAAAGAGAACCAGTAGAAGCGAGGGCTGACAGCTGACGTGCAGTGCCCTGTCTCCTCTCCTCCTCCAGGAAGCCTTCCGTGACTCCGCCTGCAAACTCTATTCTCCTCCACTTCTCACTGCTTCAGCTACCACCACAAAATCTGTTGCTTCGTTATGTGCTTTCCTACTGAATGCTTCCCGTGGCTGGGTCTTTCACGAGGGCTGAGAGCCATGTTGCTCTCGGCTATGATGAGCACATTTGAAGCGTTGGTTGGATTCAGTAATCATTGGTTAGCCAAGGAGGGAGGCGGCTTCCAGACTGTGCAAAGGGATGAGCTATAAGGACCTCTAACTCCCATGGAAACTACGAGACTCTTCACTAGCACCCACGGTGCACACATCCCCTTCACATACACACACACCTGGCTGAGACAGAGTCGGGAGAGTCTTAAGTGGAAGTGGTCTTAGTCCTTATTATTGATGTTCACTCAAGGTTCAAAGGTTTTCTCTCTGACTCCATTTCTCATCCTTGGGGACCTACATACCCTAAAAATGTTTGGGGGATGATCTGGTAGAAACTCCCACACAGCCGCATCCAAGGGGAGAAAACCCAGGCTGGATTCAGGCTAGGGGCTAACACCAGTGGGTTTTCCATCTGCGCAGACGGACTTGCAGGAAAAGTGGGTACAGATGTGTTCTCTCTGTTGCCATCTGAGGGCCGTGTTCTTCCATGAAATCATCAGTGCTCTCAAGATACAGCTGGTTTCCCTTTCCAGAGACACTGGTCCCTGGATCTGTGGAACTGTGTTTATTTTCATTTTGATGCCACCATTTCTCAGGCAAAGGTTTCAATTGACTTCCCAAAGCTTTAAAGAGTGTGCTGTCAGGGTGTGTAGTGAGGCATCTGAGAGCCGCGCCAGAGTGCTAAGTGGTTCAGGCAGCTCCAGATGCCAGGGAGCCAGATGGGAGAGCTGGGGGGACCATCTGGGAGGGGACCCGTTTTCCCATTGAGGATGGAGGGAGAGGGAGAGTGGGGCAGGGACGGAGGGAAGGGAAGGGGAGAGGAAAGTGTGGGAAGAAAGAGAGAGGAGAGAGGGGGTGGGGAAGGACAGAGGAGGAAGACATGGGTAAAGTGAGGCTGCGCAGCCTTTGTGAAGTGGAGGGAGCCCCCACGCCCCCCACACCTGCAGCCCTTGCTGACGGGCCCTCTCCCCTGCAGACCCCACGCTGTGGACGCAGGAGCATGTGCGGCAGTGGCTGGAGTGGGCGATAAAGGAGTACGGCCTGCTGGAGATCGACACGGCCTTTTTCCAGAACATGGACGGCAAGGAGCTGTGTAAAATGAACAAGGAGGACTTCCTCCGAGCCACCTCCCTCTACAACACAGAAGTGCTGTTGTCACACCTCAGTTACCTCAGGGACAGTAAGTGTCCTCTCTATCTCGGGCCATGAAACACCCCCCAGAGAGTGTAGCCCGTGTCCTCGGGGTGGGGAGAAAGCTCTGCCGGGCTGCTCCCAATGAAGATGGGATGCCCACGGAGCCCATGCAGGGAAGGGAGTTGGGTCCCCTACCATCGGTGTATGTTGGGCAGATGCTACAGGGGCTGCAGGTTGGGGTCTGTCACGTTACCAAGGCCACGTGGGCTCCTACTGACCATGCAAGATGGCTGGCCCGGTCCTGTGCTGTCACAGGAAAAATGATGAGGAGTGGAGGACACATGGGGAGCTGTGGCCCCGAGGGGTCCGCCAGGGGCTGCCCACACCCTGCCTATGAGAACCCCTGCCCAGAAACTACTTAGCCTCGTGATTATAAACACATGGGTGCCCTCGCTGGTATGTTCCTGAGCAATGATTAGGGTTCCTACAGTAATTCTAGATTCGTGGACTTAGGATTTAAGGATTTGAAATTACACATTAAGTTCCTCTTATCCTTGGGGTCACTCTGGCACCTCCTAGCCCCACCTTTATGGCCGCCACCTTCCCCACCCCGTCATAGCTAAATAAGGAAAGTAGCAGATGCTACAGGTCTGCTAGGGTCTGTCTGAAACTTTCCCCTGACAGTCAGGAGGAAAAGAGCTTTGGAACAGGAGAGTTTACGAAAGCAAACATGCAGTCGTCCAAAGGATTTCCCTGCTGTGAGCGTTCTGTAGCACCGACAGTTTGATATAAATGCCATTTGATATGAAACATACCCAGAGACAGGAACAGAATTCTTTGAGGCCCACTAACAATCTCGGCCTTAACTCTTCACCAGAAATCCAGGCCAGGTGGCCCACCAGTGAGCCCACGTTTGAAAGGACTGTTCTGTGGAGGGGTGGTACTGAGCTCGGGGAGCTGAAGCTCCAGGTAAACAGATGTGGGCTCCTCCCGCGAGGAAGCTTTCTGTCGGCCCAGCCCAAAGGCAGACTGACAGCCTCAGGTTACACAGGATTTGCTGTCAGTGGTCAAGGCTGCTGGGAATCTTGAAGGCATTAAGCTTCGAGGGAACGAGCGTGATGATTCTAAAGCCCCTTCAAAGCCGAGACCCTTGGACAGTGCCTCTGGGCTGCCATTTGGGTCTCCTGGGCTCTGGGTTAGTTCGCTCCTCATTTGCTCTCAGTTGTTCAGGGGTCTTCAGCTCGCCTGTCTTGTTCTGCATCGGGGCGCAGCGTGGCATGGGGACAGTGCACACTGGCTTTAAAAAGGAAAAATTTTAAAAATGCTTCAGAAGTTTCCACCGCTGCCTCCCAGCTCCTCAGTCACCTCGGTGGGGTGTCTGGCATCCGGAGTAGGGGGGTGGGGGGCGTGGATGACGCAGTATATGTTAACACCACAGCCATGACCTCACGTCTGAGTCTTGCTGCCACGAGGTGAGCCCGAGAAACGACCGTTTCCAAAAAAAGGGGGGCAGTGTTCCACCCAGTTTTTTTCTGAGCTTTGCAGAATTAGCATTTTCTAACAATCGGTATTTCTCAGCCTTTAAGTGTTTATAGAATTTTTTAAAAATAGGATCTTTGTGCAGAACCCTGCGACGATGCTAGCTAGGCAGGGCAGGGGTAGAGGGGGCTGGAGGAGAGACCAGCAAAGCAAAAGCCCTGGGCGAGCCTGCCTTTCTGCTTCCCCTCAATCAGACAGAAGGAGGCCCAGGAGTTGCTGGCCCCTTTTCTTCCTTTGTGGGAGAAGAGGTGGGCAGCCGTGGCAGGGGCCCAATCATTTTGGGGTCTGTGACAGGTGCCCTTGTTGGGGAAATGGTCAAGCTCATTCGGACCCGATGTGGGGCAAGCCCATTCACACCATGGGGTCCCCAGGCCCTGCTTTCCAGCAGGGCTGTACACAGCCTGAGTCCCCTCTAGGCCCTAAAGTGAGACCAGGAATTTGGTGAGCTGGCCATCGGTAGCCACTGGAGAGGTTCTCAACTGAATGGGAGTGAAGGAGAGAGCAGGCGATGCAGGGGGGGCCGGGTTGTGTGGTATTTGGGGGCATAGGTAGTGGTGCAAGGAGAAGCGTGGCTGGCTCCTTTTCTCCTTTTCTGTTTTTAAGAATATGTGTGGACATCAAGGAAGATGCCCCAAAGTATCAGAAAGAAAATGAAGTTTCCAGAAAGGAGCTTATTAGGGGAACAAATTCCCAGAGTTGAGAGGAGATGGAACGAAGTGTGTGTGCGCGATACAACGTTGAGTGAAACAGCTAAATAGAAAGTGGTCTGTGCAATGATACAAAACCACATCTGCCCCCAAAAGCAAACATTGAAACAGGTGTATCAAGGCTCGTAAAAACTCTCCCCAGCCCGGTATTGTCCTAGTCTAGAGGTCTTTGGAGGATCCTCGACTTAAAATGACTGCTATCCTGGAAAAAAATTCCGATTCATGCTTTTTTTTCATTGGTGTCCACCTTCAGGGGCCAGCCTCAGGGACGGCGGCTTTGGGTGGTGGTTGGCCTGCGAAACCGCGGCAGGAGGTCACGTGCCTGGTGGCCGTCTGCTGCCTGGATTGCCAGGAACTCCCTAGTATCCACCAGCATGTCTTCAAACACGTCATTGCTTTTCCAGACTGACTTCCCGCGGATGTTTTGTGCTGAGGCAGGGAGGCCAGCGGTTTGGGGAAAGAGGTCGGGCAGCTGAGTCGAGGCAGAAGGAAAGGACTCCGAGGCCTTGTGCTTTGTCACCTGTCCCATTGTTGAGGAGGTCATGGGTGCAAGCGTTTCCACTTCGGCAGGAAGCAGAAGGAAAATAGCTGAGCTCCTCTGCACGACGGAGGAAGTGCTGTGGGCTGAGGGAAGTCCGCGGAGGAGAGCGGGAGACCTCAGAACTGAACGGCAGCCCAGAAGGCTCCGAGTTAGCTGTGCTTCCCCGCAGTGCCTGATCGTTCTGGACGTCAGCAGCAAAGAGGAAACCTTATAGGATGGGAAGCTCTGGCATCACACTGCACTTTCACACACCGTGCCTGCGTGTTTACTCGAATCATCTCAGGGGCAGCTGTACTTTAAATGTTAAATAACACATTTTTTAAAGTTTTTATTTATCTATTTTTAGACAGAGGGGAAGGGAAGGAGAAAGCAAGGGAGAGAAACATCAATGTGTGGTTGCTGCTGACGTGCCCCCCCGCCACACCGCGGACCTGGCCCACCGCAACCCAGGCATGTGCCCTGACTGGGAATCGAACTGGCGACCCTTTGGCTCGCAGGCCAGCACTCCATCCACTGAGCCACACCAGCCAGGGCTAATGACAAATTTTAATTTTCCAGGGTGGAGAATAAATAGCAATGTCCCAGCCCCTCTATCCCCTGTCTGGTGCCCTGGCACATTGGCATTAGTCCAGCCTTCCTGTGGGGGACGAGTGCTGTTTCTTTAGACCCAGGCTTTTCAGCTTTTCCCGACAGAGTGGCTGTCCCCCGTGTCCCCCGTGCTGTCCCTCTGCAACGCTGCGCACACTTGAAAAGGGAGGGTGGCCCTGTGGGCTGGAAGGAGGCGCAGAGTTCTAAGGATCCTTCTGGAGGCTCCTGGGGACACTGGGGCTCAAGTGTGCCTCTCCCCAGATGTCCTTCACTTTACAAGGACAGCACGCCCCCTTGTGGACACCACGTGGAGTACCTATAATCCCCATTTTAAAGCTAAAGCAACTGAGACCTGGAGTACTTCCGAAACTGGCTCAAAGGCATCCAGGCACCCAGTGGAGTGCGCCTGGACTCCAAGACCCAGGCCTTGGATGCCCCAGGCTGAAGCCAGGCACACAGCCCCGCCTCTGAGCTGAGATGGCCTGAGAGCTGGCGCTAACCTGCACCGCACTTGTCTTCCCGTCTCTGCTTCAGAATTAGCCCTACTCCCCTGGGCCTTCCACGCTGAGAGCCAGACCACTTTGCCCACAGCACTTTCTGTTTTTATTTGTCTCGAGAGATAAATGCTTTCTGAAAACTTTTCTGTGGCCTCCTGGAATGAGGCAGATTAAGCCAAACCTATCACCACACTAGCCCTGTCGTTCCCTCTTCCCCGAGGCACCCCACTCTGGACCCGACTGGCGGCCCCCCAGTATCTCGCTCAGGCACAGCCTGTTTGGCAGGGCCCATATTTACAGTCGTGGGCTCTGCAGGAAGTGAGATTGGGCGGGATCTCAAAGGGGTGAGGGCTGCCCCAGCTGGCAGTTCAAACTCAGGGCCACTGGGGGGAGTTTGGGGTTTCTGGGAGCTCAGGAGGTCCTGGGCAGGGCGGCCATAGGCAGGAGAAAGGAAAAGAGCCCTTTCCATTTGACAAAAGGCTGGCTTCTACACGGATAACGCGGTCTGGCCTGGGAGAACTGCTAAGAAACTGTGTTCTTAAATAGTGGCGGCACAGAGAGGATGAAATATGTTGTGTGACGGGGGGCCACAGAGAAGGTATCTATCTTGAGTCTCATTTTTAATTTAAACTTAATGGAAAACACATTTTGCCTCTTGCGGCATTCCCACCGGCAGCCCCAGACGGCCGGGCAAAGGTGATGGGTCCAGGCCGTTGGGCTGGTGAAGCATTATCCCTTCCAGGCCTGGGGCTGAGCGGGGAGAGAGAGCAGGATCCCAGCAGAACAAAAGGCCGGGTCTCCCTGGACCCAGTAGTCAGCCAGGCCTTACCTCCCTCCTCCCGCCACCCTCCCCACCCAAGCCATTGACACAGTGCAGAGAAAAGGGAGGCCCAGATTCAATGAGCTGAGGAGAATGAGAATTCTCCCTGAGACACGAGACAAAGGCTTTGGCACTGGGACACCCCTTGTCTGTCCTGCTCCAGGTGCCTCGGGGGAAGAGCGGTTAGGTGGGGGCAGCGCAGAGCTGCAGAAAGCCCACCAACAACGCTGTACTCTGCTCACTTCCATCTTTCAGATCCCAAATACTATCTCCCGTGGCAGATGGACTCCAAATCGGAGGTGTATTTTTTTTTTTAATTTATTTATTTTAGAGAGAGGGGAAGGGAGGGAGACAGAGAGGGAGGGAAACAGCAATGTATGGTTGCCTCTCACATGGCCCTCACTGGGGACCCAGCCCGCAACCCAGGCATGTGCCCTGACGGGGAATCGAACCGCGGGACCCTCTGGTTCCCAGCCCACGCTCAATCCACTGAGCTACACCAGCCAGGCCAGAGGTGTATTTTTCCTTATGGTTTCACATTGGGAAGGCCATTCCATTCTCAACAGCTGCCACTGCATGGTATTCAGGACCCCAAATAGAAATACACATATGCCTGTATATACACGCTAGCACAGAAACAAAGAAGAAAGTAAACAAATGTTTCAGTGGCAGTGTAACATACAGAGAAGTGCAAAGCTCATAAATGCACAACTCAAGGAATTATCACAAAGTGAATGCACCTACTTATTTAAATACCCCCATGTCAAGGAGTAGACTAGAAGCCTCCCTCCTCCGTCATCACCCCATCCTCCCCAAAGATATCCACCATGACGGCTTGCAGTGCCATAGGTGAGTGTTGTCGGTTTCTGAGATTCAGCCTGAGGTCTGTAGGGTCTGCTGGACCCCTGCCTCCTGGGCTTTCTGGCTGTGTGATCCTGAGCAATGCACTTGACTTCCCTGAAACTGGAATACTGGGTTTGCAGGGGTCACATAAGGCTAAGGGAGAGGCAGATGTAAAGTGCCTGCCACAGGGAGTCGTCCATGAGTGTTGTCTTCCTCCTGTCGACTCTGAGTGGGCCTTGTCGGGAAAGACGGGGAGCCCAGCGGCACATTAGCCCCGCACAGAAAAAGCCTGAAAGCAGGAGCAAGAAATCCAAAGCCAGAGAGCGGGGAACCAGGCTCCCGGGAGGACAGCACCTTCTTGCAGACAAGCACCTTCCCTTAAGCTCAGGGTGCACTGTGCCACCCTGGGTAGCCTGAGGAACTTAATGAGGAGCAGAGGACAGAAGGGAATGTTGGTCCCTTGGGAGGGAGGTCAGATGCCCATGACCAGCCCCTCCCCAGGGAAGGCAGCCTCTCCTTCTAGGAGTGAAACATGAACCAAGAACAGTCTTCGGGGCAAAATCCTTTTCCTAGGTTACCATGAAATATGTATTTCATGCGAGCTTTGCAGAGGTCAAACGACCCTTTCTCTTGGCTTTCTGGGAGTTTCCTGTGGAATTGACGTGTGCCCGGAGAAGAACTTTCACCATGGGGGAAATTTAATAAATGTGGTTTATCTAAGTTTCGTGCTCTTAGCTAAATCTGCGCTAATGACTCAGGCATTTCGCTCCTCAGAGACCATCATTTTTCTTTATTTGCTCCAGCCGTGAGGTTTTAGCCTGAGGGAGAGAATGTCGGGGACAGAGAGGCAGACATTCTTGGTCTTACTCCTGAGACTTTTTTCTATTCCCTTGGAACGTTGGGTTCCATTTCTTAGCCTCCCTCCAGTCGTGGAGCATTATTTCTTATTGCAGGAGAACCCATTCGTAACTCTAATTCCAGAGGACAAGACTAATGTTCAGCAAGCTCTCTTATAATGGGCTTATTGTATGTAATGGTGGGAGAAGGGATGTAAAAATAATAATGATAATAGCTAGCGTTTAGTGAACACTTATTACGAGCCGTGGTCCTTCTGAGCAATTTATGTTATTTTATGATATCCTCACCATGCCACATTCGAAGTGATGATTTGTCTGTTTTATATACACGAGGAGCCTATGGCTTAGCAAATTAGGTAAACTGATGGATGCCAAGTGGTGAGTCTAATTTTAAACTCTGATTTGCATAACAACTACATTAAGATGAGGTTGTCCCAGCCTTACTTGGTCCTTAGTATTTGTGAGAATGGACCAATCAAACGCATCTGGTTTCTGGATGGCATGTGCACTTGACTGTCTCATTTCTAAAACGGTACCTGCGTGTCCACACTTTGGAATCTAGTGGGCTCAGTACCGTCACGCCCCTCCCACTCCTCTTTTTTTGTCTGGAACTATTTCAGAGCTAGAAACAAGCTGCCCAGGCCAGAAGTCAGAGGTTCTAGGCAGTTGGATGGTTTTTATAACATTCCCTCCCTCGGCGTCTGGCTGGGCAGGGCCCACGTTTGCTGGGAGGCAGGCAACCAAACGCCCACGGCTGGGTGAGGCCGCAGCTCCACCCCTGCCTCCCTGCCTTGCCTGGGGACTAAAAATAGGAGTGTCTGCCAGCTCGTGGCCTGCGCCGATCCCTGGCACCCGAGTCGGCCCACTCGCCCACAGTGAGGAGGGAATGGATTCGCTCTCAGAGACGCGTTCAGCCTGATACCCATGCAGAACCCATCATATCCTTGGGAAAAGCAGGTCCCAGCCCAGGTCTTGACAGCACATTAGAGGTTCCCCAGGAGAATCGGAGAAAAGCCTACAAAATGAAACTCTTGGATTTACTTGAATCTAAGAAATAAGACTAATTTTAGGAAAGAACGGAGAATGTTTTTTTATACAACAATAACAGGAAAAAAAAAAACCCAAACCCGACAGTGCTTTTAAAATCCCTACACTAGCGCCTGCTACAGATGAGGCATGCGTTACAGCTTAAGTTTAAAAGATTGCACAATGTATCAGCAGTCAAGGATGACAGAAAATTCGATGTGCTGTGCCTCACGTTCAGTTGCCTTCTCTTAGACGTGCAAAAGGAGGCAAAGTGACTATCAAGACAACTGCCACCCCCACCCCACTCCACCACGGGGGCTCTCCGAGTGCCTGGCCGCCTCTCGGAGGACCTGCCCGGGAGCCCAGAGACTATCACAGCAGGAGGGACTGTCCGTCTCCCCCTCCAAGGCCTGGAAGACTGCAAACTGCAGGCCGGCTCTGGCCGACTCTGGGCCCTGTACAAAACAAAGCAAAACACCACCAGAAAAGAATGCCGCAGAGGCTGTACTTCAGGTCTGCAAGGCCTGACTTATGTGCTCTCAGGTCTTCAAGTTGGCTGGCCGCTGCAGCCAATCAACCGCTTCATTTTGCGGGGGTAGAAATCAAGGCCTAGACCTAGAGAGCTGCTTATGGGCGGTTAGTGGCAGAACCGGGGGAGGCCCTGGGGTGCTGATTCCCGTCGCGCTCCTGCCATGACGTGGCGCGGACCCGAGGACCACGCATGGCTGCTGGGGAGCTTGTGCGAGTCCCGCCCACCGACATTCTGTGCTACCTACTCTGGCCCTAACTCCAGGAAGCTATCACAGTCCCCAGAATGGATCACATTAACTTTCTCTTTCTCTCAGTGAGTCACCTGTCCCTCTTCCCCTCTCCCTGCGCGCCCCCCCCCACACCCTCCCTCATGGCACCTCCTCCTGTTCTTCTCAGGAGCGTGTCCTGGTGATAACCTGCTTTCGCTTTGCCTTTCAGGTTCACTGTTGGCCTATAACACATCCTCCCACACAGACCAATCCCCACGACTGAGTGTCAAAGAAGGTAAGTCTGTTCTCTCATGCACTTAGAATTTTGCTCAGTACCGGGACCGGCGCCATTCCATGCTGTTAAGTGGGTGTGGGGCGGCTCCCATCTGTGCACCAGCCCTCTTGTTCCACGTGGACAGCGTTTTCGGGCATCTGAGACAAGACACCTACGCTTATCCAGCTTGTGCCGCTGGTTGGAAAAAAAAAAAAAAGCAAGGTTTTGAAACATCTTGTGTAATAATAGGAGCATAAAGATATGATTGGAAGTTGTTACTCCATGAGAGAAAATGTGCTGGCGTTAGAATGAAACGGGATGTCAAAGCTGAAAATTGTGTGTTCTCTGTTGAAGATAATGAAATAAAGATTGTTAGGGATTCTTGCAACGCTACATGTCAAACAAAATTTAAACAACTTTTAGCAGTTCCAAAGTGGTGATTTGAGGATTTGGTCTCGTTGGTTTGGTTCGGCTGAGGGAGAAAGAACACAGTTGCCGTGGATCCTTTTGCTGGTGACAATTTTAGCAACCATTGCAGTAGCCTTTTTCAACATCTTTATGGATGAAACAACACTGTAAAGGTTTATTGCTCCAGATACTGTGTTAGAGTGCAGGCACTGAAACCAGTGAACGGAATGGCAAGAGGAAGAAAAGGGGTGAATGAGAAAAGTCTGCCCGATGTGGAGGAGTGCTCCTTCAAGGAGGGAATAGGAGTGCGGCCAGCTCTCTCTCTGCCTCGGGGCTCTCGTTCTCCCTGACTTTTCTTTCACTCACACCTGCCCCGGTGCAGAATGAAGGCAGAAGTTTTTAGCATTGGTTGCCTTTCGAGTAGAACAGCATAAAATTTCAGACAACGTAAGACCTTTCTAATGGAAGAAATTTCAAGACCCTTTGATTCAAAATTCTCATGGGTGCCCCGGCCAGGTGGCTCCGCTGATGGGAGCGCTGTCCTGCACACCAAAAGTCTGTGGGTTTGATTCACCATCGGGACCATACCTGGACTGTGGGTTCAGTGCCCCGTCAGGGCACATTTGAGAGGCAGCAGATCAACATTTCTCTCTCCTTCCCCCCTCATCCCTTCTTCTTCTCAATCTCCAAAATCAATAAATATATCCTTGGGTGAAGATTAAAAAAAAAAAAATCCCTCGTGGATTATGGAGGGAACAGAGACCCAAACAACCCGGGGGTCTTGGCCAAGGTCACACCTTTGATCACACAGGACTTTGTGTTTCCTGTTAATAATTTATGATCAAATGATGACAAAAAAATTTAGTGGAGAAAAGCTACAATGCAGTGAATTGGATTGTAAACTTTTGTGGTTTTCGTTTGCTTCCTACTCCCTCACCCCACCCTGGGACCGTCCTAGTCATGCTACTGTTTTCCTTTCCGAATCAAGTTTATTGGATTTTTCCATGCAAACTAAATTATATTGACTCATTCTACAGTCCAAGCCACATTTTACTTGATGGCCTATTTAACATCAGGTTGCAAGTGTCTAAGAGAGAAAACGCATTACAGCAACACACACGATTGGCGGTCGGGGCACTTTCGACTTCCTTTGGAGAAATTGCTTCATCCCCTGAGCTCTCGTGTGCTATCAAATGAAGGGGCTGCGCTAAGTCTGATCGCGTGGAGCCCAGACTCAAGTCTGTGGCTTCTAGGGCAATGACTTGGGAGCCACAGAGTGAGGGCTCTGCCTTCATTCAGAGCCACTCTGCTTCGGTCTGGCTCAATTATGGAACTTCATTTCATTCCAGGTAGGAGCCCACTTCTTGGAGGGAAGAGAAAGAGACAGGAAGAAAAGCCTGGAGGGAAAAGGAAGGAGGGAGAGAGGAAGGAAGGAAGGACGGACGGACGGAGGGAAGGAGGGAGGAAAGGAGGGAGGGGTAAGATCCTTGAATGTCCTTCCAGCTCCACAGGCTGAGGCTGGCTGGCAATGTCAGTATTAGCTAATGAGACTCTGGGACACGGCCAATGAGAGAATTCTTGACATTGGGTTTAAAATACAGATTTCAGTTTAGAAGCTAGTTTGTCCAAGTTGAACTGTATTAATAACCAACACATATTACTCCTCCAGGGGTCTTAGCTTTCAGCCCTCTCCTCTCCCTGCCATGTTGCATTTCCTTCCCTTGGTCCTTTTGTGCACAGCGAGTCCATTTGTGAGGCCACCCGGCTTATTCAGGCATCGCAGGAGCGGCTCGCGCTAGCTGGGTAGCAACCCTCTTCTGAAATGAATTAACGGTAGTATCCAGGCAAACGCCTGCTGCCAGGATCTCATTCAGGTGGTGCCGGGCATTTATCTCCCCACATTGGCCCTGGCCTCCAGAGACGATTAAGGCTGCGCTTTGCAGGTGCATCTTTTGTCCCCAGTAACGCTCTCCACTCGAGCTGTCTCGCTGCTCCCATCGCCTCCCCCTTGTGAGAGGGTCTGAATCTGTCTGAGCTGCCAGCAGCCACAAAACAAAGTGCATTAGCAAGACAAAGCTAACCCGGCTTCTCCGGCCTCCCCACCTCGCTCTCTTCTGCTTTTCTCTAATCCCTACCTTTAGTTCTTAAAATATTAAATGGAAAGATAAAGAGGACCCATCACACACCCTGGCTCCATTTTGTTCAAATGAAGACACTCACCGAGCCCCAAACAAACCCAGAGTCTGTCTGAAGCACCAGGGCCCTGTTTGTGCGTGTGCACACACACTTGCACGCGTGTGCGCACACACATGCATGCTGCACACAGGGCAGGTGCTGGCATCGAGCACAAAGGCAAGAAGTTGAGGAGATGATGTCTGTGTGTGCTTCCTCGACGCACGCATCAGATTAGAGTGCCTTTTGACTTTGACATGGCATAATCGCCCCTCCGGCTTGTCTCTTGGAAACGACCGCGCCCTCTAAGGGTTATTTGTGCCCAGAGAGTAAGATAAAATTAATGTATAATGGTCTTTAAGCCCCTTCATGAAATATTCTCTGCTCATAGACTGGACCCAACTAGAACAGTTGTGATCTCGCTACCGTTAGTCACCAAGGCCAACGCGCTTGCGTAATACAGGATGGACGCAGTACTGCCCATGCACAAGGGCAGCCCCAGCTGCCATCCACGTAGAGGTTGGTAACGCTCTGGACGCGTTCACAGGCTGTGCCTCTGCTTTTGAGCCCGGCAGCCTCCCTGGGAGGTAGAAATGCTCGTCTCCATTTTGCAGGCAGAGAGAGTGAGGCTGGGGGATATTAAGTCAGTGGCAGAGCAAGGGTTCAAACCCAGGCTGCAGGGTTCAGGATACTTGGCTGCAAGTGGTCTCCCGGACAAAAGCAGCCTTCCTGCCTCTGGCTGACTTTTCACGGAAACAAGACTTGGCCTAAATGTATAGTCTGGGCAGAGATTTGAATGTTTTCCCATTAGTTTTCTCCACCCCCGCCGTTTTCCCGCGATCGTCCCCACCTACGTCCCTAGGCTATTTTCTTTTCCCAGAGATGAATTCATACACACCCCCTACTTGGCACCACTGCCTGATTCTAACTGCGCAGGGAAGCACCTGGTGAGCTTTTCAAAGATGCTGATGCTGTAGGACCAACATTGTGTGACTCCACTTGTGCGAGGCTCCTTGAGCCGGCAAACAGAAAGTGGGGTGGCGGGTCCCACGTCTGGGGTCTGGGGGAGGAATAGGGAGTTACTGTTTAATGGGGACAGAGTTCCAGTTTGGAAAGGTGAAAAGTTCTGATTGTTACAGATGCACAATATGAATGGTACCGGCACACACTGGAAAATGGTCGAAATGGTCCATGCTATGTGTGTTTTACAGTAACAATGTAAAAATGCAGTACTGATGCTCAGACCCCCAACAGGACCAGTTAATTCAGAATCTCTAGGAGGGACAGTGGGGCACTAAAAAGGTTGCAAGCTCTCCAGGTTGCTCTGGCAGCTCGCAGACAAAATTCAGAAGCCCTGCTGCACAATATGGACACAGAGTAGAGAGAGGGAAGCAAGATGCGTCTCAGAGCAGCCCAGGTTTCGTTGGAGATGCACTGGGCAGTGGGTCTTGACCTTTCATGGCCTCAAGTCAACTTAGAAAAGGAACAGCGGGACCTATTGGTATATCCATGAAGGTGCAGGGTGAGCAAAGGATGAGGATCAAACATTAAAAATAAAATGTAGATTTGTGGTAACCTGAATTTACAAGGAGGACGCTGGGGCGCTAGAAGTTAACTGGCCTTTCCAAGTACATGCAGACCGCTGACCCTCCAAACCCCATTCTTTCCACTCTCTGTGCTGGGGCACCTGGGCGCAGGTCAGAGCTCCCCCTTGTTTTCCTGGCGAACCCTGCCCTGGGGCCCTCCCCACGTCCCCAGCTGGACAACCGGCACGCAAGAACCAGCAGATCTCTCTCCTCTGGAGAGCTTTGCACGTGTAAACCCTCATTTCCTCGGGGTCAGGCTGGATCTGTTTAAATACCTCTGACTCTCCCAAAGTCAGAGGATATTGAGCTCCCTGTTTATTAACTCCTGGAACTCATAAACCCACCATGGCCCGCATAGCCCTGAGCTTCCAGCCCCAGCCTGGGAAGCCACTCAGGACATGCCGCTGAATGCAAAACCGCTTCCCCACCTTGGTACCTTGTCTGCTGGCCTGCGGAACAGCCGTCTCCAGCAGCTGCCTTGGCTAATGGATAAAAAGTCTGTCTGCTGACATGCCAAGTATAGGAATGTGCAGAGAAACTCCAAAATGTGTCCCTTATGGTAAAATGCCTGACAGGCACCCGAGACCGTGCCAACGGGAGCCCTGCGTCTCTCCCGAGGCTCCAGGTGGCGGCAGCCTGTGGCAGGTCCTCACTACTTGCCAAGCACCACACATCCATGGCCTCGTCTGTGCCTCCCGCCATCACCGTGGGACGGCAGGGCTGGTATTATCAGGACCCCATTTTGTAGATAAAGCAGACATGACACAGGTGGATGGTGGGGTTCATTGGACACACCCCCCCCCCAGGTTTTGGAACAGAGCAGCATTCGAACGTAGGTCTCTCGGGTTCTTTCCTCCCTGCGGGCTGCTTCTCACATCTCGGAGTATTTAATCCAAGCATCTGCCGGCCTCCTACACCTTCTTTAGGGAATCCAGTGATGCCCCCACGGGGCAGGTATTATCTCATATTCATCATTAGGACATATTGCTTAAACTCTCAGGCTTTGAATGCAAACAGACTCTGTGCCCTTGGACAAGCCACTAACTTTTTTCTGCCTCAATTTTCTCACATAGAAAATGAGGACAATTTTAATGGCCCCTCCGGCATGAGGGCGTGCCTATGCCTCACTTAGCATGCTGTCTGACATACCGTTCTGTGCTCAGCGTCAGCTTCATGGGGTACGACCGTAATTATATTATTATTGCAAAATAAGCCCCATGTTTTTGAGGGAGGGCGTACCGCACACTAACACTGCGCCCAGGACCATGCAGGGTACCACGCTGCATCCTGCGACATGCCAAGTCGCTTTGGGTCTTACAAGGGAGACACACAGGTAGAAGTATTGAGGAATAATATGACTCTGAACTACACATAAGAAGTTCCCTGAGAGTGATGCAGAGACGAACAGTCGTTCCTGCGAAAGCCGAACGTCCACTCCAAACCTCTCATGTGGCTGAAGGGACAGGAGGCCAGAGAAGACGTGGGCCAGCCCAGGCCACACAGGCAGTGACGAGCCAGGGGCAGAGCCGGAAGTCACTCAGTGCCTCAGTCAGGCGTGGACCTAACTAACGTCTGGGACCTGGGCCCTCCTCCACCGCCCACTCATCTCTCCACTTACGAAGGAGCCACTGAGTGTGGGACAGGAGCCCGAACCCGGGAGACACGGCGCACGGGCAGCGCCTACCCTTAGGGGCTTAGAGGCAGAGACACGGCTGGGGCACCACGCAGTGGACGCTGGGTATCGGAGTGTGAGTGACGTGTCAACAAATCCTGCCGCTCTCCCTGCGTTTACATCCTCTGTGGGGGGGCCTTTCCGATTTAATTTTAGAGGTTGATGGGAGGCCTCTAGAAATAGGCAGCAGGGTGGTGCTGGACAAGGGTCGGGACAGGAAGGGACGGTGCTGGACACCGAGGACATCAGTCACGGTCCCTGGGTCTGCCGGGCACTGTGGGGGCTGTGATGGGGAGCAGTGCCTGTCCATGCTGGGTTTGGGGGAAGGGGCGCAGGCGTGTTCCTGGGGTGGGGGTGGGGTTGAGCGTGCCCCGTGGGGGCACCGAGGCCTCCGTGTGACACATGGCCCACACAAAACTGAAAGACCAGGGACAGTCGGCTGTCTCCCTGTGAGACAGGAAGCTCAGCAAAGGAGCCCAGAGCCAGGGGTTTGCTTCAAGCTCACCAGGGCCAAGGGCTCCGGAGAAGTGGGTGGGGGTCGAGCTGACTTAAGATTGGTGGGATGAAGGGGCCTGCGGGGTTTGGTAGGGTTTCTTCTCTGCTCTTCAACAGCTGTGACATTTTCTATAATGTAAGAAAAGGTGGCCCAAGAAGTCTCATTTTAATGGGGGAAAGGTGGGTGAGTGCAGAACATCGATGCCTGAAGCCAAGGCGCTGTATGCATGGCGCTGTGAAAGGGGGCGCTGTGTTTCAGGTCCAGCCTTTGGGGGAGGGTGGGCTTTGGGTGGCATCCTGAGCGGGAAGGAGGGTGGACAGAGTGTCCAGGTGTTTGGCGTGGGCCACGAGCCGTTGCCCCAGCCGGGGGAGCAGGTCGGGGGTGGCCTGGCACACGTGTGGCGTCGGAAAAGGCCTGTAATGCTGTGAGGTCATCTCCTGTTATTTTTAGGGAGTAAATAACATCTCTTATGCAGCAGGGTCTGTGGCTCCACAGGCTCTGTCTATGTCAACTAACATGCACTTAAACTTGAGGGTATGGAGGACTTACAGGCGGGCCTGTTAAGAACTGTGTCATTATATGTTTTTCCTTTATGATGAAATACCTCTAATCCATTTTTAGCAGAAGTCCCGATGATGGTTGAATGTGTGTGCAAGTGTGTGTGCTGATTCTGGGGCCCCAAAGCAAGATTTATTATTACAGAATAGACAGTAGCTTGCTCTCTTGGTTTTCTAAAAATTGTTTTCTTTTGAAATTCCAGAGTTAATGTTTTGTCTGCTTTCGATCTGACCCTCTTTGGAGAGCAGTGTGTTTTGTGTGGGCTTTTTCCCACCAGAGAGAGATAGAGAGGGAGAGACAGAGGGAGAGAGGGAGAGAAGGGGAGAGACAGAGGGAGAGAGGGAGAGAAGGAGAGAGAGAGAAGGAGGGAGAGAGAGAAGGAGGGAGGGAGAGAGCGCTGAAAACAAAGAATCCTTGTCTCTAAACTGTAGCAGGCAGGAAACCCTAGTCCCGGGGGATTCAGCCAGCCAGCCCTGTCCCGGAGTCAGACTCCAGCTTCTCTGAATTCAATTTGACAGCTTGTCTGAGACACTTTCTAAGTAACCATTATCCTTCCTTTCTCTAAGTAAAAGAACTGTTATTTTTTTTCTGTGGGTGTGCTGCGTGTGCTGTTATCACACATGTGGGTTACACAGCGACGAGGACACGCTTTCTCCAAATTATTGCAAACACTTAGCCTGTTTCCTAAGACAAGTGTAAACTTGTTCCGGCATAATAAGGCAAACAACCCGCAATACTACACTGTCGCAGGTAGAGAGGGATTTTGTTGGGGCCTTTCTTTCTGTCTTTAGCTGCAGGCAAGGCATGAATTCCTTTATTTCAGGGTACTCTTTCATCTCAAGAGTAATTCAAATTGTGTGCATTTTATTCCTTGGAGGACTTACAGCACATAAGTATATATTTTATATACTAAACATACACACAAATTGTGTGCATTTTATTCCTTGGAGGACTTACAGTACATAAGTATATATTTTATGTACTAAACACACACACAAATATCTTCTCATGGTCATTCTCCCCAGCTTCTGTGTTTGATCAATTCTTATTTTAAAGAGCCCTGGCCGGCATGGCTCAGTCGGTTGGGCATCAGACTTCAAAGTGAGGGGTCGGTGGTTCGACTCCCGATCAGGGCACATACCCAGGTTGCAGGTTCAATCCTTGGTGGGGGTGCATGTGAGAGGCAACCGAGCAATGTTTCCCTCTCACACAGATGCTTCTCTCCCTCTCTTCCTCTCTCCCTCCCCCTCTCTCTAAAAACAAATAAATAAAATACATCTAATTGCAAGAGTGAATTCGGAGGGCCACGAGGGCAGCCTCAAGGCCCCCGGGGCTGTGTGGGGCTGACGGGCATAGCCGAGGTGACCACCCAGCATTCAGAGCAGACACTTCTCCCTCCTGCCTCCTGCAGCTACTCAGAGCAGCTGCCTTTGCCACCGCAGAGTGAGCGATGGAGAGGCAAGACCGGCCTTCCTGGCGTGCGCGTTTGAAGGCCGCCCAGCCTCCGCCAGGCAGGGCTGCCAGAGGCATGAGGCCCAGAGCAGTCTCCATCACTTTGGGTTCAGAGATGTGACAGCTTTGCCCCAAAGGACAGTTTTGCCCATTTAGGATCTGACAGAAAAATGTGTCCTTCAATTGCGAATTAACTCCTGCCTCGTCTTGTGTTTAAGCAGAACAATGAATGGCTCCCTGTTCTCCCTTGGCCTCACATACCCTTCCTTTCCTCCCCGCCCCCCAACACACACACCTCACCCACACCCTAGAGCCACACTCGCCCTGAGGCCCTGTCCAGAAGACCTCTCTTCAGCAGGGTCCCAACCATCCCTTCCTCGTGGGCTTTGCTTGGACTCACTGTTTTTACAATTTAGCATCCAGCAAATTCTGTCCTAAGGGTCTTTTGTCTTTCAAGACGGGAAGCATCTTAAAGGTAGAAACTTAGACGGATGGATGAAAACTTAGATAACATGCCTTAAGCTACTCCCCAAAAGTTTTCTGTAAGGCTAACCCTTCGTGATATTTCTAAATATGAGGAGGATATTTTGGTGTTGTCCACTGCACAGGACACTGGCCTTTCTCTCTACCTTGCCTTAAATGCCCCCCTCATTTGACCCCCAGGTGATTTCTGCGAAGCTGTGATCAGTCCCATTCACAGTAGCGGAGAGAGCCCCCCAAGAGCAGAAATCATGCATAAGATGGTAGCTCCGCTTCACCCTTCGGTCCATTTTCTATCAGCTTAAACCCCCTGGGGTGCCCCTCGGATCTGGGTCCCCTTGCTATGGGCACCAGGGTGAGAAGAGGCAAGGACAGAACCAAGCCACGGAAAAGTGACATTTGGGGAAATTTAACTTCTGCTCCCTCCAGCCTTCCTCTCATTACCGCTGCTCATCCGCTTCCCCAGATTAACCACAGCTCACAGCTAAGTGTGTAGTAGGTGCCAAGAACTTTTCTATTCACTCCACCTGTATACTTCACGACAGCCTCATTTAGTCACTACTGTGGTTATTTCCCATTTCACATATGAGAAAACTGAGGCTCAACGAGGTTAAGCCCAACCAGAAAGCCAGTATGAAGCGGAACAGTCTCTATGGCAGCCCCCAGGATGCCACCCCGGCCCCAGCAGTGAGGAGGCCCACAGCTGCCTCTCCTGGTTCCCTCCACCACCCATGGAAAGACGCATTGCTTCCAGGAAGCTGATGTCACCTAGTCGTGGCAATGAGATGATTAGATTAATAGATTCCTGCTATGGTCCAAACACTCAGGAACACGACTCCGTCTGCTCGGCGCTTGCTTTTCACGAAGCAGATGAGGTGATTTCACAGATGTTATTTTTATGATTAGGCTTTATAATTTACATAACATGATTCACCCTATTGTATTTAATATCACACTTTAAAGAATAAAGGGGAAAAAAGAACACATTTAGAAAAGGAATGGATCTATTGAGTAATGCGCTCAATAAGGATTGCCATAAATTTAATTTTTAAAAGGAAGGGAAGATGGCCCTGGCTGGTGTGACTCAGTGGATTGAGCATCAGCCTGTGAACCAAAGGGTCGCCAGTTCTATTCCCAGTCAGGGCACATGTCTGGGTTGCGGGCCAAGTCAGGTCCCCCAGTGGGGGGCGTGTGAGAGGCAACCACACATTGAAACCACACACGTTTCTCTCCCTCTTTTTCTCCCTCCCTTCCCCTCTGTCTAAAATAAATAAATAAAATCTTTTAAAAATAAAATAAGGTAGAGATGGATATTAGACCAATAAATCTAGTTGTGAAATTTCCCTCACATTACATCAGGCAAACAATCCCTGGCCTCTATAAGCTGCATTGGTCCATGGCTTTCATGGAAGAGAAAGAAAGGTATCGGAATACCTGGGACCATTTTAAAGACACATGCCAGGGTGCTCCAGCCACCCCCTCCACTCCCGCCCTCATTCATATGTACCCTTGGTAGGTGAACAAGCAGAGGAAGAGGGAGCTGAGCATCTTTGTTCTTAGAATAAGCTCCTTCCATTGCTTCTGAAATCTTTTCCCCGTACGCCACCCCCGCCACTGAGTGCTTTATTCAAATACTTAACAGAGCAGAAATGTGTCTTTGTTGCTCTTCATTGGCACCCTTTCTGCCACCACAGTGTGGGCCTTTCTTGTCCCTGTGCTAAAAGACACCCAGGCCCCAGGTCCTGTTCCTGGATGCTTAGAAGTTCCCCTATTGACCTTCCTGCCCTCCTTGGGCATATCTTTTGTCTTTATGTTTATTAAAGCTGCCTTAGATGTTCCCTGGTGAAATCAGGAACATGATAGGCTGTGGGAAAGGTACTTGGGAGCAACCTGACCTCCAGAGCACCGCTCCCACTAGACTCAGCCAGACAAGGGCTCCTCCCACCACTGCCAGGGAGGGGCCTCCCAGGACCCTGTGTGCTCAGCGGGCTGGAGCTGCGCCACAGTTACACACACGTCTCAGTGGCATTTCACACTCACCAAGTGGGCTGCTGGGGCTTTGCATATCCAATTCATCTCCCACTTGTTGACTGTTACTATTTGAGGCCTCCCATCTCTACCAAGTTTCACTTTGACTTAGATATTTCATCCCATTCCAGATAACGAAGCTAAGACTCAAAATGAAATTGCCCTTGGGTGATGTAACTCCATTTCCACTGCCATGTGGTCTTGGTTTATAATAAAAACTAGAAGTGACCCCTGTTGGCTTTTTGGGGGAGCAGAGTCCCAAAGTGCTTCAGGAAGAAAAGTCCAGGGCCACAAGTCGTCCAGATGGCCCACGGATGGCTTCCCCAGCGCAGAGTATTCCAAATGCATTTGTTTTGCTAAATACACTGGTTTAGAAATTCTACAGGGAGGCTGTTTGAGGGCATTAGTAGCTGGAAAGTATTTAAAAGAAGATAGTTTGGCCTGATGCTCGTAAGCAAAATTCTCTCCCTCAACCCATCCGTCTCGCCAGCTCTCTACCCAGAGGAAGAGAGAGAAGCTGCTCTTCTGCCAGACAAGAGGCATGGGGGTGTTCTCGAGAAAAGTCAAGGCATGGCTAGCATCGTTTGCTATTTTAATATGAAAACTTCTCCCAAGTTCTTTTTACGGATGCAACAACATGCTCTCTTCAGAGAAGCCTCTCTAATGGAATAAAGAACTTGTTTCTCCTGGGAGAAGACAAAGGCACTGAGGAAGCAACGCTATGGCCAGAAGTACTAGCCAGGGCCTGCGTGGGCTGTTCCTCTCTAGTCTCAGAAGTCTGTAAACAGGGGGCCAATAAACAAGTTCAACATGGCTCTTTAATAAAGGTCGATTTCTTGGGTCAGGCAGACTCTAAAGAGAAAGTGGTCATTGAGTGAGATGATCACTGTATCAGCATCCAACACGTATTTCAAAGCCCAACTCAAGTTCCGCCCTCTTCAAGAGATAGCTTCCTTACCTCAAACACGGCAACTCCTCCTCGGAACACGGCCACACTCACATGCTGTCTATGGAGTGCGTTACTACAAGATTACCTTATAGTCTTTAATTGTGAGTTTTCTCCTGTGTTCTTGTTGCACGAAGTACCACTGATTGTGATGGAGTGACTGGGGAAGGAAAATCTAGTCTTTGACCATTTAATTTAATATTTGCCCAAGCCTCCTGCTTCATTATGGAAAGAACCCTAGGAAATGAACTTCGGTTGACACAAGAAAGGTGAACTTCTTTTTTTTTTTTTTTTAAAGATTTTATTTATTTATTTTTAGAGAGAGGGGAAGGGAAGGAGACAGAGAGGGAGAGAAACAGCAGTGTATGGTTGCTCCTCACATGGCCCTCACTGGGGACCTGGCCTGCAACCGAGGCATGTGTCCTGACTGGGAATCGAACCGGGACCCTTTGGTTCCCAGCCCGCGCTCAATCAGCTGAGCTACACCAGCCAGGGCAGAAAGGTGAACTTCTCATCTCCAATGAATTAAACTCTGGGAAAGAATAATTCTATAGGACGCTTGGAGAGTATGAAGCACTTTCTCACGCATAAGCTCATTTATTCTCCGCAGAACCCTGTGAGGATTAAATAGGCCATTTCCTTTTCTAAACTCTTAAATTTTAGAGGTGTTCTTTTCCCCCCAAGTATCCCCCTATTACAGATAGGCCCAGATGCAGAGACATTAACTCACTTGCCCAAGTAAGTTCACACAGCTCCTAGCTGGCAAGATGGGAGCAAACCAAGGAGTTCTGAACCCCAATCCAGCATTCTTTCTATACAATGAGCTGCTTCCCTGTTTGGAATGGATTAAAGAGAAACTATGGAATTCTTTCCCATGCAAATCCTTACAGCCTTTAATAGAACCACAAAGAGCCTTCTGCTTGACCAGATTTAGGTACCACTATTTCAAAGAGATGAAAATTCTTCCTGGTATGATTCTGAAAAACCTCTGAGCTTAAAAAGTTTTTGGCCCGCTTGTAAAATAATTCTCAGTCCTGCGCAATATCCTAGAGGAGTTTAGAGAAAGGAAGTTTTCGTGCTATGAGTCATACTTTCAATTTCTATTAAAATTCTTATACGGTCACATCTGATTTCTTTCATGCTGTGGGCCTCCAGGCCTGTGCTAATTTGCATGTCTGGTTTAGATAATGTCTGAGGTAGCTTCCAGTCTGCAAAGATGCCTGTGATTCTATTACACGAGTCCATGTTCTACCTCCCAAAAGTTGATGGCCCTTTTTCTTTAACTACCGGGCTCTTGCTGGGTGGACGCAGGACCCGGGGATGGAAGCACTGAACACCCACCAAGCGGGCCGCAAAGATGGCGTGATCTTTCAGGATGAATTCCCCTGTGCCCTTTTCCCAGGCTGACCCCAGAGCCTTGCCCTTCCCTGAAACCCACTTCAGACTCAGATCAAAAGGCCCATCGTGGCAAGTGCTGGCGTTCGAAGTTTCTTGATTTACACGGCAGTCCTAAGTCAGTGTGCGTCCAAGACCCTGGATTTGGCAATGACCCTGATTCTAAATATGCAAAAACTGGTGAACTCCTTAACAGACTTGGCTCCTGTCACCTGTTACAATCTCTCACCCGAACATCAAAAAAGATACTGTCAGGTTTTTAGGCTAATTTGTTGTCTTCCTGCATAGAGTAATTCTCACTAGATAAAGAACTAAATGGAAAGGAATTGACTTCCCGGAAGGATATCAAGATTCATGGAGGGTGATCTGGTCCCTTTTCAGAAGAAAAGCTTTTCAGAATAGCGCTATGGAGAGACCTATTTTCCGAACACTGGACAGATCAAGTCTTGGCTCAAGTCACTTACTTTCAGGGACCCTTGCCCAGTGCCACCTGCTCCTCTTCCCGTCTTTCTCCATCGCACTCATCACCTTCTGGTTAGTATGCGAGGCAGCTTCCTACTGTTTGACTGGAGGTGCCACAGAGCAAGGGTGTTTGGCTATCACTGTACAGGGGTCCCCTCTCCATCCACGGGGGATACGCTCAAAGACCCGCAGGAACGCCTGAACCCCCAGATAGTACGAAATTCTCTATATACTGTGTTTTCTTCTGTACGTAATATCTATGATAAAGTTTCACTTATAAATTAGGCATAGTCAGAGATTAACTACAACAACTGATGATAAAATAGGACAATTATAATACACGCTAGAATACAAGTTATGCGAATGGTCTCTCTCCCTCCCTCTTAAAATGCCTTGCTGTAACCGCCCCTTACTTGCAGTAAATGGCTTGGTGTCACTGGTTCCAGGGGGCCCCCTGCTGATGTTCTCACACAGGCTCAAGTGTTCCTGGCACAGCACATTGTCGTCAGTGAAAACATACCTTCTCTTCGTGTGTTCCACTCACAAATTTCATGCCTTTTCCGACTCAGCATGCGGCTGTAAGAACTTCGGCGGTTTGAGGTGTAACAGCCAAGCCAACCAGGCTTTCTCTTTCCTTCTTCACAGTTTTACGGATATAAGGTTCATTCTTAATGTTGATCTTAGCAACCTCAGCATATCATGTGTTTCTTTCCTGATTAAGGAGAGAATTTTCACCTTTTCACTTAAAGGAAGAGCTTTATGGCTTCCCTTCGGCACCTCCAAACTGCCAGCATCCATTCCCCTGCGCTCTGGGGCCACTATTAAGTAAAATAAAGGTGCCTTGAACACAAGCATTACAACAGCGGGGCAGTCCATTTAATAACCCAGAGGACTCCTAGTGGCTAAGGAGTGGGGAGGGCATACAGCGTGGAGACGCAGGACACACAGATGACACGCATCCTGAACAGGACAGCAGGACAGTGTGAGATTTCATCACACGACTCAGAACAGCACCCAATGTAAAATTTAGGAAGTGTTCATTTTCCGTTTAATATATTTTGCACTGTGGTTGACGGCAGGGAACAAGGCACAGAAAGGGAAGCCATGGATAAGAGGGACGACTGTCTTCATGGCCCACAGAACAATGTCTGGCACAGGACTGGACATTCAATGAAATTTTGCTCAGTGAATGAGCGTGTGCGGTATCAATTCAGTCGAATAATCGGGTGTTGGGGGAGGGGACAGTTCTTGGGGTGGGAGAGGGAAACCAAAGTGTTTAGGATACAGTCCCTGTCTTCCAAAAGATCGTCACCGAGCGTGGGAGATCAGCGCACAGAGAATTACACCAGAAGCCAGAGCAGGACAAGGGCAGCAAACACGAGGCCCCGCCCAGTGACCCCTTGACTCTGGAAGGAAAAGATGCAAAAGCAGCTTGTGGAGCCGGCACGAGGTTGTGGCCCCTTTTGCCAGCGAGCGTGCGAGGGGCCTCCCTGTGAAATGTCAGCGTCAGAGGTTCAGATCGGGACTCTGCACAGACCCAAGGGGTTGAGCCCAGAGCACCCCTCGCTTCACGTCAAGCCCTGTTACTAATTGCGCTGTTAGGCTTCCTTTCTTGCTACCTGGAATCCTCTTAAACCCGAGGCAGATCTGACTGCAGCGGTATGCAACTGCGCTGTGTCTACCTAGCCCAATGCGGAGGGAAGTTTGGGCAAACATCCAATTAATTTCATCGGTATGAATTGCTTTTCTACATTAGGCGGGCTCAGAAATCCCACTTTGAGGCTTTATCAAAATAAAGAGGTCATTTAGACTTCGGTGTCACTTAGACACGGGGCCCACGGGAGAAACAAAATAAAAGAGCGGGCCGGGCTCAGCAGGAAGCCTCGCGTGACTGCGGTGGGCTGTGCCTGGCCGCCGTGCCACTCGCCTCTCCAAACTTTTCATATTTAAGACCCATCCATTTTTTCAAGCATTTTTCTCATATGTCTTTTTTTTCCTTCGCACATATAATATCTTAAACAGTACCTCCATTATACTCCACACAGCAGGGTCAGTTCTGAGCCGAGGCTCTGTTTGGATTCCAGGACAAGAACTTTGAGCAAAGGAAATCTGATCCAGGATGTTTTTTTTTTTTTCCCTATGAGTTCCAAGTTTGAAGAAAGTCTTCCCTAGATATTTCCCTCCTCCTGAGGTCTCAGTGGAAGCCAAGATCCTCTGTTGCTCTTTGAAAACTAAGATGCCACCGAGGCGAAGGCTGGGCTGCCCCTATAGAACGGGTTGAAACGAGGTGAAGACCCAGCACCGTAGCAGGGACTTGGGGGGGCTGACAGTCGGGAGAGCAAGAAGGATGCTGCGTAAAGCCTCAGCCTAATGTACCAGCGGGTGGCACACCCGCCCCTCGCTATCTTTTAGGGCCATGTTCCTCAAACTGGGGTCCAGGATAATCCATTTCTTTACTTTTCTTTCTTTCTTTTTTTAAGATGTTTAGAGAGAGGGGAAGCAAGGGGGAAAGAGAGGGAGAGAAACAGCGATCGGTTGCCTCTCCTACACGTCCCGACCTGGGACCGAACATGCAACCCAGGCCTGTACCCTGACCAGGGATTGAACCGGAGACCTTTTGCTTTGCAGGCTGATACCCGACCAACTGAACCACACCAGGCAGGGCCATTTCTTTTCTTCTTTTTTAAAGTAGAGCCACCCTTCATTCCAGTCTGGGAATCACTGATCTGGGAGCACAGGCACAGAACTACCCTTCCTCCATTATGATTTCTTACCCTTTCCAAGGCCTTCCTTGCTGAGCTTATTAACCCCAACTCACCAAGATAAACCTTTTCAGGGTGCAAGGAAGATTGTAAACATATGTATTGTGTATATTTTTAAATTGTCATTTATCAAATGCTGTTTAATCTTCCCAGCAACTTTATAAAATACCTGTTATTCATCCATTTTGGAGAAGCAGAACGTGAGGTCCAAAAATGTAGAGTAACCTTTTGACCAAGGACACTCCACAGAGCAAACAGTAGAGCTGAGATAAGAACCCAGGGCGACCTGGTTCTAAAAGCTATGTCGTAACCTCAGAAATAAGGCCCACCAGAGAGAAAGGACACATTCACAGGGGTGCCCCACAGTTTCCAGAACTGTGCGTTGCTCATGTACCAGTTACCTTCACACTGTTTGAAGTGGGAGGCCAGGCCTGGGGGTCAGACGGCTAATGTGGTCACTGGCAGGGGTTATAGTGACAAACGAGACACGGGTCCTGAATTGTGGGTTGAGAAGGTTCTAGAAGCAGAGCAGTCTTTCACAGGTGGGGCGCAGCACCAAAAGCATCTCAGAGGAGAGCCCAGAGGAAAGTATCCCGGGTCGGGTTGGTGGCCAGTAGGCTCCTCCTCAAAGACTGGGCCACGAGAGGCCAGGACCTCAGAGGGAGAAGGGGTTTGGGGGGAACATCTAGCCCAGTGCTCCACCAACAATGAGGGTGGTGCTCCCGTATGCATGCAGTCCTTCCCGGGGAGAGTCTAGGTGAGGTAGCTTCCTTCTGCTGGACTTGGCTCTTTCTTAGGAAAGTCAAGGCTACAGGTCTCAGAGGCCTCTTATCTATCTATCTATCTATCTATCTATCTAGATATCTATCTATCTACCTGTTTGTTTATGAGAGAGGGAGAGAAACATAGATCGGTTGCCTCTCACACATGCCAGGGACCTGGCCTGCAACCCCAACTGGGAATCGAACCAGCAACCTTTTCGGTTTCCTGGGTGACGCCCAACCCACTGAGCCACACCAGTCAGGGCTCACAGAGACCTCTTTATTAGAGCTTCCTCCTTTGTCAGCCTCCCTCTTTCTCAAGAAAGGAGGCCTGGATCTAAGAGAAGCTTCTGCTCTGAGCACGGGCGGCCATGCCCACTCCTCGGCTGAAAGGGCAGCATTCAGAGAAGCTGGGCTGTCCACGGGTAAACAGGCTTGGGTGCTGCCAGCTTTCTCAGTGGCGACCAGAAACGCGATGAGAACTTCCAGGGGAAATTCATCTTTTTCCACCAAGTAATCGGGAGTGTGGCCTTATGTCGTAAGGAATGAAGAGAGAGGCCTTTGTGTGCTGGTGCCCCTGTGTCATCGGCCTCTGGGTGAGGTCATGACAAAGGGGAGAGCTGCGTGTCACCCGCTGGGACTTCAGAGAGTGGACTGGAGCCACCAGAGCAGAAGGAAGTGTTTTTCCTGAGACATTCAGCTGGATTTCTGAGACCCACGAAGAGCTTCATGCAGAAACTGAGTTAACACTGGAATGTCTATGAGAAGGTCATATCCAGTAAAAACTTTCCTCTTCCAGCTCAGAGAAAAATCCCCATGCTCCTCTGTCTCTCCCCCAGGAGACTCTCCTAGAATCTAAGCGGCCGTGGAGTGTTAAACTCAGCCATGTCGAGTATCCCATAATGGAGATGCTGCTCCGGCCATTATATACGTGAGGCAGAATTAATGCCCGGCAGTGCCCAGACTCCCCACAGCAAGGCGCTGGCCTCTCTCTGCTTCAACAAAGCCAACCTCAGGCCTGCCTGAAACAGCAAGCTCCAGGCAAAGTCCTGCTGGTGAGTCGTCTGGAAAAGAATCCCAATAAGATTTGTCATCTTGGTACCCTCTCCAGCCAGGCGGCCGTGGCCGTCCCGGAAGTCGAAAGTGAGTTTGTCAGAACCGGGGTGTGCTTTTCTGCTGACAAAGCAATCTGCCACAACACGGAAGCTCCGAGATTGTCAACTCCTCTGCTGGGCCCTGACAGTGACACTTAAGCTCATGTTTTCAGAAGTCAGTTCTCGGGAAGCAGAGCACAGGCCCCATATTCTCTGCAGGTGTAGGGGGGCTAGTGGGGGACAGTTAGTGCATACCCACCAGAGAAGTCTCCACGCCCTGCCCAGCAGCCGGGGGTCAGGGAGCTCTGACACACTCACAGACAGTGTTCGTGCAGAAGTGTGCATCCCCGGCGCTCACCCCCCGGTCCAAGCTTTTCCATTTTGGTTATAGACATATTTCTGTGTGTGTGTCTGGGGCTGCAGCTGACCACACTGCTAAGCTTTTGCTTGCACGGTCTTTAGGAGGAAAAAAGCAAACCCTCATTTCAACGATGACGTTGAGAATATGTAAAATAAAATGCAGGCCACTTCGATAAGGGGCCTCTCGTTCTTTGCTGTGGGGACAGACTTGTGTCCTGTGCCTGTGACGGGTGCACTCTGTCCTTCATGCTCAGAGGGCATGTGGGGTTGGTACCTTCTGTGCTCATCGCTGTCGCCTGGACTGAAGTCACCTGGAGAGAACCTCGTGGGCAGAAGTGAGGGTAGTGGCCCTGAATTCTCCCCAGCCGGTAAAACACTGGATGTTCGGAAGAAATGGCGTATTTAGCAAGACAGAGAAAATATCGGCACATCTGTGTATTCATTCCACAGATGTTTATTGTTTGTGCATCCGTCCTGGGCTGTGCACTGTGCTAGGCGCTTGATTATATCAGAAAACAGAAGGACCCCTTCCCTGTGGGCCTGGTATTCAGGTGGGGCATGCAGACAATTAACAACAAACATGAGTTACTTATTGATTAAATCAGGCGACCGGTGGAAATATAAGGAGTAGAGCACAGCCAGGGGCTGGAGGGGAGGTGGAGGGGGGAGTCAGCGTGTATGCGGTAGGGCTGGCGAGCGTGTTTCTGGGCCCGAACGTTCTTTAGGTATATAATAATGATGCAAACGGCAACATTAATTGCCAACATTTTTCACGTCTGACTCCGTGCTAGGCACGGGGCCAGGTATGGACTTGGACATCTCATTCGGTCTGCAAGGCTGCCTGATTCTTCCGACCTCCAAGGCAGAAGGCCAGACCTTGGTTCTCGCCGTCGGCCTCCTCCATCTCTGTGCTGCGTCTCTGCAGCAGGACTTACTCCAGAAATTCTGGTTTTCATTAAATCTTAGCTTTAGTGGATGTCCCTCCAAAGCCCAGTACCCACAGCCCGCGTTCGTTAAACTCCGTGATGACGCTGGGTGTCCTTTGTAGATGCAGGTGCCAGTAGCAGGACTTGCCACCAAATAGCTGGGGATGAGAAAGCAATGGGAGGGAGACTTGTGGTGTGTGTCACTCAGAGGCCACGCACTGCCTGCGACCCTTTGCCAAAGACACCAGCCCCCGGCCTGGCCCGTTGCTGTTGATCGCTCCGTTAACCTTGCGTTGAGGACACGGTTCAGGCTGGTTGCTGATGGCGTCTCTGTTTCAGTCGCGTCCTTTTTGCACTTGCTAGGGGACTTCTGGGTTGATGGGGAGCTCCACTGTCCTGTCAGCCAGGCTTTTCCCCACCCCCACCCCACCCTCACCCCCAGGTGGGCCCGCTAGAGAATCCCTTCTTCTGGTTTTGCAGCCCTCCTCAGGCCCTGAGGCATCCCAGCCCAGATGGGGCTGCCAAACGCTTCCTGATAAGGCATCAGCTTCACCAGTGACTGGGGACTTGGAGTTACAGCAAAGTCCCACTGTCACCAGCCCTCTGTTGGCTACAGGGAAGTCTTGCACATCTGCCTGCTCTGCCCTTGGGGCTAAAAGAGAAGAATAGGAGGAAAACTTGATAAGAGGTCGTGGCAAGCCATAGCTATAGCCACATCCATAATGTGGGCTACAGGAAAAGGGTTCTCGGATCTGACACAGCTTTCACATAGGATGCCTTCTGTAAATGAATGAGTAGAAAAACTGAATCCAAAACTTGGAGACAGATTCTATGAGTGCTGTTAAGTCAGAAGGCAAGTCAGGGCTTCAGATAACACACCCCAATTCCCAGAACCGAGAGGTTTGCTTTTTCTTTTTGCATGAATTTGTCACTTTCTATTCCACTTTCTCTTCTGCTCCTCCTACATTCACCTTCCCCCCACCTGCCCCTAGGTGTGCTTCCATCCTGCACACCACCGCAAGCTTCCTTCCCCACCACACCGTTATCCCGGCATTGCTGCGTGCCCGGCATGTCTCAGGGCTCCCACTGCCTGTGACTCAAGGCCATTAAGCTTGCCTAGCTGCCAGCCACACGGCCTTGAACATGCCTCCGCTCTCTCCTCCAGCGCTTTCCTTCTACCTCTTCCTCTACTTCAGTCAGGCAGTCGCCTCTAGGGTTGTCCCTCCGACACCACTTGTGTATGTCCTCTCCCACTGCTGCCTCGTGCCTGTCTGCATGGCCTTCTCCAAGGAGGTCTCGTGCAGTTCCCACGACACCAGTTCCACTCACTGGTCCCTCCTTAACCAACCTCCGGCAGCCTTACTGCCTCCACCGCTGCCTGGGCCCGTCACCCATAGTTCCTCGCAATCTTGGTTGTCTTCTCATAGTTCAATGCAAGGGCAGAGAACCTGTGTCCCATTACTTCGTATCCACTCTGTGGCCAAGCACACCGCACACTGCAGAAGCCACTCTGAAATCAAGTACTGGAGGCCTCTCCGGCAGCCCCGCCATGCAAAAATCCTCAAAGGACCTTGCCTTTCCTGTGGCTCACACCAGCACCGCACACACTCTGCAGACCCCCTACAAGACCGTCCAGAAAGTGCCCACCAGAGCCGACAGCCTCATGCCGAGCTTGTAAACGAGTTGGGCTTTTTGTTTGTTTTTGTTTTATTCTGCTTTTAAGCAAACAAGGGCATCTATTGCAGGAGGAATTGTGGGTGGGGGCGTCAAATAAAAATAGCAACAGACCCCTTAAATGAGTTGAGCTTGGTCTCTCTTTTGTCCTCCTCCCCCCCTCCCACCCACCCCGCTCTCTCTCGACGATCCCACCCCCTCACTTTCTGCTTGCTTTGCATGCCAGTTGCTAAACACTGTAATTTAAAAAGTGCACTGGCTTTCCCAGAGCCAAGAGGAATGTGCATTCGCACGTGGATTTTTCCACAAGAAAACTGTCCCTGTCTTTTGGTTCTTCTTAGCCAGAAACAGTGAGCAAACAGACAATCAGAGGAACCCATCCGTCTTTGCAGTTCTTATTCTAATTAGCAGGAGGCTCAGGAGGGGTCATGGTGGATGGTTCGTGTTTCACCCCATCGGCCTGTTGTTTGATGAGGTTTGCGCTCCATTTGTTCAGATGGTTTTCATGGTTTCTTTGTTGTTCGTGGAAAGGCTTTGAAAGTCATCCTTCCGTAGCCTTAGCTCCTCTGCTATTCCTGCTCCGTGTCACGACCGCGAGAAAGGAAAAGGGGACGTGCCCAGCCAGTTAGTGAAGACCATCCTGAGCACAGTGATGGAGGCATGTGGATTTCTTTCAAGAAAGAGGTTGGGATCACAAATATTCGGGTTCAATGAAGGAGTTTCCACGGCACTTGGAAGTGAGATGCTAGTCATGTTCAGGCAGGTGGCGTCGCTTCGTGTCTGCATTGCTTGTTCCGACCACACCGCTGGCCTTTTTCCCTTCTCTGTGGCCACCAGGCCCAGCCTCCTCCACTCTCAGCAGAAGAGCACGAGGGCCTGGGAAAGCCTGGCATGTGCTCACCCCCTGAGACCTCACCCACAACACCGCCGTGCCGAGGGGAGGGGCTGGAGTTGGCCACCCCAGACGTCACGGCTGGGTTTGGAGACGCTCTCCTCAGGGCATCTGGAATTTGGACACTGCCCATCTCTTCAGTGACGATGGACATTTTTTCTCTCTAACCTTGCATTAGGTTACATTTGTAGGAAGCTTTAGAAGATGTCTCACATGTTACAGCATTTGATTATCACCTGCCTTCGTCCGTTGGGGCTGCTATAATGAACTACCATAGATGGAGAGATTTTATGAACAACGGAAATTTATTTCCTATGTGTCTGGAGGCTGGATGTCTGAGGTCAGCGTGCCAACCCCATCAGATTCTGGTGCGGGCCCTCTTCTGCACTGCAGACTGCTGACCTCCTGTGGCGTCCGCACGGGGCAGGGAGAGGGCAAGCCCGCTCCAGAGCCTCTTCTCGGAAGGCCACTAATCTCACCCCTCAGGGCCCCACCCTCACAACCTAATCACCTCCCAAACCCTACCCCCTGGTACCAGCACACTGGGGGTAGGAATCAGCACATGATTTGGGGTGGGTAGGGGGGTGGACCACAGACATCAATCAGTTCAACCCTATAAGGTCGGTAAATCGTGTACATTTTTGTTTTTATATTAAAGAAGGTTGAATGCAGGAATATCTTATGACTCATCCAAGGTCTCACAAGGAATGCCAGGGACAGAACTTGAACCAAGCCTCTGACCTCCAAGCCAGGGTTCTTCCGGTTACATCGGCCCCCAATCAGAATACTCACATTCCTTCTACCCAGCCCCCTTCACCCCAGGGCAAGAGCACACTGCTGGAACTTAGTGATGCCTAGAAAATAACTGCGGGGTTCATTTTAATTTCTCCTGATTACGGAAAGATCATCTTCATGCAATCTTTGTGCAAAGCAGGAGATGCTGATGTACGACTATTTGCTGTTTCTCATTAGACCCTTCTTACGACTCAGTCAGGAGAGGAGGATGGGGCAATAACATGAATTCCAGCCTCAACAAAAGTAAGTAAATGTCACTCTACCTTTGAGAGGAAAACATTTTTCCAAGGACAGGGCGGAGAGAAAGGTCATGAAATTAAAAAAAAAAAAAAAAGGATAGGAGCAAGCATCTGTTGACCTGTTTTTTGAGTGGGCAGCAAAACTAATTGCCAATGTAGGGCCTGTCGGTGATACTGGTTCTTTGAAAAGAGGGTTTTGTTCAGACCTTTGAGTTTCGTTCACTGCTTTTGATTTTAAAATTGTTGAAGGCAAAAGGTTTCTCAGGACAAGGGGCAGTCTGAAAGGTCACTGGATTTGGATTTTAAGTGATGACGATGACCCTCTATGACTTTGCTGCTCAAACTGTCCAAGATTAGTCACATCAACGTCACTGTCCCCATTTCAGAAAGGCTGAGATAGAGGATAACTGGCGAGGAGACGGCAGGGCTCTGAGATACCAATTTGTGTTGAAGTCTGACCTACAGACTCCCACCAAGGGAGGGAGGCAAGAGCTCCCGAACTGGAAACACGTCCATCTTGCTAGGAAGTAAAATAGCAAGCACATGGTTGGATGTTGAAGGGAATTCTTTTGAGAAGGAGGTTGGGGTTACAAATGTCTGCCCCAGCAATAACGGCGATTCCTTTCAATAATACATATGAATTATTTGTTCACTCTGTGCCCAGAAGC
The DNA here is from genome assembly GCA_004026765.1 of Micronycteris hirsuta. Taxonomy (NCBI): domain Eukaryota; kingdom Metazoa; phylum Chordata; class Mammalia; order Chiroptera; family Phyllostomidae; genus Micronycteris; species Micronycteris hirsuta. The sequence goes on from PVJI01000372.1 coordinate 254,433, forward strand.
TGGCACTCGGCGTTCACAGTGATGAGTCAGGCACAGACCCGCAGGGGAAAGGGGCTATCACGCTTCACTCTGCACATGTCACTCTTTATCTGGGTGTATCCAGGAGGACCCACGGGACCTGGGGCCATTTGAGTTGGCTGCAGAGAGAGAAGCAGGATTTGAACCTGCAGCGATGGGGCAGACAGACCCCCCCAGAAGTGGGTGCCAGGGAAAGACCTTGAGGTTGATGCGTGTGATAGTCAGACAGGACTCTGGTTTCCTGGGGCTTAGGAAGTGTGAAGGGGAAGTAGTCTGGAGGGATGAGGAAGGGGGCATGAAGGACGCTATGAAGACAGACCTTCATTCTGCAGTCAACAAGGAATTACTAAGGTTTTGGGGCAGTGGGGTGACGTGGTTTAGAGAGATTAAGCCAGCTAAACAGCATACGGCGGGTCAGGGGGAAGGGGGGGAGTGGTGAGGGTACCAGGCAGACTAAGCCTTAGGCCATGTGACCACAAAGACGCAGGGCTCCCGTGGGGGCTCCGTGGCAGCAATGGAGGGAAGCTCACAAAACATGGAAACACGAAAAGCAGGCAATCTTCGCTCATATGTCACTTTCCCATGAAGGGGCTCTCTAAATTCCCTATTTAACAGTGAAGTCCACGGCCCCAATGCCATTGGACATGCTATATGATGTGTTTATTCCCGTCCATGGTTGTCTGCACCACTCACAGGTAAGTAGTACTGGGAGCAGCTGGTTCATTGCTGCCTCCCTAACATCAGGAGCAGTGCCAGCTCATAGCAGATGCCAGATATTTACAAAATAAAATGAATGAATGAGACCTCATGTTTCTCCTCCTCCAGGAGGGCATTGGACAAGACCTTTCTCTCCCCTCGTGGGGCATGGCCCTGCTGACCGTGTCCCTTCTTCTCTTGCCACAGGCCCCCCCCTCGCAGGAGCACAGACCATGAGTAAGAATACTGAACAACGGCCCCAACCAGGTACCTGTCCGTGGGTTGCGCGGCTCCTTTTCTGCTTCTTAGGCAGCCACTGATTCCACGTGATCAACAGAAGGGGGTCTAAACACCAGGCTGCACGTGCCTTCCCTTTTCCTCCGAACGCCTCCAGCTGACTCTCCGTAAGAGATCTGTGAATCAAGTAGCAGGCATTGGAGCCAGGTGGTTAGATATCAGAAGTGAAAGGAATATTAACGACGAAATGTTCCAATGCCTCATTTTGTAAAATAAAGAAACTGAGGCCCAGAGAGGTGAAGTGACTTGCTAAAAGCCACACAGCTAATTTATGAGAGCTGTAACACCCCCAAGGGCTCTCCAAGCCTTGTTACGTCTGTTTCGCCACGCTTAGTTTCAGAAATACCTTCACCCTGTGATGGATCTACTGAACAATTTAGGCAGGGGAACTTTCAAACCGTGGAATTGGAGGCTTTTAGTATTGGGAAGGATAGAGACATCTAGGTATGTAAATCCTTTCGTAACATCTCAGTCTTATGATTACCCCACTGCTACTTGAATACTTATAGCAACAGGGAGTTCACTACCTACCTGGGCTCACTTCCACTACTCAAGCCAAAGTCCCCTCCCTATAACCTCCAGTCATGCTTCCCAGTTCACCCTCTGGAGAAATCTTCCCCCTACTCTATGTGAAGAGCCTTCGGATGACAGAAGACGACCCTTGGGCCCGCCCCCGAGGCCAGCTGTGTCTTCTCTGTGTGACCCAGCTGAGATTAGTTCTGAGCAAGCCGCTTGCTTTGGGGTGGACAAACGCTGTTTTCCATCTCCACTGAAGAGAGAGCAGTGAGAAAAGGGACTTACAAGGCATCAGGAAATTTTAGCCACCCAAGACAGAGGATTGACTTCACAGAAAGGGTTTAATGAATCCCCAACAACAACAGAAGCAGGTGTGACCTGGCAAAAACATTTTTGTTGTCATACTGTGTGGATGAAAAGGGCGGACTAAGTGGCTTTACGGACTCTTCAAGTTAACTTAAGGTTCTAAGTAGAAACCCATAAATCATGTTGATTTTAAAAAATTGCAATTATAACTATAAAAAGCATAAAAGGGTGCCAATCCTTTAACACCATGGCCAAGTTGTAATCCAGCTCTCTACCATGATCTGTTCCCCGAAAAAAAGAAAACAAACCTCACATAAAACCAGTATTGCAAAGGTTTTTTTATAGCAAAATAATCACATAAATTTTAAGTAAACTGAGACATCAAGAATAGTCATTTTGCAGTTAAAATACAGATTCTGGTGAGTGTTGACATTTCCAAGCTTAAAATCACAGAACACTGTCTTAGAAGGGCACTGAGGAATCCAGTAGCCCAACCCACTCATTTTGCAGAGGAGAAAACTAATACTCAGAGATTGCCCAATGAGTTTAGTTTATAACATAGCTGCTTCTAGAAATCAGGCTGCTTGATTTCCAGGCCTGTGTACTTAATGCCACCTCGGAAAAGCAGAGGTGTGTAAAGTTGTCAGTACTAGGTAGAGCTACTAAAGACCAATAATCATTAGCTCTTCTTTAGGCCCACTTAGTAAACCATGTATATCTTACTCGTTGTGATTAAATATTATCCAGCTCCTTTCCAAATGGTTTCATTACTCTGTTTTAGATAAAAACAGCATTATCTACAAATTTGAGACACCAGATATGAAAAAAAGTAATGCTGTTACTATTCCGTGTTGTTTCGATAAATCCTGGAATGGACCATAACTCTGATCAAGGTCTTTGGGGTCTGCAAATACAGGCAGTCCAGTTCTCCGAAATGAGGCTTTCCTATGATATTTAAATAAAAGTATAAACCTTTGGGGCGTTCTTATTGTTACTGCTGTTGTTTTTATAGTTTTAATAACAGTAAAGCAAATGCCCTTTTCGTTTTCTTAGATCCCTATCAGATCCTGGGCCCAACCAGCAGTCGCCTAGCCAACCCCGGTGAGTTGACTTTGGCCTGTAAGGTTTTCTTTCCAGAACGTTCTATAGCTTTGTAAGTTCACGGAGACCTCTGTCCTGAGTTCAGACACTTGACTGGGTAGTAACACGTACTGTTTTCCTTAAAATATTCAACCCCTGTTCCTGTAGCGTACAAATGAGGGGTCAGGGTGGGTCAGTGGGTGGCAGTGATGTATTTGGTGGAAAACAAGTGTTTTCACACCTGCACTGTGGTTGAGATTAGTCAGAAGTGGCACGGGCAGAAGTTCCGGGAGGGAAAGATGGGGATTGGGGGGAAGGAAACAATTCCAGTGGGCTCTCAGGGGTCTGCCTCATGCAAGGTACAGGTAAATAAATATCCCAAAGGTGTTTTATTCTTGATTTGAGAAGGCAGTGCCAAGCTCTCTGGCCTTATGAAAGAGGTGTAGCCCCGCAAAGTTGCAGAAAAAATACCTTTGACAATGTATTTGAAGGGTTTATTACCAAAACCACTCTGAAATGAGTTCTAAGTCAAGACGCCCACGCGTGAGCTAACAGGCCCCTGTGTGAGAGCGAGGCCCCAGGGAACCGACGCAGCCCTGGGTTCGGGCCCCTTCCTGCCCAGAGGAAAAAGAGGCCACCCAGCTCCCTCCCCGTTACTCTCCTCTGGGCCCAAGTTCTGCCTGTAGCACTTACAGCTGGGAGCTAAGCGCCGGGGCTCCGCTCAGGAGTGCAGCAGGGCCTCTCCGCCTGAAGCCTGGGCCAGCCCTTCTCCCCATGGCTCTGATGGCAGTCCCTGTGACTTATACTGGCGTGGAACAACACCTTGGGGGACGCCATCATGAAGCGGAGATGGACAGTGAGTCAGGCCTTGATAGAAAAAGAAAATTCAAAGATCTTGCTGAAAGCAGGGGCTATGGCTTGCCCAAATCACACAGCTAGTTCTGGGCAATGCAGCACGTCGTTACCCACAGTGCATTGCAGCAGGCCTTGGGGCAAACTGTTCTTTTTAAGATGTAACTATGCTTAGAAGGCCGGTCTCAGTGGCAAACAGAAAAGGAAGTCAACAATGAAAAGAAGGAGCCGCCAAGTAGATTCCTAGTGTCAAAGGAAATAAAGGGTTTCTTACAGAGGTTGAGAGGATCCTTGCAATTCGGGGAGTAGATTCTGACTTCCACCATCTGAACTATTCCGTGTTCTCCCCATCTCGCCACCTGCAGGAAGCGGGCAGATCCAGCTGTGGCAGTTCCTCCTCGAGCTACTCTCCGACAGCGCCAACGCCAGCTGCATCACCTGGGAGGGGACCAATGGGGAGTTCAAAATGACGGACCCCGATGAGGTGGCCCGGCGCTGGGGGGAGCGGAAAAGCAAGCCCAACATGAATTACGACAAGCTGAGCCGGGCCCTCCGATACTACTATGATAAAAACATTATGACCAAAGTGCACGGCAAGAGGTATGCCTACAAGTTCGACTTCCACGGCATCGCCCAGGCTCTGCAGCCCCACCCCACCGAGTCTTCCATGTACAAGTACCCCTCCGATATCTCCTACATGCCTTCCTACCACGCCCATCAGCAGAAGGTGAACTTTGTCCCGCCCCACCCATCCTCCATGCCTGTCACTTCCTCCAGCTTCTTTGGAGCAGCCTCACAATACTGGACCTCCCCCACGGGTGGCATCTACCCCAACCCCAATGTCCCCCGCCATCCTAACACCCACGTGCCCTCACACCTAGGCAGCTACTACTAGAAGCTTAATCCTTGGTGGCGTGAAGGCTCATCCCTCACACTTCCTGGAATACTTTGGACTCGCAGGACTTTGAAGACAAAACGAAACTGGATGTTCTTTCTTGTTGGATAGAACCTTTGTATTTGTATTCTTTAAAAAAAAAAAACCAAAGCTTTCTTTTTAAATGATGGCAACTTTGGCTTCGTCTACCTTGAACAGAGAACAGGATAATTCTGTGGGCCGGTAGGCTAGTTTGGATTCTCAATCTCCTATCATCTTATGAGTTGAATACTTAGATTACTGGAATGGCTGTACCATGGTTCTGTGAGAGAAACTGTACATTTCCTTTATATTTTTGTGACCAAAGCAGTTTCTTATCAACACACGGGTCTTGTCATGGACCTCACAGGGCACAGTGTGAGAAAGAACCGTGAACTCATCCAGGTAGGCTCTGGTTTGAGACTTAGTGGGACTAGAAGCAGGCAGTTTATGATCTTGTTTTGGGAGGACCTAATGCAGTGGACAGCAACTGGAACATTGGTTGTAAGGCCAGTGACGTTTTCAACCAACTGGAATTTAGAAGAAAATCTTGTGTGTGTGTCAAGAGCATCGCAAAATTCCTCTGAGTGGGCAGTGTGTACTAGGCTGATCATTCTCTCTAGAAACAGTCATGATATGAACTAAGAAATATTAGTGCAACTAGAAACAGTCAAGGTTTGAAATAAGAAATGTTAACGCAAGTATAGACACTCCTGAGAGACAGAGAGCTAAGTAACTTTTTTTGTTTTTGTTTTTTAATAATGACAATGGGTCCCAGAACTTTGAAGAGTCTTAGGGATTTCTAAACACAAGCAGATCCGCAAGCGCTGTGCGCTTGTCAGAGCATCGGTCCAGGGTCACCCAATCCAGAGGCAACTTACTGTATAAATTATGCAGAGTTATTTTCCTATATCTCACAGTATTAAAAGTAAATAATTAAAAAGTTAAAAAGAATAAATAAACGAGTTGACCTCGGTCACAAATACGGTGTTACTATCAAATCAGTCGTTGTTATTTTTTTAAATGTAATTTGTACATCTTTTGTCAATCTGTACATTTGTGCTGTTTGTACGTTTTTATAGCTGGGTGTTAATGCATAATGTGACTGCTGCAAAGTAAAAACAGGATACTGATGTTGCTAGAACGAGAAGCACTGGCGAAGATATTTAACAGAGCATAGACAAGGAAGCAGGGGTCCGTGTCTATCCTTACGCTTTTGGAAGTGTGTGTACATAACACAGTGAGATCACCACACCTTAGAAAAGAGCAAGCCAACCCTCTCTTGTGGATACAAGGGATTTTCCTGCCCCGTATATGCAATATATTTTTAGATATTAAAATATATATAATTTTACAGGTAACCATGACCTTTCTAAACTATATTAAGTGTTAAGCTGACGACTGTCACTGAAGACTCTGTTGTGAAATAATTTGACTCAATAAATCGTGCCTTCTTCTCTGAGAACCGAGGACCTCGTTTTCTTCTTTACCCCTCGCATAAGCCAAAGGGTCTTCCCAGGGGAAGTTCTCTATTTACCTCTTGCACCATGAAGAATTTTTCAGATGTACAAACTGCATGACAGCAGAAAGTAAAGGGAAAAAAAGAACAATGTGGTTTTGAGTGTTGTTTTTATTGGTCAGGGTTCTCCAGGGAAACAAACATTAGGAGCTTAGATATAGACATAGATGTCTAGATGTCTATATAGATGCATATATAGAGATATGCATATATAAATATATGTATATATAAAAGCATGTGTATGTATGTGTGTATATATATATATATATATATATATATATACATGTAGAGAGAGAGCTTGACTGATTACGAGAAGTTAAACCCACGTGACTGTGGGCTCAGAAGTGCCACAGGCTGCTGGGTGCCGGCTGGAGACTGAGGAAAGCCAGGTCTGTAGTTCTAGTCCAAACCTAAAGGCCTAAGGACCAGGAGAACTGACAGTGTAAACCCCAACCCAAGGGCAGCAAAAGAGAAGTGTCCTAGTTCAAGCCAGCAGGCAGGAAGTATAGGGTGAATTCCTCCTTCTTCGGCATTTTCGTTCTATTCTATGCAACAGATTGGTTGATGCATCAGGGAATGCAGTGGACTTCACTAAACCCACCAGTTCAAAGGCGAACTCGTCCAAAAACACCCACACGTGTATACACAGAAACAACGTTTGATCTGGGCACCCGGTGGCCCAGTCAACTTAGTGCTCAAAATTAACCTTCACATTGTTCGTGATGTTTGCAGAGATTTCTTTTTTTTTTTTAAGATTTTATTTATTTATTTTCCAAGAGGGGAGAATGGAAGGAGAAAGAGAGGGAGAGAAATATCATTGTGTGGTTGCCTCTCACATGGCCCCCACTGGGGACCTGGCCCGCAATCCAGGCATGTGCCCTGACTGGGAATTGAACCGGCGACCCTGTGGTTCGCAGCCCATGCTCAATCCACTGAGCTACACCAGCCAGGCGAGATTTCTTTTTAATGTTATTTAAATCTCCCTCCAGCCTAAAAGAGTTTTATAGGATGACAGTCACAGCCACAGACAAGCTGTGTCTAAGAATTGGGACAAAGCCCACAGGTTGGTCCACCATGCACCTTGCCCACTACACTTCCTTCTGTGGCATCCACCAAGCTTCTCAAACCCAAGTGGCCATCCTTCTGATACTCTGACAAAGAATACGGTGGCCCAGCTTCCTCTGATCCCGTGCCAGGGTTTGATCATCTGTGCAGATTTGTAAGGTCTTTTCTTCTTCCCAAGAAAGAAACGTTCTTCAAAGTGCTTCACAGTTACGTAGTTTGCTTTCAATTACTCTATTTTATAATGAAAAACGATGAGGCTTGGAAAGTCATTGACATTGTGAGGAATTAGGCTTAGAGCATTGGCAACCCTATAATCTTCCCTTGGTAACTCTGGGTGCCTTCTAGACAACATGGCTGCCTAAATAAAGGGAGATGTGCTCCTGATGGTCTGATTTTTTTTTTTAACTTGTACCCGACCATTAAAAAATGTGGTAAGCAATATTCTCAATATATGCACATTGATTTATAAATCATACACACAAACTGTTGCATTACTATTAATATTACAAAAACAAACACAAAATAGAAAATTTTAGAGAGCAATGTAAAACTAAACTGAAATTCAAATTCTAATGGCTTCTTCCACTTTCTTTGTATTGCACCTCCTGCTGTTGATGCTCAACAAGAAAGTTAGTCTTCAATGGGAGAGTGTGTACGTATCCATCTGTAGGACTTCTCCTGTGACTTCTAAGAAAGGAGAAAAATAAATCCTGTTATTAACAGCCCAAGCATAGAAAGAGAAATGATGACGGCTGGGTATGTTCAGGAATAGTTTGGCTGTAGTCTTTTGAAAGTCTCTACCTCAGCCAGACAACTTTGCCATCAGTCTTCAAATTTGTGAAGTATTCGTTAGGGGAAATGGAGACATGTAAAGGATGCTCAGACCACTGGGGCTTCTCCATGGGAAGAGGGTTTTTTTAGATGCCCTTTTTAACCTAAAAATAAAAAGGCCCTTCAAAGTGAGAGGCAGTCGCATTTATTGAGATCAATAAGAAGAGCTGTTCTGGAAGCACTGTTTCAGAAAGAACCCCAGATAATGTTCCAGTGACGAGACACAGGCAATGAGTATTTACGAGAAAGGGAAGGGGAACAATTATGTCGATAGACAGGAAGTATTTCTATTGGTTCAGATAACATAACACGGTGATGCTAATTCTAAACAATGTGTTTAATTTTCAATTCAGTAGCCATCAGACCATTCGTCATAATAACTGCTTTTTTGTTATCTTTGCAAACAGTTTCTAGGGAAACAGGGGGCTTAGGCCCAGGCCAAAGGTTATTCTGCCCCGTTGTAACATCCCAAAGACTTGAGACACAAGACACTCAAGGAAGCTCCTCTGGGGTAGCAGCATCGACTCCATTTTAAAGGGGCACCATTTATATTATCGTTCCAGGGGTGTCCAACCTTCCAGCGTCCTGGGCCACACTGGAAGAAAAAGAACTGTCTTGGCTACACATTAAATATATTATGAAACATAATCACACACACAAAAAAAATGTGTCTCATCATGTTTTGAGTAAATTTACGATTTTGTGTTGGGCTGCATTCCTAGCCATCCTGGGCTGCATTTGACCACAGACCACAGGTTGGACACCCCTGGAACCTTACACCCTATTCACACACTGACTTATGTTCACCACCTCTATAAAGTCTTAGAACTTTGCCAGATCTTGCCCCTTAAACTTGCTCCCCAGTGATCTGTTCCACATTTAAGAAGCTGTTCCATGCACTAACAGGACCAGAAGACCATTTTCTCCTTACGCGCATTTGTGTGGAGGGAAGGCTAGTGTTGAGTCCCCTATAATGCCCAGCTTTAAGGTTTATGGGCTTACTCTAGGACATCCAGCTGGCTAGCCATAGAGGACAAACAGGATCTCTGCCCTCCTGGCTTCTAGTTCAGTATTTTCCCCACTCAACCATTCTGCAGCTATGCCATGAGGTTTATTCATTCTAACCAGCAGCGCAAGCCAGGAAGAAAGAAGTGTGGCACAGCTGTGAGCCGTTCTACTGGAAAGCAGTCTTCCCCACGGTTTAGGATGCTGGCCAATAGCCCTGTGAGCAGAACATTATATATTTTTAGTGTCAAAAAGTATTGTTGACTCCCAGGCAAAGGAAGCTCTATTTTCAATATCTGCTGTTTTGCAACATCTTTCATGGTTAATGACCACCAGAATTTTAATAACACCTAAAATGATCATTACGTTATTTAACCAATCCTATCTCCATGGAATCGAACAATAAATGTGTATGATGTTTCTTTAGTCCATGGGCAATGCATGAAGTGTGGGCCCCCAGATTGGGCATGACTAGTGTGAACCAAGTGAGATCAGGAGGTTCCAGGGCACCAGGGCAGAAGGGAATATCTCTCTATCCTCTGCCAAGGCAGCACCGCCAGACCAAGGCCACGGTGGGTGAGGAAAGAAAACACAACAAAATGCAGAGCTTTCTGTAAGTTGTCTGCGGACTCAGTTTTACACTCTACTTCCTCCAATACCTATTTGTGCAAACATGTTGCCTTAAAAACTATTGAAAAGATAACCATCTGCGAAGCAGCCCCCGAGCCTGGCTGCTCAGCTCCCACACCGAGCTGGGGATCTGCCGCCCGGAGGTTCCTGTACCGTTAACAGCAGTGCTGGGCTGTGTCCAGCCCCCCTCGGGAGGAGGCAGTAAAATGGTGCTTAGCATCAATGGGAGAGAGAGGGGAGGTAATAAAGAACCTGAATGGGGGACCGGGGGATTGGGCTCTTGTGAATAAACAGAGGCTGCAACTCATATCCAGGAAGAACCCCCGTGTTTTGCAAAAAAGCACCCTGGATACTTCATCATATAGAAAGCTACTGAAGTTGACAGGCACTCCTCCAGCCAAGGAGTCCGCTGGAGGATAATGAAAGGTCGTCTGATTCCAAGACTACAAATCCCAGGCTCCCGTGGGGCCAGACCCTTCTGAGAGGAAGTGGGTTAGCCAGCCAAACCTCTAGGGTTTCAGCCAATTGAGAAAGGATATGAAGGGAAGCTTTTGAAAGGAATGTCTGCTCACAAGCCTGGGGTCTGTCTCCCTCTCACTCTTACTTGGCCTCCTGTCTAATTGTTTCAGTCTGTCTGAGCTGGTAAATTCCTAAGCACATAGTCAATTTACACTTAGCTTAAAAGCTCTAAGGGGAAACAGAAAAGTTTCCAGTTGAGACCACTCACTTGCCTGCAATTGCTAAACTAACCTTCAGATTTTAAATGAGTTACCTCATGTGTTTTCTTAGTGGGAAGAGAGGCAATTTAGGTAGATAAACTTAGGTAGATAAACGAGCAAGGATGCAATGCCAGAAGACCTGGGTTTCAATTCTGACCCTTCCACCTACCAGGCAACTTCTCTGCACCTATGGACTGGAGAGCAGAGCAAGAAATATCTCCTGCAAGAGTTCCTGTGGGGTATTAGATGACTCTCGTGGAAAACCCTTTATAAAATGACTGTACAGGAAGTGTATATATATAATTGCCGTTATCTGTCAGTATTTGCTAGGTCTTTTCCAAGAACGTTTACAAAGTCCTTGTTAACTGGTGAGCACTCTGAGTGGATAGTTGAGTACAGCGTGGATTTTGTTTTGTGGTCAAAAAGGCACTTTCCAAATGAATGAAAAGTGGGAGTAATTGGATTTTCCAGAGAGCCACTATGTTTCCCCAGCCCCCCCATTCCCCTCCTGGCTGCTGCCCTTCCCCGGGGTGGTGCACACCTCAAGTCCACAGAGCATGCCACCAAGCTTCGGGATGCTGCAAGTACAATCGGGCTGTTACAAAGGAATGCTAAAAATGCACTTTGTCGGAAAGGCTGGGCTGGGTTTTCTCAACCCACTGAGAAACAGAGGTCTGGGGCCGGGATTCGATGCTTAGTAAGCTTACATCGGGGTTGCTGGCACACCCAGAGCAGCCGGTAAGCTCCCTGAGAGAAGACGTTCTGTCTGTTTTGTGGACTGCGCAGGAGGCAGCGCACAGTCGTCGGTCAGTAAAGTAAATGCTAAATGAATACACAACGAACAGGAGGAGTCAGAGAGGCCTGGCTCCGAAGCCCAGCATTTCCACCACCTCAGTTACAGCTTGCCATCTCTGAGCTTGAGCCCCCGCCTTCCAGATGAGTATCATGGCCTAACCATCCAAGGTTACCCTGGGCATTACGTAAGGCCCTATAAGCACCATTGTCCCACATGTGGAAAAGGACCGTAGAAATGAGAGCACGGGCCTTAGTTCATAAAGGCAGGTATTCCTTATCCTTTGAAACTGAGCACATCTCTGTGATTCTCTGAGATCATAAGATATAGTTAAACCACACGCCTCTATTTTATTGTATATTATGAATATATTTTTTATCTTTAAAAATTTGTAAAAGCTTGACACAATCACAGACTTATGGAAAAGTTGGAACAGTACCAAAAACATTTTTTTGTTGAACCATCTGAGAATGAATTGCCAACCTGATTCTTCATCCCAACCAAATACTTGGGTGTGTATTTCCTACAATACCGTTCTTCACCATCCAGTACACTCCTGAAAATCAGAGACCTAACATGGACTGCTGGCCACCTCCATAAAAATCAGAGACCTAACATGGACTGCTGGCCACCTCCATGAAAATCAGAGACCTAACATGGACCGCTGGCCACCTCCATGAAAATCAGAGACCTAACATGGACCGCTGGCCACCTCCATGAAAATCAGAGACCTAACATGGACTGATGGCCACCTCCATGAAAATCAGAGACCTAACATGGATCGCTGACCACCTCCATGAAAATCAGAGACCTAACATGGACCGATGGTGACCGCCATGAAAATCAGAGATTTAACATGGACCAATTGCCACCGCAGAATTCAGTACCACTCGCCCTTCGCTAATTGCCCAGCCATTGTCTTTTGCAAAAGAATCCCATTCAGAAATATCTATTGCGTTTAATTACCATGTACCTTTAGCCTGAAACAAACACTCCGATGGCCTTTCCCTGACTTTCGAGACTTTGACAGCTTCGAGTATCACAGGCCAGTTAGTTTGTAAGGTGACCCTGAGTGGGAGCTGTCTGCGTTTCCTTCACGGTTCGATTTGGGTTAGGCGTCCCTGACAGTCACGTCAGGAGTCATACTGCTTCCTTCTCATCACAGCCTGCACGTGGCCCACGAGTTCACCTTACTTCCCTCTGGATGCAGTTTATTTTGGTGGTTTGCTTATGGCGGTGTCTGCTAGACTTCTCCACTGTGAAGTTTCTCTTTTCCTCCTTATAATTTGTAAGTACTTTGTGGGAATGTACTTTGAAATTATGTAAATATCCCATTCATCATCACATTTCAATGTACTCATTCATTTCTGTCTCTGAAGACTCGTGGTTTCCTACCTTATCCAGTGGATATGATAGGTTCTTATCATTATTTATTTTGGGGATTACATTGTCCCAGTGGAAGGCCATTCAACTTGGTTTCTGTGTCCCTTGCTGTGTTCCCATCAGTCTTTGAGCACTTCCTCAACAACATACTGGGGGCTCCCTGTCCCCACCCCGGACTCAGTCCTTTCTCCAAGGGTCACTGGTGCTTTTCAGTGCAACTTCTAGCTTTTCCCAAAACTAAAACCACTTTCGAAAGGGAAGAAATTTCAGACCATCAATAAGGTTCGGGAAAATACGAGAGGGCAGCTGCTGGCAAGTGGGAGAACTGTGTGAGGCCCCAAGGTGCCTACTTTGAAGGGGATGGAGGTGTCCTTGTCCCATGTACAGTGTTTCTGGTATCTTGTATCTTCTTCAATTAATGTCTTTATTTTTCATAGTACATGGCTGGATACATTCTAGACAAACCACACACACACACACACACACACACACACACACACACACACAGAGTCTATTTCTATATGAACGGTTATTAATAAATATTTAATAAATAATAATACGAGAATAAACTCTGCATCTTACTTACCCACAACTGTAAACCTATTTTTGTCCCCCCCTCTGTGTCCATGTACACATTTATTATAGAAATGGCCCAGGAAGTTCCACAGTCTGCCACCTACAAGCTGAAGAACCAGGCAGGGAAATTCTGTATTTCAGTCCAAGTGAGTCCAAAGGCCTGAGAATGGGAGGCGAATGGGGCCGATTCTGAAAACCCGAGAACCAGCAGTGCCGGCGACCGAGGGCAGAAGAAAGCGCGTGTCTCAGTTCAAGCAGGGGAAGAGGATCCAGCCTCCCTCCCCTTTGTGTTCTGTCCGAGGCCCATGGACTGGATGAGGCTCCCCCACGTGGGTGAGGGTGACTTTCTTTCCTCAGGCTCCTCTTTCAAACACTAATCTCCCCTGGAAACACCCTCACAGGCATACCCAGAAGTCAAGTGTCACCAGCTGTCTGGGCACCCCTAAGCCCAATCAAGCTGGCACACCAAATGAACCATCATATATGCACAGACATTGACATCTGTATTGATTTCTACATCTACCTGCATATATTGAACACCTGGAGTTCACGCTGATGCATCCATTTCCAGTCTATCACCACAGAGTTCACCCTAGTTTTCCCCTTTCCCTAGTTGTGATTCTTTTAACAATGAGAAACATGGCTTCCATTCATCATCATTAAGTACTTATCGATCCCTCTCGGCGGCATCGCCATGCCCAGGTGACATGTTCCCAGAGTCTTTCCCTGCCTTGGCTCTCAATTCCCATCCTGCCACCCCCATTGCATGGGCACCCTCCTTGCCATAAACGAGGCTGTGCCTCCACATGGGCATCCTCCTCGCCCTGTCCAAGTCTGATACCCAAGCCAGCCCACTGCAGGGAAACCCTACCCACCCTGCCGAGCCCCGACTCCCATGACAGGCTCTCTCCCCACCCCCAGGGGCGCTCTCTCTGCTCCACTTGGGCACTCACACCACACTCTAGAATCCTCTACGTGGATGCCCTTGTCACCGCTTCAGGCCCTGATACCACTGCACTCTGATACTTACCTATGTTCCACCTGGGGCTTCAGGAATAAATACTCCAGGACGGGAAGCAGAAGGGAAGGAAGGGAATGGAAGCAGGAGAAAGAAGGGACATGGAAAAAGGCAGATCCATGAATATGCATTTAAGACCTCACATATTTCATCGATATGTGCATGTGCTGGCTGGGCAAGGAGACGAGGGGCTACGAGATTCCTTGAATTGTGAGTTTCGCCCACCTCTGCATCTCCCCATCCATATGTGCGTGCATACACAGAGGCACACACCTCTGTGTCTTTAGAGATTCGGAATCTGAAGAACAGTTAGAGAAAGGGAAGGGAGTTAACCAGGGAGGCTAATGAACCAGGAGCTAGTTTGGAATGAGGGCTATTTGGAGAAAATTAAATAAAAGTTCCTAGCACCAAGCAAGTGCCTGGCTTTAGAGAAGGGTCCGATCCACACCTGCTGCTTATCAAACTGCATTGGCTGGACAGAAATGTCCAAAGCCCCGCTTCCTAGCATTTCTGAGAGGCAGGGGTGAGGGGTCTGCGCTACTCCATCACAGTTAACTCCAGAGATACATAGAGAAAATAAAACACGTGGGTGAGGCAGTGAAAGTATCAGCCCAGAGCGCTGTTATAATTTGCCTGGTGATTTTTGCTGAGTCAGGGCTTGGCACTAATTGGTTTCCCCAGAAGAATTCTTGCCCCACTGATGGAGATGCTGCCCCGAGACTCCAGCTTTCAGGAATGTTTAATCAGGCATCCTATGTACTTCAGCAATATTTTCCAGATGCCTCAGCTTTTTCTGACAACTTTCTCTTCTTTTGCTCGTCCTGTCTTTTTGGGAACTTCTACTTCTCTGGTGTTTTTCTGAGTAACTCCAAGTTTAGTCATTTAAAAATCTCATCATAGAATACATGACCACCAGGAAACCATTTTGCATCAGACATGCATTTGAGACCTTTAAGATGTGGACAACGCAAACTCTATCCAGAAGTACTTGTCTATAAGGAAGAAGTGTAAACGTCACTAATATCTGAAAAGTGCCGTTAGTTGGATTATAGCTTAGTCCTGCTTTCAAAAGAATATTCCCGATGATTTTCAATCTTTTCCTTCACATTGAATCTTTACAAACATCAGTTATCACCTGATCAGAATGCAAGACACAAAACTCCAATGGATCTAAATTTTCAAGCGGCTTCAGCTAGCAACCAAATGCGAGGACGGCCACTCACACTCACGGCCAACCCTGGGAGGGAGGTTGTGGGCAGGTGGGAGTGAAGAGGGAGCAAGAGGAGAAATCAGGGTCCCACCCATGTGATGAGTGACACAGGCCCAGTCATCACCAAGCTGCCCTGCACACTTAGGAGACTTGCATTCTGAGAAGATGCTAGCCCATTCCTTATGGGGAGGTTTGGCTAATTTCAAGAGGGACATCCTGAGTAGGGTTTCCAGAAAAGTCCAGAAGTACCATAAAAATTACATACATGGGCAATGTGCGCTTAGGTTAAATCTTCCTTTGCAAAAGATGTCTAGTTTTCAGGAGATCAGTTGTTCAATGTTTTGAGAGTTCATTACAAATGACCCCCCAGCTCAGCACTGACCAATGCCCAAAAAACAACGAAGGGGAAGCTGGAGTCGAAACTACGGCATGGCCTTGTAACTCCTGTGCAGCAGTTCCCTAGAGGAAGTCTGTTCCACCTCCAACATTTTGAGTAATCGCAGAGGACAGACAAAAGTTCTTTATGCATGAGGGCCTGCTGGTTTTCCTGGGAGAAACTATGACGAGAAGACAGAGGAACTGGTCCTAGGTTTCCCAGGACCTAAGTGTAACAATCTTAATACAAATATACCAGTTTACTCAGTAGGTGAAAACCATCCCTCACTGAATCCTCAATCATACTGGTCTCTGTGAAAAAAACATGGAATTTCCTGGTCTCAGTGGATTTACAACCAAAGACCAGCTGCAGATGACCCAGGTCATCAGTGCTGGCTGCACAGCAAATTTAATTACCCTAAATTCCGACACGCCACCCTCTTCCTGTCCCTTGACCCTTTCTCATCATAACCTTTTCCTGGGCCACCAACCCCCACCAGGGTGCCTGAGCCCAAGTTTGATCTCTCAGCAAGCTCAGGGCTGAGAATCAATGCTGAGGACATCTCTCCAGAGGGAGAAAGCCACGTCCTTGTTGGAGAGCAGGGACATCAGCTCAGCCCCAGCCGGGCCCAACCAATACAAAGACCGAGTGAATCGGTCATTTCCCCTCTCTCTGGCCGTCTCCAGGGGTGGGGAAAGCAGCGTTGGCATCTGAGAAGTTACTCTCCAGGACTCTACAGTGGACTTTCTGACACTACAGAGGGCCTTACTAACAGATAAAGAAGGAAAATTCTTGAAACAGTCTTATCTGCTGGGGCATTTAACACCATTGGGCACATGCATGCCTGTCCTTGGTCTGGTTTACCCACCCCCCCAACCCCCCGGCTACCTATGGTTAAAGAGCATGCCTACAGCGTCTAGACAGACTTCACAGAAGGTGGGGTCTTTGGGTCATAAGGGACAGGCACTCCCTCAAGCTTCTTCAAGTTCTGGGAATTTACTGTAAAACACCCAAGAGGGGGCCCTGGCACGGTAGCTCAGTTGATTAGGGCATCATCCAGACATGCCAAGGTTGCAGGTTCAATCCCCTGTCAGGGCACATACAAGAAGCAACTAAGGAACACACAAGTAAGTGAAACGGCAAATCTCTTTCTCTCTCTAAAATCAATAAATAAAAAAAATTTAAACCACTCGAGGGGGTGGGGGAGACAGGGACCATGTAAAGATGGAAGATGGACTCATGGACCCTGCTCCAAGAAATTCAAGTGGGGAAGCTCCTAGGCTCCTGTGACTAAAATTCCCTCTTCGGGTCTACTTACTTGCGCTCCCACTACTGCGTGCCTCGGTCTCCATATTTCCCAGCTAACATGCCTAGCTAACTGCTTGCTAGGCTAATTACTGTCTCCTCACTCCAATCACCTCCAGGTTTACTTGAAGTCCACAGACTGGCGGACCTCAGGTCAGGGCCCCGTGGTGATGACCAGGAGGGTCATGTGGTACCGATCAGGCTTCTTCCCGAGCGGGGCTGGGGCACACGGCAGGCTTCCCCGGACAGGCTGGCCACCCCTTCCCAAGTGTGGGAAGGTGGAGCGCAGCATCTCCTAGGAAAGGAACCCCGAGCCCCAGCTGCCGGGACTTATTTGGCCCCCGTGCTTCACCTAGAAATCTTATGTTATAGAAAGTTTAAAAATGTCATATGCCATATGACATTTACAACAGGATACTACTTCTCCACGGGACCTAAACTCAAATGTGGCATTTTGTGTTGGAAGCAACTGACATTGAGCCAAGCGTGCCGTCCGTTTTCCTTGAGCCCTTCCCTCAGCCCCGTGAGGCGGGCATCATCAAGCCCAGTTCACAGCAGAGGACTCTGAGGCGTCGAGATCACATTAGGAGGTGGCCTTGGACCTGAGGTGTTAGGGAGCCATCCTGACCTTCCGACCCTACTCCTTGACACGCCCCCAGAGGAGACAGACTGGCCCAGAGGGACAGCTGTTTCTACCTCAGAGCTGAAATGCAAAGCCCTTTACAGTTTTCAAAGCATCCGCACAAACTTCCTTTTTCCTGTAACGCTCATCACGAAGCATTTTACCCCTGCGCTTGTCTGTTGTCTGTCTCTCCCCACTGGGAAGTAAGTACCATGAGGGCATGTTTTTCTCCACTCTGCTCCTTGCTGCATCCCCACACCTGGAACCACGCCAATCCTGGAGGTCGGCGGGGGCGGGTATCCGGTGAGGTGCCCCCCGACCCCCGGTTCCATGTGCCCTGTGCAGGTCAGGTATGGGAAGCCCCTCCGAGGCGCCCCAGGGCCCCGTGCCTCTGGCGGTGCTTCATTTCAGAATCCTGATTTGACGAAGTAGATGTTCTCTTGGACAGAAGAGGAAGCTGCTCTTGTTGTTTCTAGAAGTCTCCCTCAGCAGCAACATTGGGTCAGCATAGAAAAGTTTTTTCATGAGTTTCATTTTGAGAAAGGTTCCTGGAAACCCTCACCCCACCCCTACCCCACCACCATGGAGCAACCCCACCCCCACTAAGCTGGGGTGGGGTGGGTGGGGGGTTGGGGAGGTGAACCAAGAAAGCAAGAGGGAGCCTTACGCCAGGTCTGAGGAGAGACAGTTACCTGGCCCAGCTCTGTCCTGACCACCCAGGTCCGAGGGGCCCCTTCCCCTCTTGCCTGCACCCCCACTCCTCGCGCCGTCCCTCCCCCAGCCCCTGTGAATCCAGTCCATTTACAATTCCCTTTGAAAAGGTCTCTGTTTGGGTGAGTTCCGTGGGCTCTGCCTAGAGAGAGGCAGATTATCTGAAAATAGGTGTTATTGATTACAACCAGGTGGTCTTTATGGAAAGGGGTCCACTTGAACCAAAATAAATATTTGCCCGCACAAAGAACAAGGCCGTCCCTGTGGCCGGGCTGGGTCGCGCTCAAGGCCTCTTCTGGCCCAGGGCGCGGGCTTGTCGCAGCACAGGCCGGATTGTGTTTCCTCAATGGGGACAGACCGCGCAGGGGGTGCCGAGGCGAGGGGGGCGCACAAAGGGCCCGCGGGTTCCAACGCCAACGCCAAGGGCTCGCAGCCCGGCCGACTGCGGGCTCGAAGCCTGGTCGGGCCTTGCGATTGTATTTTCTTTGGCTTTCTGGCGCGCTCCTTATTATTTATTTCTTTTCTCTCTGTTTTATTTTTATTTTTCAAGTTGCCGGCAGGACTGGATGCCGTCCATTCACCCTGCTGCCTTGGAGCGAGGCGCGCAGACGGCGGGAGCCGGCCCAGGCTCAGCCCCACCGCCCGCCGGGCCGCCGCCGGCTCCCGGGGAGGGCCCAGCTGGGGCGCAGGGGGGTGGGGGCAACACCGGGTGGGGAGGTGGAGGCGGGGAAGGCGTCGCAGAGCAGGGTGGGTTCCCGACAGGGGCTGCGCACAGCGTTGGCGCAGGTTGGGGGGGAGGTGGGGGGGGCTGCGGATGTGAGGGAGGTGGGGGAGGTGGGCAGTGAGGGACAGAGGCTGTGCCAGGTTGCACTCCCGCCTGGCTGGGGCAACAGGAATTCAGCCCCCAGTCAAGAGTTCAAGTGACCTGGCAGTTATAATGTGGCTTTCTTGAAAGGAGGATAGTAATTCTGGGTAAGATTGGGGGTCAGTTCAAGAAGAAGCTGAAGCTTCTCCCCTTACTCAGCTCCCCTCCCTTTCGAACTCCGTGCTCACTGTCCCCGCCTCCTGCCCAGGGTCAGCACAAACTGCCCCTCAGGGGCGTCCCCAAATGTCCCTGTCCCTTCCCAGGCTCTGAGAAGTCCTTTCTTGCTCGCCCATCCAGATTCCAAACCTGCCTGTTAAGAGCCAGTGGTGGCTGGGGGCAGGGCCCAGAAGAGAGAAAGCGGGCAGTGGAGGTGCAGGAAGGCCAAAGCCTGAGGCCATAATCTACCTCTTAAAGAGGCTTGGGCAGGTCCCCAGCCTCACCCCACCCCACCCCCTTCAGCCAAAGGGGGCTGCTCAGTGCCAAGGGTGGAGGTCTGGGAGCTGAACAAGCTGTGAAGCACACGAAGCAGGAACGGCCTAACTCAGAGCCGCTCTGGAAGGCAGGCAGAAGAGCTGAGGTCAGGAAGAAGAGGCTTGGCGCTAACCTGGGAAGGTAGAAGGTCAAGGTCGGATCACAGGAGGGCCAAGTGGGTGGACGGACAGAGGCAAGAAAGGGTTCAGGAAAGAACTCTGCAGCTGTTAAGAACCTGTATTGCCATGGCAGGGTGTCTCAGTTGGTTGAAGCGTCATCCCCTACACCACAAGGTTTCAGGTTCAATCCCCGGTTGGGGCACATACAGGGTTAAGGGCACGATCCCAGGTCTGGGCACATGCAGGAGGCAACCAATGATGTGTCTCTCTCAAATTGATGTTTCCCTCTCTCTCCTTCTCTCTCTCTAAAATAACAACAACAATAATAAATAATAGTAATAATAAATATATCCTCCAGTGAAGATTAGGGAAAAAAAAAAGACCTTGTGTTTATTTCCGACCTGGCGCTTCTACCTGTCCAGGGACAACTAGACGTCTCCCCAGCCCCGCCTCCTCTGTCCTCCCTGAAGAAGACTTTCCTGGTGGCTGCACCTAGCGAGGGTCCCATAGCCAGCAGTGCCCTAAGCGCTGTAGGATAGAATTTCAGGACAGGGATGCATACTTAAAAACATCTCTGCCTCTCTCTCTCCTTGGCAGCGATTTCCTCTCCTCCACAGTCCGGAAGGGGACCCAAGGCACAGAAGGACGGGGACCAATGCCTCATTGCTCCTGTGCTCCTCAGTTCGCCCCGGGGAAGTCACTTCTGAAAGGAAGCCGTGGCTGCCTTGCCTGTGTCCCTCCCAGCCCCAGCCCCACTAGTGAGGACCGGCTAGTCACAGGGCACTCCCACCGCAGGATCAGGCTGCCTGACAACTGGGGACAGGGAACTACCTTGTCAAGGTGGAAATGGGTCAGCAGGCTCAGCGCCGGCATGGCCCTGAGTCTGGGTTCCTCTCCTGGCTCCGCCCCCAGGAGCTGGGTCACTTCATCGCGGTGGGTCTCAGGAGGGCCCCGGTGGCAGCTGCCATTGGGTGCCCCTCTTCCCAGCTCTGAGTTCAATGCCTTTGCCGGTGCTGCCTGAAATGGGCCGTGGGGGAAGTGTTTATATCCTGGAAATCAGCAAATGACGACAAACCTGGCCCTCCGCCCCACCTCCCTGAAGAGCAAAGCGGTCCCCCGATTTGTAAGAAAAGGTCATAGTCGAGGATTCCTGTTCGCAGCCACAGTCACCAACCTAGGGACACACCAGGTGGCAAAGGGAAGCAGGCCTTTTTAGAGCTAAACTTGACCTCTACGAACGTGCAGCACATAGATTCCACCACTCGTTGGAGAGCTGGGGTCTGGTACTTAGGCCGCAGCGAGGGCTCTGGAGGTGCGGACGCACAGGTCTGCGGGGGCACCCAGGGCTGCTGTGCGGACGACTGTGAACACCGCGGGCCTGGCAGAGACCCTGGGGCTGTGCTGGCGGGTGCAGCGGCAGCCTCTTCCGGGCGGCGGGGGCGGAGGGCCGGGGTCGCAGTGTGCTGATTTCCAGGGTATAAACACTTCCCCCACGGCCCGTTCCAGGCAGCCCAGGCAACGACACTGAGCTCAGAGCTGAGAAGAGGGGCACCCGATGGGCTGCTGCCACCTGGGCCCCCCTGAGACCCACCGCGACGATGTGACCCAGCTCGCGGGGGAGGAGCCGGGAGACGAACCAGACTTGGGGCTGTGACCCTCGTGCCACACCACGCCTCAGTGTCCCCTTATTAGCCAAAACCGTGACTACAGAGACCAGGGGCGCGCCCCCCACACTGGAGCCCTCGACCGGGGCCAGGAAGCGGAACACGAGACAAACCTGAGTCCGACTCTCCCTCCTCCTCACTGCAAGACTGAGTCCTGAAGCACGGGCGTGACTGGGGCAAAACCAAGTGCCCCGCTCCTGGGCTGTGTTCTTGGGGGGCAAGGGGCAAGTGAAGGACTCTGGGAAATGTGGGTAGGGTCTTGGCAAATTCCAGGCGCCAAATAGAAGGCATTTTGCCAGCTGGCCTTGGACAGTTCTAACCAGAGTCTCCGAGAGGCGGGGGAGGCAGCCCTGTGGTGCGGTAGATGGCAGAGTGAAGTCCTGCTGGGAGAATCGGTTCATCTTTCCGTGTTTCACTCACAGCCCCAAATAAGAAAACAGCAGAAATTACGTTCACAGGAAAACCACCACGTTAAATAGGAAAAGAAGCAGCTGATAAGATCCTCCCAAACCCCCGAAGTTTGGAGACCAGAGACAGCAGCTGCTATTCGCAGACCTCCCCTCCCTTACTGGTCAGGTTGCTGACTGGTCAGGCCTCTGCTGCTGCTCCTCACTCAGAGCTCCAGTTCACAGCTTGATGGAGTTAGTTGATTTCAAGAGGGGAGAACATCGTGAGGCCCGGAGAGGTAACGTAACTTACCCAAGGCAGCACAGCTATTTAGTTCAGGTGCTAGAATTCAAGGCCTAGTCTGGGGTGCCCAACCCACAGCCTGTGGGTCACATGTGGGCCAAGATGCCTATGAATGTGGCCCCACACAAAATCATAAATTTACTTAAAACATTATGAGGGTTTTTTTGTGATTATGTGTCTCAATGTATTTAATGTGTGGCCCAAGACAACTCTTCTTCTTCAGGTGTGACCCAGAGACGCCAAAATGTTCGGCACCCCAGCTAGATCTTTAACTAGAACCCTAAAATTATTATAAAGGAAATGCATGGTTATAATAGAAAACCTGTAAAATACAGAATATTTTTTAAAATGACCATCCAAATGATCATAATGCTACCACGCAAAGGTGATAGCATGACTCCCTTCTGCCTAGACCACTGGTTCTCAGACTCACGGTACATTAGTGCCACCGGGAAACTTGTCAACATCCTTGTGAAGGACCGAGAAATCCCAGGGCCCAGGAATTGAATCAGAACCTTGGGGGTGGGGACAGCAAGCATCGGTATTGGATGAGGCTCCCAGGTGATGCCAATATGAGCCCCAGGTTGAGGACCGCAGGCCTAGGATACTCTCTCCCAGAACTTCGCAGGGCTGGCTCCTCCCCCCGGTCGGTTCTCGGGCAGCCTTTCCTCACCACCTTCTCTGTCCCCCCCCCCGCCCCCCCCCCC
>PVJI01000373.1:0-82311 GCA_004026765.1 Micronycteris hirsuta
CCCACCCAACCCTCCCTCACTCCCTTGCTTCCACCCTCCCCCTTGGTTTTGTCCATGTGTCCTTTGTAGTAGTTCCTGAAAACCCTTCTCCCCACAATCTCCCCCCCCCCCGGGCTATTGTTAGACTGTTCTTAATTTCAGTGTCTCTGGTTATGTTTTGCTTGCTTTGTTCTTTTGTTGATTATGTTCCAGTTAAAGGTGAGATCATATGGTATTTGTCCCTCACTACCTGGCTTGTTTCGCTGAGCATAATGCTCTCCAGTTCCATCCACGCTGTCACAAAGGGTATAAGCTCCTTCTTTCTCTCTGCTGTGTAGAATTCCACTGTGTAAATATATCATAGTTTCTTGATCCACTCATTTGCTAATGAGCACTTGGGTTGCTTCCAGCACTTGGCTCTTAATTTTCTAATTCAATTTTTTATTTATTTACATTTAGATACCATTCTTTGGGACTATAAGACACACTCCCCCCCCCAGATTTGGGAGGAAAATAGGGGTGCATCTTATAGTCCAAATGTAGCTTACCTGGCTGTTTACATTACATTGGTGAAATATTATGTTATTTATGTTATTAAATATTTTACCGCATTTTTTGCTTAAATTTTTTTTTCCTATTTTCCTCCTCTAAAACCTAGGTGCATCTTATGGTCTGGTGGGTCTTATAGTCCAAAAAATACGGTATTTTTTTTTTTTTGTATTATAAAGGAATTTTAATATTTCTATTTGAACATATGGTAAAAGAAATTTTATGTAACAAATAATTACAAAACACAAGAACAGATACAAGGTATTTCAGGAACTACCCATATGTAATGCGCACCCTTATTTTCCCTCAAAAAGTTGGGCAAAAAAGTGCACATTATACCTGGCGACATACGGTACCAGCAATAAGAAGAACATTGGGAAAGCAAATAGGAAGCCATTACGAGTGCTTATTTGGGGGTGTCAGAATTATAAGTAATATGTATTCTTTGTACCTTTCTGTCATTTTGAAATTCTCCACCAAGAACACACACTATGTTTTAATGAATAAAAAAAGAAACACTATTCTTTGTAAAATTATACCAGCTCATATCTATTAGCCACTTGCACCCAAGTTTTCCCTGAACTATTACGCTATTATGTTAGAGCTATTTGTTAACAACTTTTCATTGTGAAAAGAGCAAATGAATAAGGCATTTAATTGCATAAGGGATTTGTACAGAAACCATGTTAATAAATCAAGCTTGGGACATCTGCAAACATTTGTACCTAAACTATGTATTTGTAGGAACAACCGCTGAAAAGCACAAAAGCTCCGAATGGAAATGAAGACGGAATGCTTCGACGCCAAGCTGCTGCCAGAAGCACAGTCGAAAATCCCTGTTGTTCCACATGCAACTCTTATTTGTCTAATGAAGTTCAGTGCTGTGGTGCAAAACAGCAAAGCTTTCCAATTAGAAACACAAAGTTTTCTTTAATACATGCTCAAAGAGAAAGTCACAGAGAGTAAAGGGAATAATACTAAGCAAAATTCTTTTGGTTTTCTCAGTCCAAGAGCAGTTTGGTTTTTTCTCCAAACAAAAGTACATTGCCACCGTTCTCGACCCAACAGAATATACTTGATCAGCCACACCTAAAAATCACCACATGGAGAAGATGCCCACTGCCGAAAACTGATAGAAAATAGGTCATTGAACCCCTTATTCATAGAAGTTGTTATGAATAATGGGGGTGCCAGTGTTCATTTTCCTGTGTTTATCAAAGTACACGTGCTAGGTAGAACATAGGATGTTCGGTCAGATTTTAGTATTTCTGTCTCTAGCTCAGTTTCTTAAGCATTTATCGGGTAAACTAGAAGAAGTGAATTATGGATAAAAAAGAATGGCAATTTGCTCACTCAACATAAACTGTAATGTTTGCTAATGGTTTCCTCACTCCCATGAACTTGAAATATTAGTTGGTGATGTCAACACAGCAAAATATAAAAAAATCAATATCACTTCTCAAACAGTTACACATGGAGTTACCATGTGACTCCGAAGGCACACCTCCAAGAGAATTGCAAATACATGTCTGTCCTCATACACATAAACTTCTACACAAATGTCCCAAGCACCCTTATTCATAATAGACAAAAAGTAGAAGCACAGTGGTACCTCGGAACTCGTCGTCAATTTGTTCCTGAACTCGTGATGAGTGCTGAAACCAACGAATACCTAATGATGAAGCATTTCCTCTTGTGCACTGGTGTCATGATTTTCTCATCAAAATGTGATGAGTACAGGGTTCGATGAGTTCTGAAGCCAACGAGTACCGAGGTACGGCTATACCCCAAATGTTCGCTACCTGGTAAAGCAACAAGATGGAGAGAAAAGAGTCCCGAGGACGTGGCCCGAGGTGCTAGATCTAGTTATGCTCGCAGCAAACACAGCATTTAAACTTTTGATTTATGAAAAATCAGTTCCTTATTTTTTATTAGAAAATTTTGAAATAGTTCTGTCACTGACAATGAAGAAGTCTCAATGATTTAAGGAGTTATTGGAGCAAGGGTCCAGATAGAGAGAGAGGGAGAGAGGAGAAAACATAAGAAACCCAATCCATTGACTGGGTCAGGGTAGCTAGCAGCAAGACTGAGTTCAAGATCATGGCTTGTTTGTTTTTTTCCAAAGAGTCAGTGACCTGAGAACGTGAAACTGCATTACGGGGCAGATGTCCAATCTGAGACATAAATAGAACCTACTGGAACAATTTAGCTTCTGCTCATGTGAGCACCTGGTGGTACATTGACTCCCAGAGCTGGAATCAGGACATTCTGACTCCTTCCAGTTAATGGATCAATTGCCAGGGTGTGATCATTTGCCTGGGGATGTAGCAGCAACTTATGGGCAATTACACAGCATGGAGGGAAACTCACAACTTTTAAACAAATTTTTCTTGTAGGAAGGCTTTCTGGAGAGTTTGAAATTAGTATGTGTTTATCTATACTGAGAGAAGTTAACTTACTACCCACCAGAACTGGCCACTCTTGATCTGATAATACCTGGTCAGATGACTTATATCTGAAATGATATTCTGACAATGCCTATTCCAGATGCTTAGGAAAAGCTATTTAAAAGAATGAGCTGTTCAGTATCCCTGTGTAAGGAAGAAAGAATGCCCTTTCAAAACTGAAATGGCAAGTGACCGTGCTAGGTATCACTCTTTCTTTCTTAATGACACCATGAACGACTTAATTAGTCATTGTTTTAACCATCAGCAGGACGCATTTGGGCTGTTGATCCATTGGCATCATTCTGATGACAATTATTCAGACTCTATTTGGTATATATCATGCTTCCACTTGCAGCAAGAGTGGGTAATTATACTGTGGCTTGCATCATTGATCGGCCGGAGCCTCCAAAGCCTGGAAATGTTAATATGATTGGTCACTACGTTCATGTCTGTTCTGCATCTTCCTACTGCCATTTGTTCATTTCACATTACAAATGTATGCTGGAGTCAAATTCAATTAATTTCTGAAACCGGGATGCTCATTCTGACTCATGAAATAAAGGTTACCTTCTACGACTCAACTGAAAATATGCTTTGCTATTCAGATGGCTACAGCTTCTTTTACTTGATTTCTTTTATTTAAAAATCAAGTCAACGTGCTTCAAATAGGAAGTTGTGTTTTTCTCAGCAGATTCATATACTATTCAAGCTCCTGTCAAAATAACTTCCACTCACAGAAAAGGTAGAGGCTTTTTCCATCTCACAAGTGATTTCTCAAGTGTGTGAGATGAATCAAAAGTATATAAAATAAAGGCACATTTGTACTCATTAATTCATTCAACAAATATTTATTAAGCACGTAAGATGTGCCAGGCATTGTTGCATGCTGAGAAGAGAGATTAAAAAACAGAGCAAACGCTGTTCTCATGGGGAGAGTTGTAAAAGGGCCTTGGAAACTTTCTCCAAGAAGAACTATTAGTATGTAAATATTTTGAGAATAAGGAGATTAGACCCCCCTCTACAGACTAGGAAAGGCCTGCTGTGATAGTGGTACCTTCCATATTGGTAGTGAGATGTGCTTTCCCCTTTCAACATCAAGTTTATATAACTCTGTGCATGCAATAGATACATGATCAAATCTGACACTGTTGCAAAGAGTGTCACGTGATCATGTTGAAGTGTAATCTGTCCGGTTAATTTGTGCGATCCACAGGAAGTATGCACCTATTGTTTGCTAAGGGGACCACAGAGGAGATGAAACAGCAGATTCTATTCTCGAGAAAGTACCCCTCCATTTTTTTTAGGGTAAAAAAACCCCTGTAGAGTCAGCATGTTTTTGAATAAGCATTTTTCATTCAGGAGAACATGTCTTTTCAAATTACCAGGCGATTATTTGATAGCTTTTTCTCTTATGGAGCCTCGCCTACGAGAATACTGTATACTTCTGAAAAATCACCACTCAGAGAAAGATGACATATTAATAATCTCTGAAATGATAGAAGAATGCTCAAAGTCGACATTCTGCCTGTGTTTGTGAGGTGAATAAGCACTTTCTGTCAAGGGAGAAAACCAATCTCCTGGGATGGTTGTCCAAGCCATTAAAAGGCAGATGTGGGATACTTTAAAGGAAGCCATGCAGGAAGAATCAGTGGGTTTCCTTCCAAAGTGTTACCACCCAAGACTATCAGAGGAAGAGCATGACGGGAGAAAGAAGAGATTTGCATAAAATAATCTTATGTCAACCAGAGCCACGGCCTGGCGGGGAACAGGAGTCTCTGCGGCACAGGGACAATACAGAGCTCCAGAGCACAGAATTTGCCGCCTCGCCGCCTCATTCCCCAGCCTGACAGGACAGCTGCCGAGTGCCAGTTTTGGAAAGTGAAAAGATGGGCAGTGGGTGAGTGTTCTGTTTCGTTCACCCAGCCTCCACCCATCCCCACCCTGGCACGGCGACTTCCTTCTCAGAGCCCACGTCTGACGTGGCTTTTCTCCTGGGACTCGGGGACACTAAGGCTTCCCTCACAGGGCTCAGGGCTGGGCGGGTGTTTTAGCTGTGTCCAAGGACCACTGGGCCCCCGGGCAGATGGCCCCAGTGGGCGATGGAGGGCTTCAACCGATGACTTGATTTGGTGCTCCTGGGAACCAGGCTCTTTCCACTGGGGTTTCTGAGAATGTGAGGTGCAGGGTTTTCTTGTCTCATTATCATGGGCGTGCTCTTGCCCTAGAGCAGAGCAAGTGGGACGGAGGGCAGAGTTCAGAGGTGGGGAGAGAAGCCTTGATCCGCAGACTGTTTTAACACTGGACGAGCCAAAAAGTTTGTGTGGTTTTCTTCCATAAAATAAAAGACATTTTTATTTTCACCAATAACTTTATTGATTTGGGTATTTTGAGTATGTTGGCTATCTCCTGCGTAGTATAACACTGGTTGTTCTCAATTAATGTCTTGATTTAATCGCTATCAACTTCAACTGGTCTACCTGACCTAGAGCATAGTCCAGCGAGAAATCTGCAGCAGGAAACATCAGAAAATACTTTCGGCACGTTTAATCAGTCACAGCACCTTCTTCACACACTGCACAAATCTTTTTTTTTTTTTTTTGCGTTTCAGTTGTGTTTTTACCTTCCTTGAAGTAATAAAGCGTAATATGCCAAAAATGTTGCATATATTCTTTCTTCAATATTGAAATGGCTACACAAAAATTCACAGATGTTGTTAAGTGTTTTTTAAAATGCACGCCAATACGACCACTGTCACAATACAATCTAACAAAATTGTTTTGAATGAAGTTAAAGAAAACTCAGCACTACTAGAGCCATTGTACAGAAAAAAACAAACTTTTTGGCCAACTCAATACACATCTGGACTTTTCATTTACATAAACTAAGAATTAGGTTAAGTAATTCATTTTTATTTACTTTTTTTTTAAGATTTTATTTATTTATTTTAGAGAGAGGGGAAGTGAGGGAGACAGAGAGGAGGAGAAACAGCAACGTATGGTTGCCTCTCACATGGCCCTCACTGGGGACCAGGCCTGCAACCCAGGCATGTGCCCAGATGGGGAATCGAACTGAGACCCTCTGGTTCCCAGCCTGCGCTCAATCCACTGAGCCACACCAGCCAGGGCCATTTTTATTTACTTTTAAAGCTAGATTGAAATGACTGTCTTTCTGCCAATTGAGTCTTAAAAAATACTATATATATATACATAGTATTTTTATATATGCCATGAAAATACTCTTAAAACCTGATTAAAGGGAACCTGCTTAGGGAATCTGGCTGCCTAGTGTTCAAATTCCAAAACTGCCTGTTCCATGTAATCTTAAGCAATGGAATCACCCACTCCGAGCTTCCGGGTCCCCCACAGAGAAGTCGCAGACCCCAAAATCGGACCTTGCCGATTCTATGAGTGATTTAATTAAGATATGGAGGGAGACCAAGCAGCACGTTTTAATCCACGGGCACAGCTTCCCTGGAGTATCTTCCAGAGGACACTGTCGGCTGCAGTGTGAGGGGCACGGACGCCACGAACTGCCTCGTGGGGAAGCCTTACAGATGCATATAAGGTCGCCCAGACCAGTGTCATCACAAGTATTTTCCTTCGTGTGATCGGCAGAATGTCAGATCGGGAAGCAACCCAGGTAATTATTTAACTACCTCATTATACACAAGAGAAAACCGACCTCACAAAGGCGAGGGGGAAGGCTGCTGCAGGGCCAGTTAGTGGCAGAGCTAAGCTTAGATTTCAAGCTCCTGCCTCCTCGTGGTGCTCTTTCTACACCCCTCAGTTGCAGCAATGGGGAGGGCAACGGCATTGTGCCGGAAACCCAGATCTGAACAGCTCTGTTTAGAAGGCTACCAGCTGGCGTGCTTATTTCTAGAGTCAAAAACATTAGGGGAAAAAGAGATGCTGGACTAACCTTTTGCAGGTGAGGCTGAGCGGCAGCTGCTACGCAACTCGGCAGGGGAGGATTTACAACCTGTGGGCGATGAGGGGGAAGAGACCAGATTTGACTGCCAGGTTCACACCTGGGGGTGGGCTGACCAAGCCTGCTGCTGGTGCATTTGTTTATCACGGAATGTGAACGGTAAGAAAAATTTAGATCTTCAGAGTTTGGGGGCCCACATGGTTAGCTAAAATATTTAGATAATTGTTCTTAGGTGTGTGCTTTTTTTTTTAATTGAATATGTAGACACGGCCCATCACAGATAAGAACTGTATTATATTTATGAGATTCCTGCTTCTCCACTTTGAAATTCAATCCAATATTTAGATTGTAAATGGGGTCACCATAGTCTCAAGGCAGTGGCGTGTTTGTTTTCTTCTGAAAACAAACAAATCAAAATTGCACAGCTAATGAAAAAAACATGAGTCCCATCGTGCCTACGATTCAAACAACGCAGACACAGAATTTTAGAATTTTCAATAATTATCTGACACACACCAGTAAATTGAGGTATTATAGAAAAGGGGCATTTTAAAAATTCTTCTTTCAGCTCTTTGAATAGGCAGCCATCTATTACCTCTGGACATTGGCGATTGTCACCGTTTCCAACCATTTCCCTCTCAGGCTTCCCTGAGTCTCGTCCTTTCTCTTCCTTGAAAAGTGCTCCAGGTCTGGGTGTCTTTGTTGGTTTTCCAAAACCTACTTACCCTCCTGCGTGCTCCCCCTTCTGTGTTTCTCTTCTCACATTGAAGGGCCTCATTAATTGAGCTTTGTTTTTCTCCAATGTCACCTGCAGCCTATTTAATTCCCACAAGGATGTGCTCTCATCTGCGGGTCTCCCAGTAAAGTGACCAACAACCACGAGGCAAAACTCGAGCTCTTGAGAAGAGGGAAGGTAGTTGTCCATCTCTGGGCGTTTCGTGGGCGTGGAAGGCCACTTCTAAGTGTAGTGAACAATAAGCTGGTTTCGAACGTAATATTCTCCTTGTGGTATGTGGGACTTGACCCTCATTCCTAACAATAGAGTAGAGGTGCCAAAGTCCCTCCTGCTATTCAATGTCGAAAACACTGAATAAAACAGATGTAAAACAGCCCTTGAAGCACACACCTGGGATGTGAAGCAGGCCATCCGCCCGGAAGGGCGCGGAGACAGGAAGCTCTATCACATGTTGTGGTGACAAACAATCCTTCCCATAAGCCACCATGTTAGCAGTTTTCCTTATGGTTTCTCATTTTGCTCATGTTTGTCGTTTAAAATTCTCTGTTCCAATGTTATAAGATATTCTTCGAGGCTTTTGTTTTAAAAATTAAAGTATTCTCTTTTATATTTAAACCATAAATCCATCTGGAATGGATTTTTCTGTTTTGTATGAGCCAGAGATTCAATTTTATAGGTTTCCACGCAGGATTGACCCGGCATAATTTATTAAATAGTCCATCATTCCTGCAGGGATCTGAGGCAAAGGGTGTATGATGCGTAAGGTTTTACATATGTGTGGTCGTGTCTCCCGGCTTTCCGTCCTGTCCTATCTGTTTGATCATGCCACGTGTAGATATACTTATAAACTATTTTAAAGTGAAGGAGCAGGTAATCTCAGTTTTTTATATTACCCTCAAAAGAGAAAAAAAACACAATGATAGAATGATTCCTATTTCATATTTTAAAAATCAGTACATTTTTTAGAGCAAAACCCGAAAAGAATCGCAAATATAGAAACACACACATGCACATATAGCAGAGTAATATCTATCTCTATTATAGCTGCAGAAGAAATACTTCTAGGTAAATATTAGTCTACAGAATCAGTACAAGGGAACAGAAAGCACATACACTAATGTCCTCGCTCTCGCTCCCCATGTATGACATCACCAACCTGGTTATCTCATGAACTACAAGTATAGTGTATAACTATGAAATCCATAAATCTACCTTATCACATTAGAAAGCCACACTGTAAAATAAAACCCCAGAGTCTACATGTGGGGAGACCAACGGATAGCATTTAGCATCCATCTCTAATAACGTGTGATATTAGTAAGCTAGGAATTTCTTATTGGAGTAGGAAAGGACTTAGGGGGTAATATATAGAGCATCGTATATAGTTAGCCTTGAATATTCCCAAGCTTTCGTTACACTTATTGTCAGTAATAGCTGTGTGCTACATCATTAATAATATAATGTATTTAGCACAGGAAGCAAACCATACAATGAATCTTAGTTTTAAAAAATATACATATATTTTTAAATATATATATACATATATATATATATATATATATATATATATATTATGGTATGCATTTTCACATTTCGTTGAAAAAAGCATATGAAGAACTATCACATTTTTTGAGCCCCAAGTAAAACCCTCAGCAATTTCCCTAAAAGTATAAATCGTGGTGGCCATATCATCCGATTATCATGCGACAGAACAGCTAAAAAAAAGATTAAATACCTAAAGTTCCCCAGGCTTTGGGAAGACAAAAATGCTTAACTGACTATTGAGGAAAAAAAGAATTAAAATCGCAATCAGATGTGATTCTGAAAGTAAAAACAATAAAACACTAACTCTCAGCATTATGGGCTAGGCCCCAAACTGCCAGATAAAGCAAGTTCAGCATCAAGTAACTCCATTATTACCTAAGGGGGAAAAAAACACAAAACAATAAACAGAATAAGGTGGAAAACAATGACAATGAAAATTAATGAAAGAGAAGAAACAATGAGTCAACAACAAAAAAAAAGAACTTTAGCAAAAATGAACATCGGAGAAGGCAGTGGATTTCCTGACAATGTTTAGGAATGGCTCCTTTCTGATACATCCTGATCAGGGTTTCCAAAAGCCTGACTATCTGACAGAAAGTAAGAGATGAGTCACCGAGGACGACAGTAAGTCAGGCAAGGGAGATGGTCTTTCACATGAAGAGAGAATACTTAAAGCGACAGCTTTCTATGCATACAGTTGGGATGGGGGTGGGCCCATCTAGAAGACTAATTTTCTAGGAGAAAAAAATGACCAACATCTACAGCTATTAGGATGTTTGTCTATTTACACATTATAGGATAGTTAGGGGGAAAAATGTTGCAAAAATCATGTTTAAGATAACAACCTTTCTCTGCGTTCTGGCAGGAGCCTCCTAAGGCTACGTTCACGGCACTCTAAGGTTTTACCAACATAACTTATTCATGCATGCTCTTGGCCATTTTCTACACTATTCCTCCCCAAAGATGAAGAAGTATGAAAAAAACCTCGAAGAAGATCAGGTCATATTAGACAAAATGTCTTATGCTGCTGATGAATAATACCTTTAAAGTTACAACACAGCATGAAAAACAATGGCTACAGCAAAAATGCAGAGGAGAATTTGACAGGATCCAGAATGGGTTGCCTGTATTCAAAGAGAAACCTGAATATACATGCATAATGTTCGAATTCACGGAAGCACAGATGAAGAGGATGACAAAGGGCGGACAGTCAGAGGGTCACAAGCTCACTGGTGAGTGACAGAAGAAACGAAATGTAACCTTGTCTGTAAATAATCTGCAATCAATTTGCTCTAGGGCCAGCCCATAACAGAACACTGCATCAGAAGGTAACACAGTCTCCCCACAGGGAATGGGGTTTTATGGAGCATGGCATTTTCCTAGCTTCCCAGGATACACAATAGCAACCTTTGTTGAAATAGGAAGTTAGATTCACCTCTGTTCATACAACTGAACAGGAATAGTAAACAGGTATCTCTCCAAATAGCGTAAGTCAAGAGTGTAATTTAAATCCAAAACATCTCCCGTAGCAAAGTAGACCATGTTACTGAAAGGGGCAGTCCCTGACTGTAACCTTTCTGTGCATTCCACGCTGGGCTTCTAGGGAAGGGAACTAGACCCTGGGCTTCACCCTCTGAGCTAGAGCATGCGGCTCTCGAAGGACAGGATTGAGAAGCACGCCATATCTAGGCTCAGAAGGAAAGAGTGCCCCATTGATTAATGATGGCCTGCCAGGGCCAAGAAGATTAAGTGTGCTTCTCTGGACTTGCCATCCCTCAGTTATTCTGGATCGTGGATTTCCTGGACACTGGACTTCTGTTGGAGCCTTTATTTGCACTGGCTTTCTGACCTGCTTCTCAAGCTTGGCCCCACAGATTGCTGACTCAGCCATGAATGAGGTGTCTGTTTCAGCATCCTGGGCATCACTGGCATGATCACTACCTTTGTTTTTCTAAAAGAAAAAAAAATGTCATTTTTTTCAGAAGGAAAGATGCCACCAAAGAATGAAGAGTAACTGTCAGTTATTCTGGAGAATTTCAGTCTGTGACTTCACATTTTCACATCATATCTTTTGTGCCAACTGTTCAGTTTTCACCTGCGTGGATGATTTGGGGGCTCTGTTCTGACTTAGGCCGTGGGAGGCTTGGGCCTTTTGAACAGCTGTTGACATTTCAGCATCAGCTGTCCCAGGCTGCATCCCGACTCTCTGGGTATTCTTCCTGTATGAACTTCCGAACATATTTGTGACTTAAAGTCTGGATAAATAGTCTTGATTTACCAACACCAATTTTACCAAGCCAGGCAAATAATAGATCCTAAACATTAAAGGGACAAGATGTCACAACATCTGTTTTCAGTCTGAGTCCCAAAGATGCTTTTACTTAGCCAATTGCTCTATCATTCAGAAGAATAATTCAAGCAAGAAGGTGTACAGAATCCCACAGTAGAGGGCTCAGCTATAAGCTCACACCACTATCACCAGACCAGCTTCGCTTCCTGGGTCAGACAGGTATTGGCAAGAATACTGTGAGATGTTCAAGGCTGAAGGGCCTTCACAAGATGCCAAGTTGCTGTATTTAAAAAATTTTTATCCCAAAATATTCCTATACTTTCTATAACAGCTATATATAATGAGTAGAAAATTACGCTATTTCTGCACACTAAAAGGAAAATGGTACCAGATTGAGTCTCAAATTATCCTGTAAATCCAAAAATCATCATAAAAGTGACAACATGAATTAGTTTCCCCTGGCATGGAATTGGTTGGGCAAAAGTACGCTCGGATGTCACACTCAGCAGAAACTGTTTAAAATTGCATTTAAAAAGTCTCCATGTGCATCTACAGATTAATCCAGTAATAATGACAAACAAATTATGGTTGGGGAGAAATTATGGTTGGATAACACTGAGTTTTATTTTTTGGCTTTAGGGGAATGCACGTGTTTAAGAAATTGGCCAACAATAAATGAGGATTTCTTTATTCCCATACTTCTTGGTGCATGACTCTTTCCGCTAATTTGCCCAAGATCATTTGTCTTTCATTTTACTTCATCTTTTTAGGATAACTGGGAAGGCTAGGGCTTGGCGATTGGTTTTAACACTAACCACTGACCGATGGTATCATACCTTTCAACTTTTCTTATCTGATTCTGTGTACGCAACATTCTCAACACCATCATCACCCTGTGCTGCGAAGGCTTGCAGACACTGCTGCTTGCCTATCCGAGCCGCTTGACAGTAAGAACCTTACGTATTCAGGACCTGACCTCCTTCATGTTAAACAACTGTCTCTCTGCCCACTCTGTGCCGGGCCCTGTCCTGGGTGCTGGAAATGGGGCAGAGAACACATCATCCCCCGTGGGACTTGTCACCCAGCACCTAGTAGAACCCGATTAATATAAACTACACGAGTCATAGGGTGGATCTCTCTTTGGTGTCTCAAACTCAAGTGTCCGTGGAGCTGGGGGAGGGAAACCATGGGGCTGGGGGGACAGAGCCCGACTTTAGCCACTAGATCTCCTCGGCCTTGTGCAAAGAAGGCAGCCAGCTCAATAGCCACAAGTGACTGGTGACCGCTATACTGGACCATGCCGACCTGGAGCGTCTTGGTGCTCCTCAGAGAACAACTCCTCCAAGTTCAAATGAAAGTGAGAATTTAAATTAGGCTATAAGCAGAAAGTGCTCAGCGCAATCTTGAAAACATGGTAAGATCCTTGTTATTATTATTATTGTTATTGATCTTGGGTTGAATGCTTTGGGCTTGTTTTACATAAAAGTCCTTGAATTTTTGTATCTTTCTATGGTCTATATGTACAAAACATCAAAATCTCATCATATACAGCATTTGTTAATGCTCTGTGTGTTATTATATTTAACTACAGCTTTAATGACATGGGTGTCTCAGACTTTAGTCATTTTTAGCATCTATATCTGATTTTACCATATGTACGTACCACCTGTACTATTATTTCAGACTTGTCTTCAAAATGAATTTAAAGAATTCAATTTAAATTTCACATGTGAGAATGTGCCCCCGGTACCGCACACTCTTCTAAATGTTTTATAAGCATTGCTGAACAATCCAGGAGCTATAATAAATCTCCCTTTTAAAGAAGTTTACATCCAAATAAAGTCGTAATGAGATGTTGGGCCAACAAACCAAACAAGACACGGAGGAGAGTAGATTGGGTCTGTGGTCTCACAGTGTGGGACTCTAGAGGAAACAGAATTTGTTTTCAAGTTCCCTTTCACCGCCAAGACTCTGGAAAAGTCACAAATCCCAGGCTACATGGAAAAACTCCACCACCAGGGAGCAGAATGGTGTAAACCTTCCGGTGATAACACTGAAGAAACTGACCTGTATGCCCCGCAAATCTCTTACAATTCTAGCAACCTACAAGTCAAACTTAAGGAAAAAATGACCAGTGAATCTGTAATAAATACGAACCATAAGAGAAAAAAAAAATAAACAACTGATGTTGTCTCTGATTGACTTTCTTTGGAATTTCTGCTCATTACCAGGCAATTTTGAATTTTTTAAAGTGACATTTTAGTGTTGTATTACAGTTGAATTACTAAATAATGTGATACTTTTGGGGTTTTTTTTGAAACAGGAAAGACAAAAATACATCCCTTTCAATTCACTGGCAGATTGTTTTGTCAATTAAAAGTATTTACAACGTTTTAAGTAGTTTGTCTGTCTTTAGAAGTTCCCTAATGCAACTAAGCAAACCCTAAGCAACCAGGAGTCCAGAAGATGGATTAGAAGGGTCCCCCACCACTTCTTCAGGCTATCCTTAAGACCTGCCACCTCTGCCTCCTCATCCATAAGAGATCAAAAGTTAAATAGTTCTGATAAAAGTGGGTTAGGAAGACCAGAGTCCCGCTCACTCAGTCCATTAAGAAAAAAATCATTTTCTGGCCTAGTTCCTTGTGATTGCCCAGAATGCCATTCTTGACCTACAAGAGTTCTTTTCAACCCACAGGATAACTGTGGTTAAATAATCTACTCCCCTGGTTTGAACCTCCATGTTAATGGTTGAAACCTGCTGAAACACGGCCACCAGGCTGGCCCAGGGACAGTGGGTCTATTTCTCTTCCTTTTAGAATAAAAAGCCCCTCCCCAACCCCGGTTCTCCATCTCAGCAGCTGCAACCACCATATATCCACTCTCTGAGGCAGAAACCTTAGAATTCATCCACAACGTCCCCCTCGATGCTATTTGCCACCTTCAGCCAATCACGAGCTCTGCCAATTTTACGGAAAAAGTGTTCGTCCTCCATTCTTAGTACACCTCCCCTACTTGCAAATCATCATCTCTCCTCTTAAACATTTCACACCTCCTTAATTGCCCACTCTGCCTGGAGCTGTGCCCCTCTCAACCCAAGCTCCCTTCTCCCTGCTCTCTGACCATCGCCACAGAAATAAACCACAACAGGTGGGGGTCCAAAGAGCTTCCAGGCTGGTGGACATGCCTGCACACCAGGGGGGTGACGCACCCCAACTCCACAGGGACAGAAGCTCCTGGATTTGGGACCCTCCCAGACCTCACTCTGTCCGCCTCACCACCTGGTTGTTCACTCATCTGTATCCTTTATAACACCCTTCCATAAACCAGTGGACACAAACAGGTGTCTCCCTGAGTTCTGCCATTTGCTTTTGGCAAATCGAGCAAACCCAGGTAGGGAGTCATGAGAACCTCCAATTTGTAGCCAAGCTGGACAAGAGTTGCAAGTGACCTGGGGACCTCCTACTGGTGGTCAGTGGCTACAGTGGAGGGCGGTCTGATGGAACGGAGCCCTTGGCCTTGAGGTCTGCCGCTATCTCTAGGCAAGTGGGGTCAGAACTGAGTTAGACTGTAGGAAGGCCAGCTGGTGTTGCAGAGTTGCTGGTGGGGAGGGAGCCCCCACGCATCTGGTATCGGAGGGGTTGTGGGTGTGGAGTTTTGTAAAAGTAAAGGAGAAAAGCAGAAGTACTGTGGGTTTTTCTAAAAGAACATCTCAGCAACAATGTACCTGTTCATGGTGATTTTATGATTCTGTTTATTACCACTTCTACACTGGGTTGCATGCTTACAAAAACTACTCAGTATTCCTATTTATATAGAACACTTTGCACAGCACCTGGGCACATAAGACAAGCTCAGTGATGTTTACTGAATAAATTAATAAGTGATGCCATTTTTGGTGTCTCACGTACAGAGTTGACTGCAAAATAATCCACTACTCAGGGCCAAAACTGATATCACCACTCACCAAGTTGCTAACAGTTCATAAGTTGATTAACCTCAATTAAGGTTATCATTGGGCATCATCACGTTCTAGGAGTTTAGGACCCAATGAGACAGGGACTCTATTCTCAAAACCCCTACGGTCTTGTGGCAGAGACCACACATGAAACAAGACTTAACACTATGTTCCTTTTAGCAGAGGTAGTTTAAGGACTTTGCAAATTTTTATTTGAATTTTATTAAATATCATTAAATTATTTTAAAACTATAATAAATTATTCTGCCCCATCAAGCATTATATACCAAGCCATAACACACTATAACTCCAAAAAGGTGCCCACTTATATTGTCAGATTGATTTATTTTATGCATTCCTGGGAATAAAGTTCCTTTGCTATATCTGTAAATTTACATCACGGTTGCATTTCAGCAGACACTGAATTATTCAGTTATACAAAAACTCTGACCTTATGCAGAATTGGAAATAATTCTAATCTCTCTAAACTACCCTGTATCCAGAATCACACAATATTGGAGATCATCTTCAATTGTGGGAATTTTGAGTCAGGCTTTGTTGTCATGAAAAATCCCTTGTACAGAGGGTGCTCTCCACAGAGTAGGCCTAATCAAGACTGCCATAACGCTATACTCTCCTCTAATTTCATATCCAAGCTACGCTGGGCCACATAAAGTGTGTAAGCAAATGCACAACAGATAGCACAAGGTGGTCCCACAAAAGGAAGCAGGACAGGACCGCCACATTCACCTAAACCTCAGCACAGGCATGCTTGGCCACACAGCAGGGAGACCTTCCAGTCATCGAAGTATGTGACGGACCAAATGCCATCATTCTTTGGAAGACAAGAGAATCTACAACCTCTACAAAATCTTCTTCACAATATCCACTACACAACAACAACAAAAAAATGACTAGGCATCTGAACAAACGGAAAACTGTGATGTAAAGTTAAAATAAAAAATCAATAGAAAAACATGTATATATGATCCACATGTTGGAATTAGCAGACAAAGCCATTAGATGACTAAAAAGTACTAATGCATCAGGGGCCAAGGAGCAGACAGAAACCACGCAGTAATCTGAATAGGGAAAGTGTAATACAAAGGAATCATTGAACTTGGACATGGGGTAAGAGTAACAGGGGACTGGCTGGTAAAGGGTAAAAGGAATTTTCAGGAATAGCAGATACAGAAAGCATCTGCCACCTCGTGGGACAAGACACAGTGCCCACGGAAGAGGCCCTCTGTCCACCAGGACTGTGACGCAGACCTTGCTGGGGAGGACTAGGCCGTGGGACACTGGACAGTGGAGAAGTCCACTGAGGGGCTGAACCAGCAGGATCCGCCAGGGTCTCTCTGGGGTGCCTGGGTCAGCTGTCCACGAGGCAGTGATGAGACTAGGGATCTGGCTCAATGGAACTTCCAGGATCCTTCAGGTTTTGTAGCTGGAGAAGAGGCACCTAAATGAATATTGATGACCACAGGCAATTCCTAAAAAAAAAAAAGAAATTGATTTGGTTGCCCAGATATCTTCCAACGTCCTCTACAACCATGCTTCTCAAAAAGGGGCGATGCTGCCCCCAGAGGACACTTGGCAATGACTGGAGACGAGCTTGGTGGTTAAGAAGTGGGGGTGGGGTGCTGCTGGTGTCTGTTGGGTAGAGACCTGGGGGGCTGCTGAGCATCCTCCAATGCACAGGACAGGCCCCTGTGGATCTAATACTTATCCCATCCAAAATGTCAGTAGTGGTGAGGTTGAGAAACCTCTGCAGATAGACACCGGAAGATAGAATGCAAAGATGCCTCGATCAGAAGACATTTACCACATTCAGGCAACACTTCTATGGTGGCAATAGCTTTTCTGTTTGCTTTTTATTTTGTTTTTTTTTTTTAACACCGGGAAACTCAATTCTCCAGCGAAGAACACAGAAGCTGGTCATTTGGCATTTCTCTGCTTAAATGGCTATTCATTTTTATCTCTGTTTACATTTATCTTTGCATTCTTCCACAGTAAGGGGGGGGTGTTACCAAATCACTCACAAGCTCATCTTTGAAATGAAGTTTGCTTTAGGATAAGATTTCTAAATCCCATAATATATCTGACTAACACTTTATCTACGGCAAAGCATTTGGTTGATAAATATTGGAATAAGATCATTTTGAGCTACTTAGAATTTCTTCCAACAGCTTATCTAGGTGGAGAAAACAATTGAAAACAGAATACAGATGCCAAAGGCCCTATGAATGGCTATTTCTACAAGCAAATAAAAAGCATGATGTTCAGATTCCAGTTTGGATAATTAAACATATTTTTACTCTGTTTTATAGACAATTTGCACAAATCTGTGGATAGTTTTGGGCAGGTAACTGTCCTGTATGTGCACATTTTTTATGTGTGTTCTTGAGTTGTTTGGGGTATGACATTTTAAAACTGTGTATGAAGGGTAGAGAGGTTGAGGGGTTTTCACATTCACCAAAGCTTTGGGGGTTTTTTGGTTGTTGTTGTTCTTTGAGTTCATTTCATGCAAAAGTTGGTCTAACGGGGTATTTTTAAAACTCCAACAGTCTATGTGGCCATCTTTGTGACCCAGGGAACTTTGGGGCCCCTGATCTCCCACAGAGATAAAAGGGCCCTCCTGCCATTGCTGGCCCTCCTCATGTCTTCAGTGAGGCTGGGCTGAGTTCACCCCTGAGACAGGAACAAGTGACAGAGGATGTGCCTGTAAGACATGCACACGGATCCCAGATGCAGGAAACAGGAATTCGTTTCTCGCAAACATTCATGCATGTTTGATCATACTATGTATGCCCACTGTCGCCACCCTGGCCCAAGCTGGGTCTCAGCTGGATCCCCTTTCCTGTCCTCAAATCCACCAAACGAGCTGTAAACAAACTGAAGTCAGATCCTGTTCGTCATCCCGTTGGAACTTGTTGATGACTTCCTGATGCACTACATGTGACAGGCAAATTCTCCCCCGTGCTGGAAGGTGAGAAGGTCCCACGTGATGGAACTCTCGTCCATCGCTCCAACCTCATGCGATGTCTTTCTGTGCCCCTCTCTCCTCCTCCTCCCTCTTGGGACACTTTTCAGTTCCGAGGATTTGCTGAATGCTTCCTTGCCCTCAGCCTTCTTGTCCAGACATTCCCTTTGTCTAGCAAGGACTGTCCCTGGCCCCACTCGCCTGATTTCCCCTGGCCAGCTTCCATCTGTCCTTCAAGTCTCATCTCCAGCTCTCGACCTTCAGGTGGAATCCTCCCCCTGTCTGTGGGGCACTGGGCACCTGCGCTGACTCAGCTCGCTCAGTCTTTGGGGTGGACGATGAAAAATGTCCAAGCCAAGCACAGCCACGCTTCTCTGTCAGTGCTAATCAAATCACCGTTTCGATTAGTCAGGGTTCTTCAGAGAAATGGAACTATGTAGATAGATGTGTATTTCTGACTGCGTGAGAGGTGGGCACCCCAAACCCCCACCGTGTTCAAGGGCCAACTGTAACAGGATGGGGATATGTTCTGACCAATGCCTAGTCACATAAACCAGCAACATCATCGATTATTACATTATCGAGTCAATTGCTCTCCTGACCGGAGTGTGCTCCGACACAAACCCAGTGGTACGGCCTGCTCCATACTGGGCTGGCTCTGTGTTGGGTAGCCTACTGCCTCTGGGCTACGAACCTGCATAGCACATCACCGTGCTGAATACTTGGAGCCATTGTAACACAATGGTGAGCATTTGTGTAACAAACATACCTAAACATAGAGCAGATACAGGAAAAGCATGGTGTGGGAGGTAAAAATGAAACACCTGTCCAGGGCACTGACCCCGAGCGGAGCCTGCAGGACAGGAGGCTGCCCTGGGTGAGTGGGGAGTGAGTGAGAAGGCCTGGGGTGGGACTGTCCAG
This sequence comes from Micronycteris hirsuta, assembly GCA_004026765.1. Lineage (NCBI taxonomy): Eukaryota > Metazoa > Chordata > Mammalia > Chiroptera > Phyllostomidae > Micronycteris > Micronycteris hirsuta. Next base: position 19,333 of record PVJI01000373.1, read on the forward strand.
CACTGGGGACTTTATGAACATGGTACACTTGGGCTACACCAGGTTTATAGACAACACAAGGCTGCACCGAGCACAAGAGAAACAGATACCATCGAGAGATGCACTAAACACGAGGTGTGGGACTGCTGCTGGCAGAGCGTGGCACACCGCTTCACGGAGAAGTATTCTTTAATGAGTAAAAAAGTACACCCTAAAATAATGGCAGAAAAGCACAGCATAGCAAACACTCAAAGCAGTGACACAGTCGATTATTATCAGCATCAAGCGTTGTAAGTGTGACGTGTCGTACCTAAGTGCAGGTGCTATGCTTTTACACGACTAGTGGCACCGTGGGTTTGTTCACACCCGCGCCACCACACGCGTGAGTGATGTGTTGTGCTATGAGATTACAATGGTTACAACATCAGCTCCATTATAATCTTATGGGACCACCGTCGAATACATGGTCTGTCATTGACCAAAACATCATTATGTGCCATGTGACTGCAGACATGTAGAAAGAGACACATCATGGGGGGCTGGCTCACAGGTATGAAGGCTGAGTCCTCCTGCTCTCTGCCGTCTGCAAGCGGGGGGTCTAGGGAAGCTGGTGGTGCAGATCCAGCCTAGCCCTGGGAGACTGGGAATTGGGGGGGGGGCACAGTGCAAGTCCCAGTCTGAGTCCGAAGGCCTGAGAGCAGGAGCACCAGCGTCCATGGGTGGGGAAGACGGGCGCCCCAGATCAAGCAGAGTGCCAGCCCGCCCGTCCATGGCCTGGCCTTTCTGTGCCATTTGGGCACTCAGTAGACAGGGTGAGCCCACCTGCACAGGTGAGGATTTCTTCCTCACTCGGTCTACCCACTCAAATGCCAATCTCCTCCAAAGACATGCGCCCAGACACTCCCAGCAATACTGTCACCAACCACGCCGGCATCCCTCCGCCCAGTCAAGGTGACACAGAAAATCAGCGATTACAGTGGGAAAGGGAAGCTTGGAACCTGTTTAGCTTTTCATCTGGGAAGAAATTATGAGTCAATAGTCAAATCTAATCACGGAGGTCTTATCTCCTGGAGGACCCTGACAGAAATTTGTGTTTCCATGTAATCTTTAATAGATTAGCACAGAGATCGATATCTTGGCAATGAGGAGTTTGTAGATACTCTTGTTTCTTTTTTCTTACTCTGAGTTTGTTTCTTTCTTTCTGAGAAAGACCACAAAGATCTCTATAAAAAGTACGAATCGGACTGATTTAGCATAAGAAGAGAAAATTACATGCTTTGCTCAGGCCCGCTAACGGGGATTTCCCTGTGATCCCTGCCACATTTTCTCAGAGAGGGTCTCGCTCTGTAGGGGACCCTACATGTCACGGAACCCTGAACACTAGGGGGCCTTCCACCTTGGCCGCCCTGTATCTGAAGGTGGTTCTGTCTGAGGACGTCCTGCAGGTTAGAGACCGTGCACTTTGGAGACCAGGCAGCTTAGTGCCTCTGTCTGTCAAACCATAGCGTAGGACCCGAACCTGAGTGGCCCTGCTCCATGCTAAAACACAGGTTTTGCTGTCTTTTTTCCCCTGAATCTTATAAAGTTGTTTGGAAGTTAGGTAATTTTTGTGAACAGAAACCGCAGAAGAGGAAGATGAGAGTCCCTGCGTGGGGACGCCATGAAAGACACACGCTTTGATGTTAAAAACCCTGAAACCCAAAGGGGTGTTTTGGGAGAGTGGGCTCGGCAGACTCCTGCGGTCTCTCTCCCCTCCATTGTCCGAGACCAGTATTCGAGAACACAGCAGTTCCCCCTTGTCCACGGTTTTCCTTTCTACAACTTCAGTTATTATTGGTCAACCTCAGTCTGAAAACATGACATAGAAAAGTCTAGAAAGAAGCAGTCTGTAATTTGTGTGACAAAATCTCGAGCCCTCCCACTCCATCCGGCTAGGGACATGAATCATCCCTTTTCCCAGCATCTCCACACTATGGACGCTCCCTGCCAGTTAGTCCCCCAGTCACTGTCTCTGTCTCAGTGATCAGGTCAACGGTCCCTATGCACTGTGCTTCTGTTTTAGTAACCCTTATTTTGCTTAATCATGCCGCATTCATGTCATTTTATTAGTCTATTGTTGTAAGCGTTCTATTTAATTGTTAGTTATGTTGTTAATCCCTTACTGTGCCTGATTTATAAAGAACACTCATAGATACGTATAGTCAGGAAAAAGGAGTATACAGAAGGTCCAGTACTATCCACGGTTTCAGGCATCCACTGGGGGTCTTTGAATGTGCCCCCCGTGGATGACAGGCCCATCGCCAGGGCCAGGATGGGCAAGGGTGTGTGGGTCAAGTCTCCAGAATAAGGTGGACGGCAGATCACCCTCCGCAGTGGCCAGCATCAGCCTGCACATTTGATGAGCATTTACTGGGAACCTGCAATGTGCCATAAGCTGAGTCCATGGAACCACAGCCCTAAGGCATGGATTACCATGAAGGTTATATAGAGGTCATTGTAAAGAAATGAAACTAGTTCTAAATACTCCATAGTGCTACTTATTATCTTGGCACAAACTTCGGGGTAGCCAAACAATAGGATCTGGCTTTTGCGGAGGCCGGGGTAGGGGGGGGTTCAGAGTTGAATTTAGGTGAAAAATGGAAAACTAAATGAACAAGCCACCTATGGAGGAGGGTGGCTGCCCCTTGCTTCTCATGAAGACTCTACGGGCCTGCCTCCCAAGCACATGGCTGGTTGACAAAAGCAATAATGAGGTCACTTTCTGCTAATAAACGGGAGGCAGAGATTAGTTATCCGGCTTTGCTCTGGAGCCAGAACGTAAGCCCATGGCACATTAATTTGACACAGAGTGCGGCTTTTTATAGTTCATCACCATAAGGTGCACACGGCTGAGCTGCCGCGGCGTGTTGCCCCCGGTGGCCAGGCCTCCGGCACGCACGTTATGCACGCATCATTTAGCGTGGCCCGCCGTTCCTGATGAAGAGGTAGGAGCGGTGTCAGGGCTGCGTGCCTGTAAATTAGCTCCATGTCCAAGGAAGCGCACGGTACGAGGTTACTAAATCCAGAATGGCAAGGGCCGGAGGCATTGCTGTGTAGCCACTGCGAGGTGCAAGTGCAGGAGCTGGAGCTGGAGCAGAGGCCCCTGGGATTCCTGCCCTACTGTCACAGAAGGAGTTTTCAGAACAGGGTGTCTTCTTGGTAGATGTTCGATAACTCGGCAAAGGTCTCTTTTAACCAACTCCATTTCACTCCACTGGATGCTGAGAAGGGTGATTTTCAAACTGGAGTACAGCCACGCCCAGGAAGTCACTATATGCAGAGCTTTGGCCTGCCTACCCATGCCCGAATGAGACAGAGAATGGCGTAAATATTGTGGCAATACTTGGATTTAAAAAAAAAGGAACATTCATCTTTGGGCAGGGTGCCTATCCTTATAAACTCCACTGAATGGGTGTGAGCCAGAAAGAACAGAGCGGAGTGGGATTTCAAGTCCAAATGCCCACAGCCAGGAACCAAATGATGAATGATAACCAACCCACGGCCTCCATATTGAAAACACGACCGGAAATTGTGGGGACTGTGGTAACTGGATGGCCCACGACCAGGGTCAGAGGGATAGCTACCGTGACCTTTTCTTACTTCGCAGAAGGCATTGTTCTACATCTTTAAGAGAACTTAGAAGTGTAGATTTTCATTGAAAACTGCCATGTCAAATCTTGGCAACCAATTTACATTTTAAAAACTGCCTGGGCTTAAATAAAAGTACCCTGATCTCTGAAATCCAAGATATCACTGCTTTTCCATTCTGGCCCGCAGCGTAGGAGGATGGGAGAGTTGTGGTAGGCATAACAACGGCTTTTAGTCCAGCCCCTCACTCCTGGAACCTCTGAATCCACTGTTACCTCTCAGGGTGTCCAACCCTTCGGCGTCTCTGGGCCACACTGGAAGAAGAAGAGTTGTCTTGGGCCATGCATTACATACACAAACACTAACAGACACTGAAGAGCCAAAGAAATGTTTTAAATAAATTTATGATTTTGTGTCTGGCTGCATCCATAGCCATCCTGGGCCACACATGGCCTGCGGGCCATGAGTGGGACACCCCTGTATGGCAAAAGGGACTCTGCAGATATGACTAAGCTAAGCATCTTGAGATGGGAAGATTATCCTGTATTATGCAAGGGGTCCCATGTAATCACAGCGGCGCTTAAAAGAGGGAGACAGGGAGAGACAAAGAGGAGCAAAGTCAGAGAGGGAGAGAGGGCAGGAGGGGGCAGAGAGGGAGACAGGGAAGTCACTGCCCTGCCAACGTTCAAGTAGAGAGAAGCGCCGTGAGCTGAGGGGATGCGGGCACCTCCAGATGGCCTCCCCTCTGCCCCCAGGAGGAAGGCTTTCCTGCCAACTCCTCGATTTTAGCCCAATAACACCCTTTTTGTCCTGATCTCCAGAACTGTAAGATGATAAGTTTGTGTTCCTTTCAGCCACTGAGTTTGCAGTGGTTTGTTCGAGCGGCAACAGGAAATAATAGAGGTGCGACCCCAGCATCGCTGACACTGAGCTGCTCCTCAGTGAGAATGTGGCTGCAGCTACGGCATTGCAGTTTCCCGGAGGGCCTATCGCAGCTGGCCCAGTGAGTGCTACCAGGAGGATTTGAAGAGAGATGAGTAAAAATGCTTCACAGAGCCCTGGCTGACGTAGCTCAGTGGATTGAGCACGGGCTGGGAACCCAACGGTCCCGGTTCGATTCCCAGTCAGGGCACATGCCTGGGTTGCGGGCCAGGTCCCCAGTGAGGACCATGTGAGAGGCAACCATACATTGCTGTTTCTCTCCCTCTCTTTCTCCCTCACTTCCCCTCTCTCTAAAAATAAATAAATAAAATCTTAAAAAAAAAATGCTTCACAGAGAGTTCAGCACTAGGTATCGCCATCAGTTGGACAGTGTGCTGGTTACTGTGGAATTTTCTGGCACGGTTCAAACACCAAATGCATGGGTTTTGTTTTGTTTTTCCAGCGCTAATCAGTTCTCTGACACTAACTGGATGTCCCACAATTCAATTAAACTCCGACAGGAAGTAGCTGGGGGAGTGCAGACTTCGCTGGTTAAATAAAGACTCAGTCTGTCATGAGACTGTCCGCACTTCAGACACCAGCTGCAAATGGGGTGCCCAGGACACCCACAGTTCTGCTGGAACAGCTACAAATGTGTGGGCTTTGATGACCCCACTGCCTCAGGTTTGGTACTTCACTAGCGTGACCCAAGAACTCAGGTAAACACGTATATTGACCAGCTCATTATAAAGACCGTGTCTCAGGAACAGCCAAATAGAGGAGACGCATAGGGCAAGGCTCGGGGGTGGGGCACGAAGATTCCGTGTCCTCTCAGGCCGTGCCCCCGCCCCACCAGCACCTTGATGTGCTCACTAAGCCAGAAGCTCTCCAAACCCCCTCGTTTACGGTTTTTTGTGGAGGTTCCACTCTGCAGGCATGATTGATTACAACATCAGCCATTGGTGATGGACTCAAACACGAGCCCCTCCCCTCTCTCTGGAGGTTGGGAGTAGGGTGGGGCTGCAAGTTACTCTCTGATCTTGTCTAGATTTTTCTGGCTATCAGCTCCCATCCTGGAGCTACTAGGGACCCCTGCCAGCAGGGTACAGAAGATGTTCTTATCATCAAGGAGAGTCCAAGTGCTCTGTGCCAGGAGCTCAGGGCATAGAGCGAATATTTATTTTTTTATTATACCACAGTCATTCCCTCCTTGCCCCCATCCCAGACACTCCCCCTGTGCTTCTCTGACCCGTCTTATCACCCTGGGAGCCTCAGTCCCTGGGCTGCACCCCGCAGGCTCCCTCGCTGGCCAGCTTCCAGGTGGGCTTGCCAAAAGAAGGTGCTGGAAGGAGGGGAAAGAGGTCAGGATATTTCCTAATTTCTCACTGCCCAGTGTCAACAGTTTCTGCATTACAGTCTCTTGACTTCTCCGGGTTTCCCACAGGCAAGGCAAGCTACGTAATTTGCAGAATTCAGTGCAAAATGAAAACACAGGGCTCCTTTTTCATAAAGCCAGAAAATAAATGTGGCTAAAGGTCCTGAAATATAAAGCTTTTTCCTTTCTTTGTGGTTTCTCTCTTGAATTGTCATAGTGTGTTTTTTTATTTAATGTCACTCTAAGCAAACATAAAAAATAATAAAATAAAAATTTACTGATTAGTGTCCATTTGATTGTTCTTTTTCATATTATGCAATGCCAATCTTAGATGCAAATATACGAGCATTTAACTCGTGCACAGAATTACCAAAATTACATAATGGAGATTTTGTAGTTTATATTGTCTGTGCATACGTGTTCTGTTTTCATCAGGACAGTGAAACGCTGCCGAAAGCTAACTCAGCTTTCCTCATTTCACGCACACTCTACAAATGCCCTGTACTCCAGCTTACTCACGAGTAAGGAAGGGCTGGACAGAGAAGAAGCTCTGGCCTCCCCAACCCCTTTCCTTCCACGGCATGAGCGGTTGCCTAATTCAGGAAAGCCCTGTGAAATCTGTGGATGTGACAGAGTTCCTTGGTCACTGGTGTTTCTCAGGAGCCCACTGTCTTCTTTCTGAGCCCCAAGCAAGTTCTGGTTTGGATGAAAACTGTAGCCTCGGAGGCTGTCTGCGCCCCCGTCTAACCAGTCATACTTGTGAAGCATTTACTTCGCACTTACTTTGAGTGTTGTTAAACTTGCACACATTGTGTGACCCCAGAATCCTGCGTTCATGGGGGCGGCATTACAGATGCTGCATGCAGATGGCATGGCAAGGAACACGGGACACTCATGCTCTATTGTCCTACTGGACTCCACTTAGAAAACACAAGTTCAAAGACAAAATGATGAAGCCTGTCAAGATGGCGACAGCACAGCACTCAACGAGGCAGGGTCCCTTCCCCATGCGCGTCCTGTGCAGTTGCAAAGGTTGTACAGCCATGAGGGTGGCCGTGCCTGTAGGATGCGCCCCCCTCCCCCACCCCCACCCCGGTGCACGGCAGGGAAGAAAGCTCTGTGTTTCTGACTCGCAGCTCAGCCCATGGCAGAGCGTGGCGCTGACTGCACCTGGCACAGAGAGGGACACAGGCATCAATGGGGCTGAGATTTCCCCCACCCCCCTCCATACCCAGCAGAGGGGGGACATGTAAAATCCTTGAGGCACTGAGGGAGGCACTGTTCGGAGGTTCCAATCCCCATCTTTCTCACACTCCGCTGCTATATTTGTTTGTGGCCCTTATCTTTACCTGAAATTCGTTCATCGATTTCCTTGGCTTGTTTGCTATCTACCTCCCTGGGAAGTATGCATGTTTCTTGAGAGCAGGGATGCCATCTCTCTTACTTACTACTCTGACGCCCTGTATTACTCAGGGCTCTCCAGAGACACAGGACCAGTAGGCTGGATGATTGACAAGTAGGTAGGCAGGTAGGTAGATAGATGATAAATAGATGATAGAGATGTACGGGCATACAGATGTACAGACATATGCACATAGACAGACATACAGATATAGTTGAGAGGAGATTTATTACAGGAATGAACTCATATGGTTCTGGAGGCCAGGAAATCCTACTGTACAGGGGTGTACAAACTTTTGGCGTCTCTGCGCCACACTGGAAAAAGAAGCGCTGTCTTGGGCCACATGTTAAATACATTGTGACACGTAATCACAAAAAAATCTCACGTTTTAAGTAAATTTCCCATTCTGTGTTGGGCCACATTCACGGCCATCCCGGGCCACACGTGGTCTACATGCCGCAGGCTGGGAACCCCTGTTGCCTGAAACCTAGAGGACCAGGGACGCGAGTGGCATAAATCAGCACACAGGCCTGAGGACCAGGGAGCCAGCAGCCTAAGCCCTGGTACCCAAAGGCCTGAGGATGAGGAGCGTGGACAGCCAAGGACAGGAGAGGATAAGCATCCCAGTTCGAGAGGAAATCATTTGCTCTCCCTTCGCCTTTCTCTTCTGCCAGCGCCAGCGGGTCAGCGGAAGCCCCTGCCCTAAGGAGGGTGATCTCTCCACTCCGTCCAAGGGATCAAGTGCTAATTAATCTCTTCCAGAAACACCTTCAGAGACTCACCCACAAATAGCATTTCTCCAGGGTCCTGGGCATCCCTGAGGCCAGTCAAGCTGACACAGAAAATCCACTCCCACACACAGAAAAGCCCAGAGTCGGGCTGGCATCCGCTGAGTGAATACACACTGAGTAGGAGTGAGTAGCGCTGACGGCTACTGTATGCATTCTCTAAATCACCTTGTTGCGTGAGGCTTGGGGTGGATGGCTTTCATTCTCTTTGCATTGATTGCGGGAAGAAACTAAAGACTCGGGTAATGCACACCCAAAGTCCAGGCTAAAAGTCATAAAGCAATCTCTTGAGGGATTCAAACGAAGGTGAAATTGAGGGGGATATGTTGGAAGCAATGGGATTCCTGGCCAACAGGCTTACGAAGGCTTTTTTGCTCTCCTGTAATCTGTGACCGGCGGGAAGAACGACCCACAGGTCCTCAGAGCGAGGACCATCCACTCCGTATACCGTTCCTCACAGTTGTTCACAGGATGGACCTACTCACGGAAGCCATATACCCATTGGGTCTCCTGTTTCCTACTTGCAAGGTGAAGCATTAGTGTGACTTTGTCTGTTGTTAGAAAATTTCTGAACTATTTACTATATCACAGACTCACTAATGAGAATAAATTGATATGCTAATTAAATATGCAATTGCAAGCTGGACAGGAGCCAGTGGTGAAAACTTGGCATCAGCAAGCTGCAGATAATTACTGCTGATGGGAACCGTACACATGTTTAGAGTTCAGCTTTGGTAGGTAAAGTGTCGCATGGTTCCCACCCTCCCATACTCACCCCTTCCCCCCCGCCCCCTGTGCCAATGAACACCTACCGATACAGGGTAGAGAACTGGGGAAAAATAGGTTAATATTTACATCCTTTCTTATCACTAACATTCTAAGAAGTCAGATAAAGTGTTTTGAAATGTAGTGTTGCTGCCCTTTAGTCTAAGACTTCATTTTTTATTACAACAGAAACATATGCTTGTATCCATATTGCAAGACAGAAATCAGCATAAAGAAAATAATGTATGATATCACTGCTCAAAGATAATTACTTTTTATAAAGGTGTGTATTCTGGTTCTGCTTGCATTTTCAAAAAAAAGTATCTGATTTCACAAGATGTTTCAAAACCTGAACATGGTTTCATGACCAACCCAGTTTAAACACTTCTTATTTCATCACATATTATTCCATGGCTCTTCAGTGGCTTACTTATTATTACATAATGTGAATATGCATTTCTTAAAGTTAATTCTTCATGTGTTTTGCATGCTTTCATAATTTTCTGTTATAAATAATACTGTAAATAAAATGTAGGAGAGGACCTTCGCCATCTTGAGGGGGGCAACGTTTGTTAAACCAGGCAATAGTCTTGAATAAAGTCTTCCTTGCTTGTTTCTCCTGGTGCAATTTTTCTCTGAAAGTTCATCTCAGTGAAAGCTGAGGCCCCAATATTTGGGGTGATGGGGGAAGGAGAGTTATTTGGAGTGCAGGGCAGGGTGACTCCTGCTTCAGTGGGAAGGGTAGGGGATGCAGAGAAGGAAGAAGAAATGCAAGGAACTCCTTTAGAATGGATTATTCTAGAGCCTCTCCAAGTGGACACTGGCCAGTGGCCCTGACCTCCAAGGCATTTCCCGTAAGAGGAGGTCCCCACTGTCTCAGCATCTGGTGGGGAGACGGTCAGGACAGAGGTCAGAGATGCAGGAATGGGAACAAGGACACAGACTAAAGAACTGGACGTTGTAGTGCCGGAAGGAGAGAAAGGCACTGGGCAGCGGCAGCTTGTCTTTCTCAACTGAGCCCAATCCTCCCACGGACGGCAGGGGTCTCGATGCAGATGCGTGGGAAGTCGGGGACAGCAGCAGGTCCACCTGGGCCACCAGCAGAGGGGGAGAAGAAGACGTGGGCTGGTTGGTCATTCGATGTAAGAGGCGGACATTGGTTTTTCCTGCATCATTCCTGGACAGCCGGAGTTTGCCACGGAGCAAGCGCAGCAGAAACCCGACCCAGAGAAGAGACACATCGGTCTCCATGCTCCTTTGCTGCACACACGTTTCATCCAGCCACGGCCCCTCCTGTCGCATGTGGTGTAAAGGACTGAGCACACCAAGCACACGCTGAAGTGCTCTGCCTGGCCACTAGGCTTTCTCTTTGAGAGTAGTGCTTTCTTCTCTAAACTCGTTATTTTTAATTGCTCCTTTCCAGATTCAGAAACCCTTTCCTTGGGAAGTTCAGAAATCCCTTGTTATTCTCAAAGTACAATCTGCTGTGCCATGTTCCAGTGTTTTTGTCGTTAATGTTTTGTTTCGTTTATTTCTTTTTAAAGATCCTGGGCTCCATCATTTGCAAGATCAGGTTTTCCACCAAAGGCTTGCTACATGTGCAATGCCCAGCAGGCTGCAGACTGAACAGAGGAGGGGGCTGCGTGGGGTGGAACCAAGGTGAGCAGACCACACCCAGCAGGCTCTGGACAGGGAGGCAGAATCCTCACCCCCGGGGGCTGCAGGGCTACCGTGAACTGAAGCAGGAGGCACACAGTGCCCTGGAGGCCAGATCTTGGCAGTCTCTGGCTTCTGGCCCATAGTCACTGCTGACTTTGTGACCTCCAAGATGGGAAAGGACATGCCCATCAAGATGGGAACTAAGACTGGATGGGTTTCAGGGAGCTTTCTAGGAGAATGTATGACATTTAACCTGGGAAGTCTAGGGGGGTTGAGAGAGAGAGACAGAAACTCAGGGAGGCTGGAGATTTACAGAGACAAGTGGTTATCAATTAAGGGGCGTATGGCCCGCTTCTCCTCCCAGGGACATGCATTCATGTCCAGAGATATTTTGGGCTGTCACTATGGCAACTGTGGGTTGGGGGAGGAGATGTTACTGGCATCTAGTGAGTAGGGGCCAGAGATGCCGCTGAACGCCTTCCGGAGCACAGCACACGTCCTCCCCACTGCAAAGAATAATCCGGCCTCAAATGCTAATACTGCGGAGCCTGAGAAGATCCGATTCAGACTAGGCTGTCACTTAATTTCCCCCAAATTTAAGAAACTGCACAAATATTTGTACTCCCAAATGGACTAAGACATCTGGTGGAAATAAGAACCAATAGCATAATAACAATAATATCAGTTAACACTGATGAAGTAGTTATTACATGGCAAGCATTTCGCCTTCATTAGTGCATTTCCTGTGCTTGAAATAAAGGATGCTTGATGTCTATTTAATACCTTGGAGGTAAAATAACTAAAATTCCTGCAAATTCAGATTTCTGCAGGCATGCACACTGCATCACATTGCAGAGAGAGGGTCCCCGCCCAGGCCTGCACTGCACCATTCTTTTCCCAAAGCCAGCCATTCTGCGGTGAATAGAGAACAGGGAATGATGGGAATTGGCAGGGGCCATAGATGTGCTTTGTAATGTAGAAAGAGTTTGACAAGTTTGCCGCATAGGACGTCTCTGTAAAAATCCCTGTACCGCAGCAATACCCAGAAATAAAGTGGAAGAAGGTCACATTTAAAATAACAAAATTATAAATGCCTAAGGGAACTTCTAACAAGAGCTCAGTATGTTTTTGTAATATTTTAAATTCTTGGCAAGTTAGGGAGCAAATCTAAAAAAAATGGAAAGACAGACACTGTTTATGGGCAGAAGAACTAATGAGCATCAAGATGTCCAGTGTCTCCAAGTAAATAAAGATTCAGTTCCATTGCAGTACAAATCAATGCAATTTCAATACAAATTCCGACAGGGTTTTGTTGTAGTTTGGAAAACGGATTATGGGATTTGTATGGAAGGATTAATGACCAAAATAGCCAAAACAACTCAGAAGGCCAAGAAGGTAACAACGGCTTTTTTCCGACCACAGGCCCAGGTGTGGGAATTAAGAGTGCTGTCCGGGCCCAGGAAGAGATGGGTGATTAGTGGAGCAGGAAAGGAAGCCTCCAAACACAAAAGAGCATATTTTGAAGTTCAGTGTCTGGGACTAAATTGTACTTGGACCATTAGTTATCATAATAATATATATACAATTGAATAAACACACACTCACATACCGCACACAGGAATTAAAGTCCAAGGTCTGAAAAAACACTTTTGAAGAAAATATTAAAAGCTATATTTATAATTTAGGAATGGAGAATAATTTTTTAAATAAAATGTAATAAAACACAAATTATAATAAATTTTGATTCTTTGAGCAAATTAAAAATAAGACAGACTATAGAATAGAAGGAAATATTCTCATGTACTAACAAAGGATTCAGAATTTTAAAATCTTCTAATAACAAGAAAAATAAAAACAATCAAAAAGAAAAAATGGATTATATGTATAGGAAATTAATGGAGAAACTATATAAATGAATAATGAACATACATAAAAGATGGTTTAAACTCCTTGTAATCAGAAAAGGGCAAAGTAAAATTGAGATCAAATACTATTTTATATCCCAAACATGGGCAAAAATCTTAAAAAGCCTGGATACCACTTGTAGGCACAAAGGGGATTCTTGTACACTGCTCTTGGGGCTGTGAATTAATACAACTACTTGGGAAATCAATTTAGCTAGAAGTAGTAAAACCAATGATGTGAATATTCACAACTCATCACTGGTCCTCTGAGTTGCTACCCTGGATAAGGAGACATATTGAGGAAGGTTTGTAGCCACATTTGCATGATAGGAAAGATGAGGAGAAATGAATAGCCTAGCATCAGAAGAGTAGATAAATAAATGGGGGTTGGCCTACAATGGGATATTATACAGAAGTTAAAAATAAATGAGCCTGGGCTAAATGTATCAGCAGTATACGTTTCATAATACCAAATGAAAAAAAAACGCAAGTTGCCAAAGCATATACACAAATGACGCTACCTATACTTTAAAATATGCCAGCCCATCTTATCCACGGCTGGTGAAGCTGACTCATCTTTAGCAGGAGTCCAACAGCAAATGCAGAACCAAGACAATGGTTATCTCTTGATGTGGGAGAAGGGATGGATGAACACGGAGGCTTCCAATGTGGGGGTAATAGTTTATAAGTTGGGTAGACACATAGGTGATATTATTTACACCTTAATAAGGTCTTTCACATGTAAACAATGACAGCTTCTAAAATGTAAGCACTCCCCACGTCCCCTCCCCTGGGGGGGTCACTGAGCACCGGTGTGCTGAGGTGTGCTGTGCCGAGACATCAGAGGGAAAGCCTCCGAAGGAAGGAAAACTCTCATTCCCACTTCCTTTGTTTTAGGAAAACTGGCTGCTGTAAGCAATGGACCTTGCACAGCATGACAGCCCTTTCAGCGGATGAAGCTGGTGGAGCAGGTGCCCTCTCACTCCTCGCCTGGATCTGGTCCTTGGATTGGACCCTGAGCCACAAGGTTCACTGAACCTGACTGTCCTTCACTTCTTATAACATGACATCCAATGAATATTTCCAAGGACAGTGCTCTGCTGGAATCAAATGCAAAGAACCAATGTGCACCTCTATGCACACTTACATAATATAAATTTAATAAAAGGTCTGCAATAAAAAAGCATCATTACCTACAAAGCCCCGTATTGGCTAATCTATTCGTGTACCACAGTCAAGCTGCATAAGTCCGCCCAGTGGGGTTACAGCGACCATGCGGGCCCAGCGTGGGCTGGTGCGAAATGACCACTCCCAGTGCACAATGATGCAGGGGTGTGAAAATAATGCCTGTCTTTATTCAAAATTGTAATCATTTGTTTGTCATGGATTTTTTATTCATTTTGATTTTATAAACTATGGCACCGAGTATCATTTATCTTGAATCCTGAGTGTGCGGTGCCCCTTAAATTTTGTGCTCCAGACCTAACCCTGGCCTCTCCAAGGCCCCCCATTGTGCTGTTTGTTTTCAGAAGAAAGGCTCTCCAGCAGCAACTGAAAAGTCAAAGTCATGCTACCTTGTTCTAACCTAAAACACGTTCTCTCTGAGCCCAGTGGCTAAAGTCACCTCTGTTGCCAGTGATTCTGGCTAAACTTGCAAAGGGCACAGCAGAGCATATTATTGGGTGGATATAAAATTCAAACAAATCAAATTCAATTAAAGTCGCATTTATAGAGTGCTTTCCATGTATAAGACACAGGAGTGGGATCTTTGGGCAGGGGCAGGGCATGCAAGGATATGACAGGACATAGTGGCACTGTCCCCTCCCACCCCAAGGCACTCATAGACTCACATTGTGGAGGGAATAATTCTATGAACATAGAGAAAAAATCCTATATAATTACGATCTCTCACTCTCTGCCTTCCACCAAGCATAGCCTGTGTTCGAAAGCCCATTTATTCTCACCAGAGATGACATACAATTTGTCTGATACAAAAATAAAGCAAAGCAAAACCAAGCAAGAGTCACTCCACAAATATTTGTGGAGCACCCAATATTTTGCACAAGTAGTTCTGGACATAAGATAAATAGCGGAGACCACAGAGCTGTTACACCAGTGGGGGCGGGGGTCAATCAGCATGAAATTACAATGTAGTCTGATAATCAGTGCTTTGATGGGGGAGAAAGAAGGTTTAAGACCTAGAATGGGCCCTTAACCCCAAATTATGTGTGGGTGTCCAAAAAAAGCTTCCTACAGGAGAGGACATCCAAAACAAAAATATGTAGTAGGTCATCACTGGAATGGATGCTGGGCAGGGAAATGATAAGTAACTGAAAGAAAATGGGCAATCAAATGCCAACATCAAGATGACGAGTATTAGAAAGATTTCACTCAGACAGTAAAGCAGTCATCATGGAAATGCTTCAGTGAGCAATTACCAATACATTAGAAACTTTCTTAAAATAGGGAGTCTCATCAATGAAATAAATGTATAAGCAAAGAAATGGAATACAATGAATCAAATGGAAATTTCTGAATTAAAAAATTCAATAGCCCAAAATCTTTAAAACCCAATGAATGAACTCATCATCAGGATGGAAAGAGAAAAGGAAAATTTCTAAACTTGAAGAAAGAACGATAGAACAGATTGTACCCAATCTGAACAACAGAGGGTAGACTGGGGCAAAAAAAGAGGCTTGGTGTTCTGTGATACCAAGTTAAATATCCAAAATACAGGCCATCTGAGTGTCAGAAAGAGAGAAGGAAACAGGTGGGGATCAAGAGATACTTGAAGAAATGGTGGCTGAAAAATTTCCAAATTTGGCGAAAGACATACAAGCTTATGATTGCAAACAGCAGAGTTCGTTCCAAACAGGATAAACCCAAAGAGATCCATGCCAAGACATATTGCAGTAAAACTTCTGAAAACTAAAGGCCAAGGAAAAAATCTTCAAAGCAGCGAAGGACATATGACACTTTCCGTGTAGGTGGAATGACAGTGGATCTCTCACGACCACCCGTGGATGCCGGAAGGAAATGGCACAACGCTTTTCAAGCGCTGAAAGAAAATAACTGGCAGTACAGAATCCTTTACCCATCAAAAATCGTCCTTTAGGGATAAAAGGAGAAATCAGACATTCTCAAAAGAAGAACAGCTGAGAGGATTTGCCACTAGCAGACCTACCCTAAAAGAAGAATTAAAGGAAGTCATCTAATCAGAAAGAAAATGATAAAATGGGCCTTGGAATATGAGGAGGGAAAAAAAAAACCTAGTAAGCAAAAAGAATGGATAAATGAAATACACTATACTTCTCTAGATTTTTCTAAATTATGTTTGACAGTGGAAGCAAAAATTATACCTGCCTCATATGGCTCCAAATAGTATGATGACTGACTGAGGGCAAGGGGGCCGCAGGAGGGAGAAGAGAGCACAGGAAGGAGACTTGACTTGGAGTGGTCAACGAACAATAGAATACACAGATGATGTGTTATAGAATTATATGCCCTCAATTACACACAATTGTTATAGAATTGTATATAATTTTTAAAGGATTTTATTTATTTATTTATTTTTAGAGAGATGGAAAGGGAGGGAGGAGGAGGGAGAGAAACATCGATGTCTCAGAGGCACATCAATCGGCTGCCTCTTGCACACCCCCAGCTGGGATCCTGGCTGGGAACCCAGGCATGTGCCCTGTGGGAATTGAGCCGGCAACCTTCTGCTTTATGGGATGATGCCCACACCACTGAGCCACACCAGTCAGGGCCGAAACCTATATAATTTGATTAACCAGTGTTACCCCAATAAATTCAATATAAAAATAAAAAATAAGTGCAAAAAATTTAAAAAAAGTATGTAGAGAAAACATTCAAAGTGACATTATAAATGGTGGGGAGAGGGAACTTAATGGGGATAAGGGTTCAGGCTGTACTTGAACTGGTGAAATGACAAGACCAGTAGGGTGTGGAATTACAGGTGATTTTCCTTCTGAAGCTAATTGAAAAGTACTCCCGGCCTGGGCTACCGTTACCTCTGATTGTCACCACCAAATGATTAATACGTTGAATAAAGAGGCTTCACTTCTCAACCTCTTCCTTATCTTACATAATTAATAAATCATGATGGACCAGTGTAGCATTTTTCTCTGTTGCTTGTGTTGTGTGTCTTTATCTACTTCAGATTATCTCCTACTTTTCTCACCTTTCCAACAGAGACCTACCTATTATATTCGCCATTGACCTTTTTGAATGAAACGGGGCTCAGGAGGTAATACTCTTCTCTCGGTGAATTGCAGAGCCCTAAATCCTGGAATTACAGGTTAGATGGGCCAAGGCGGTACTTGATGCCTTCCTCCATCTCCCACTGAGAGGACAATTGGCTCCGAAAGGAAACAAGAATGTTTTCTCCTGCCTGGATTCCCTAGGCTAACTTAACAGTACCCATCCCTCATGTCAGAATCCCAACTGCTTCTTCATTGCTTTAACTGTGAGCGTTGTTTTAGGTCAATTACATTAGGAAGGTTAATAAGTTCCAGGCTGGAGCTTCTGAGTTGCCAAATCTATGTTAATCATAACTCAAAAAAAGTTCAAAGCCCAGGCAGGAGGGCACACGCGAGATGTCAGCTCCCCCACATGGAAAGGCACAACATGATAACGATGATGATGATGATGAAGACAGTAATAACCCCTTCTATTTACATTATTCTTTATGTTTTTTTCCAATGCCTTCAAATGCATCATCTCATTAATATTGCACTATCACTCATCTATAATTCTCTGCTTCATTTCAGGGGAGTCATGATCAACAGGCTGTAAAAAAAATTACAATTTCCAAACTCACCCAATGCTGAGCCCATCAGGCATAAAGGGATGAAATTTATTCCATGGAAATAAGGCAAATCACTGGTGATGAATCAGACGCTTAGAAAAGCACAGTCACCGAATTCTTCCCCTGCAATCCAACCTGCAGAGAAAGCAAGATTGTTGTCTTAGTCACTCTTTTCATCAATTCGCTGTTTAAGCACAAAAGCACTCTGACCTGGGTGGTGCCCCAAGTGCACCTGAAGGTCAGCTATTCTGGGAATATTCAAAAACACCTTCAGGGAGGCTCAGATCTTCAGTTTGAGCTTCCTGCAAGGGTTGGCAGAGGCTGCTGACTTCATAGTCCACAGGCCAAAGATATTTATAGTTTTTTTCTTGTCATATACATAGTAGTGACAATATCTGTTAAACCGACCTTCAGCAAAGCTCTGTATTAGCCCTCATAGACTAAGCTCACAGACAGACCAGGGAGATGGGACTCCCCTGGGGGTTTGAGCACAAGGACAGAGTCCAGGAGATACCGAAGCAAATGCCCAAGAAAGTGGAGCAGAAAAGAAAACGTGACATGGATTCCAGAAAACATTACCTGGAGAGCAGAACCCTGCTGTGCTGAAGCAAATCGATTTCTCGACTTCTATTTATGTGAGTCAACAAATTCTTCTTCCATCTTGCTTGATCTTATTGGAATTGCCTTTTCCCAATAACTAGTATACTTTCCACCCATCTTTGCTGCACTTCCACGCCAAATTCTCCTGTATTACACTATTCCATGGAAAACCAAGTTGATGTCTTCTTTTAAAAGTATTACCCAGTAAGTTTCATTTTGAAAGTTAAGCCAAGAAATCACAGAAAAAGTAGTTACACACAGTATTATTTTATCTAGAACTAAGTCTACAATTTCTGATGCTATCCAGGTGTATGGAGTGTGGGTGGAAAGAAAATTTAAATTAAGGTGATTTCAGGAAACTGCTCTGTGGAATATCTTTGAGAGCTCACTAATTCACTTGGCTTTTGCCCAAACTGTAGACTTAAAATGAAGTTCCATTACCATCTCAGCCGAGATGTTTTGCAAGACTACAAAATGCATTCATAATTATAAGATGAGCTCCAGAAAGCAACAGTTAGTGACCTCTCTAGATGCGAAACTGAAATTGCCACAGAATTAGGAGAAGCTAGAGCTCATACTAAATAGTTCTTATTACTATAAGAAAAACCCTTACAACCTAGGTGAATTTCTCTGATAATCTATAAAACTACTTCTTAGCCTAAAGTATATTGATAAATGTAACTGCGATTCTTTTAACCAGTCTTAACCTTCCAAGGAACTGGTCAGATCAGTCGCTTAGAGCTGATCTCTATTTCGGTTTTGTTGTATTCCCTTTGTTCTTCTGGGCATAGACGAGAACACATAATTCCTATGTGTTTCTCCTCAACTTCCCGTTTATAAGTGAGAAAATACATTTGAATACAAGTAAGACTGGTGTGATTAGAGAGGCAACTTCACATTCCCTTGCTCTGTTTCCCCTTTTGAACCCCGTGTGAAGTAGTTCATTCTTCATTTCATGCCAAACAATTACCATTGGTCCTTCCAAATCCCTTTCTTATGTACTCCGTTTATTTGTAGACATTACTCTAATTCTTCACCTGTTCTCCAATAGGCAATTTTTCTAATGTGCTTAAGCGTATCTTTTACTTATGTGTACTCTTGCATAAATAGTGATGCATAGTTTAAATTCATGTATTAATTTTTTTCATGGGAAATTTAAAACATACTCCGAGTAGAAAGAAAGGTACGATGAATCCGTATGTATCCATCACCCACCCACAACAGTTATAAATTCATGAACATTCTTGTGTTATCCACACTCCCACAGAATTTACCTTACTACTAGATTATCTTAAAGCAAATCCCAGGCATCATATAATTTTATCCATAAATTCTTCAGTATATATCTTTGAAAGATAAGGGCTCTTATTAAAGACATAACCATAACACCATTATCATACCAAAAATTAACAGTGATTCCTAATGCCAAAAAATGTCTAGTCAGTGTTGAAATCTGACAAAAAAATACATATTTACAGTTGATTTTCCTAATGTAAATCCAAACAAGCCCCACACATTCCATTTCGATATGTCCATTAATTCTCTTTAAATTGAGAATTTCTTCTCCATTCCCCTTCCTTGCCTTGTAATTAATTTCTTTGAAACCAGATTATTAATCCAGTAGAATCCTCACATTCTAGATTTTGCGTTTGCTTCTCTATGGTGCCACTGACTATATTCCTCTGTTCAGAGATTTGAATTTCTTTTGATAACAAAAATATGTAAGTGTACTGCATGCTTCCACTGAGAGGTACCTAATCAGTGGCGGCCTCTCGTTTTAGCTTATTAGTGGCCACAGATGATCATTGCTTATATGCACTATTTTGTTAAGGACATATAAACTGTTAATATTTTAATTCTGTAATTCCAGCTTCTTTTATTAGCTGGACTTGTTTACAGAGAGAAGCATTTCTTTATCAATGGCAGGGTCACTTCAAGATGCTATTTAAACAGAAAACGCAGGTTAAATGCTTGATTTTTCCCTTGACCTATCTGTAGAATAATTAGTTCGCTTCTGAATATTCTCTGAAGCAAATCAGTGAGTGTTTTAAAGTATCATTATGAATCCACAGGCTTTTAACACATGTAACATGTCTGAATCAATCACATTTATTATCACACTGATACAGCATTCTACCCGTAGCCTCTTAAGTTGGCTTCCAATTACTTTCTTTTTATTATTTTTTTTAGTTTGACTTTTTAATGAAATGAATGCAGTTTTATTGAGATATAATTCACATGTCACAGATTTCGCCATAGCAAGGGTACAGTTATATTGGTTTTTGTATATTTACAGACTGGTGCAACCATCACATAACCTAATTTTGGAGCATATTTTTCATCCCCAAAGCAACTGCATGCCATGCACCAGCCTCCCTGTACTCTCCCTTCCCCCGAGCCCTAGGCACCTGCTAATGTACTTTCTGTATCTAAAAGTTTGCTTATTCTAGACATTTCATGTGCATGAAATCATACAATATGTGGTCTTTTGCGACTGGCTTCTTTAACTTAATATAATATTTCCAAAGTTAATCTATATTTAGCATGTATCTGTCTTTCATTCCTTTTTATTGTCAAGTGCCATTCTATTATAAGGCTATATTACATTTTACTCATTGGTTACTGGAGATTTGGGTTGTTCCCACTTTGGGAACAGTGAATATTATAAATAATGAAGCTAATGAACTTTGGTGTAGATGTTTTTATATTAACATATGTTTTTATTTCTCTTGGGCATATATACAGGAATGGAATTGCTAATGACTACCAGACTGTTTTCCAAAATAACTCACTATTCTATATCCCTACCAATGGTGTACGAAGGTTTGGGTTCCTCTACATCTTTATCAACACTTGAGATTATCTTTTTGATTACTGCCATTGAACTGGGAATGAAGTGGTATTTCATTGTGGTTTTGAAGATCATATTTCTTTGTTCATATATTTCAGTAGTGAATATTTACTGATTAACTCTCAGATATCAGAGACTGCCCTAGAACCACATGTATTACTTGCAAACTAGAAATTCAAGACCTCTCTACTACGTCTTGCTGCATAGTCAAACTTCTTAGTATTTTTGTTTTTTATTTTTTATTATTTTAATACTTTTATTGTAATTTTTCCATTGCCATTTAGTCCTCTTATACCCCCTCCCCCAGCAATCACCACACTATTCTAAGTTATAATAAAAGAGATATAAAATCATCTTTGTTTTAATCTAGGCTTTGATTACTTTGCAATCTCGGAAATTTTTTATACGTCCATATATATGTAGCTATTTAATAAGGCATTAACTATAGCAATTATTTTAATTTAAAAGACACTTATATCAGGTAGTAAAGATACAGTATTAAAAAGTTCCATTAGGTCTGAGGTTTTATAGACCGTGAATTAATGGCACCTGGGGCCCCACAACGCTAATTAATTGGGTTAAGATAGTTAAACAAGAATATGGTCACATCAGAACTACCTTTAAAATGATCGAAGATTTCAATGTGACTGATCAATGTGATGACAGAACCCACATGCCCAGAATGCAACTGTTAGGACTAGGTCCCCGTTCCACCTCGAACTGGCCAGTTTGGGAACAGGACAAAGCAAACGAGGAGGCAAGCGTATCTGGTTTCAGGTCAATGATAGAAGCACAGCTGGTGCTTCCACTTCACAGACTTTTACTGAAAAGGCACCCGTGTTACTGGTTAATATTTTCTGTCGATTATTTTGAGCGAGATCCAATAGTCTGCCCATGCCATGGTCACCACGACCGTGTTACAGAGGTCTGAAGCCCAGGAGCCTTAAACAGGTTCAGTGTTTTTTCAAAAGCTCACACATCTAACAATGGAAAGAACCAGAAGCAAAATCCAGACCCGGCCTTCCTCAAGCTTGATTCTTCCTCTCTGTGGCCACGTACAGAACACCCACATGGATGCGTGGGAACCCCTCTATCCCTGGCGAGTGGGCGCAGGAGCATGTCTAAGCCCTTGCCCATCGCCTGGCCCACCAGCTCGGCTATGTGAGAAAGAATACCAGGCTTGGGATCCATGAGCGTGAAAAATAAACTCTGCTGTTTGTCTGGAACTAGTCTTCTCCCCTCAAGACCAGGATGTTTTTCGCTGTACACTGGCACTGTGTTAAGTACTTTATGTCAAGAATTCACTAAATCTTTGCCATGAGGTAGGTGCTATTGGCATTTATGTGTTAGAGATGAGTACACGGAAGCTCAGAGGTGAGGTGAAACCCAGAATCCCCCCAGGTACTACCTTAAGGGTCAGTACCACTGCTTGGACGGGTGCCTGGTTCTATTGGACCCCTCCCCAATCTTTCTCATCCGGATATAAATTCCACCCTCACAAATAACTGCACTGTAAACAAGCATGGTGACACACAGCTTTCTGTGGATTCTCGGTCCCTCCTCGGCAAAGGGGAGAGGGTAACAACTGACTAGCTGTCAGAAATCTCGGGAAGGTTAAATGTTATAATGCAAAGCAATGAACATATCATCCAACCAGCCTTCCTGACCCTGAAGTCAATGTCCTGTTCTTTATGAATGCATGCCATCGTGACCATTTATTCATACATTAGCGAATATTCATTGAGTGTCTATAGCTAAGCAGACCACAGTTCATGGGGTTAGAGAATGAACGCCACATGCATAATTGAGAACGTGTATTCCAGTGCCCTTCTCTCTTACCTGGGCGGAGAAGGTGAGACTAAAGAGCATTCTCAGTTTTGCTCAAATGAAAACACGGACGATGTTTTAAAAGCTACAGCTTGGGAGGCCGTACAGAGTTCAGATCGAGAACAAGGAACTAGGGTACTGAGGCCAGAAGACGAAACTTTCTCCCTCATATTCCTCACCTGGGAAACGAGAATTTAATAACTGGGGTGTAGTGTGGATTAAGCGAGTTAATGTATCCCAAGCCCTGCTCTAAGGAACAGGGAGAGGCACAAAAGTGAACTGTGAGCGTAACAGATCAGTTATTTCCTGGGTTCCACACTCAGCTCTGCTCTTTTCACGGTGCGTGATCTGTTTGTTTGTTTGTTTTTCACTTTTGTTCATTGCTGTCAGAGACAGAGGAAGGAGAGAGTGAAACACTGATGCGAGAGAGAAGCATGGAAAGGTTGCCTCACGCACCTGCACCCGAACCAGGGATCGAACTCGAAACCTTTCAGTTATGGCACAATGCTCCAACGAGCTGAGCCACGCCTGCTAGGGTGCGTGTGATCTTCAGCAAGTGACTTCTCCTTTCACAGCATCAGGGTCTCTAGCTAAAACCCTATTGACTAATTTGAAAGACTAGCAAGTACTCTCTGCCAGAAATACTTCCAAGCTCTGGAGATAAAGAAGTGAATAGGAAATACAAGAGCCCTGCCTCCGTGGAAACCCCAGGAAATGTGTACTGAGCCAAACGATGAGATGAAGCTGGTGATGCGAAAACTGGGCAAAGACCACTCCAACCAGGGAACAGCCGGTGCGAAGCACAAGCAAGCAGGCATTTCGAAAAAAGAGCCAGCTTTTGAGGCAAGTTTTCATTTTCCTTATTTCTGCCCTGCCCCCAGTTTTTATTGTTCAGATTTTAATGAGTGCACAATTATAACTCCCTTGCGGTATTTGTTAAGATGAATTGGGACAACAGAAGTGAAATACCCCGTGTGAAGTTTTGGCTACAGTAAGAACTTGGTAATGTGTGTGTTCCTTTCCCTTATCTTGGGCCGATGGCCGTAACTCATCTGATCTGACCCTGAAATGAACCCCCCTACCCCTCCACATACCTCACAGAGAAGGTACAGGCAGGGTGGCGTGCTTTTTATTTTGTGAATATCACTTATTAAGATGCCAGGAGGGACGTTGCATGACTGAAGTCGCTGTGACTTGCCTTTCCAGTGCCATTCTGATTTAAAGGTGAAATTCCTGACCCTGTTGTCATCTGGTTTTTAAAGCTTTGTGCTTAAGCTGGCACAACATCAAGAAATGCTTCTGAAAAATGAAGCGGCACCAGAGATAATAAAATCAGATGTCAGGCACCGACCCTCTTTCTCCCCACAGCTGGTCATCACAAAATATCATAAAATCTGTTGTAATAAAGGGTACGCCTGATAAATGAGCTGCTGAGGCATAAAAGGGTTTAGATGATGAATAGTCGATCAGCCAATGACATGGGCAAGTGGTTCCTCTGATGACACCCAACTTTTTACTGTTTCTAGACAAGTGGAGCACAGATGGACACAACCTGGGGACAAAAGCCAAACAGGAGTTAATCAACTACACAAACAATTATTCCAAACTGTCCTGTGACTCAGGAAGAATTCATACTTTCACCTGTTGGGATTTTAAAAAGTCATACGTTGTCATTTTCATTAATCTCCAGACATTTCAACCCCCCTTAAAAAGTCGTCAGACGACGCACTCCTAATTATAGCGTCAGTTTGAAAGGCCCAACAATAAATAGGTGATAAAATTCTGTTAATGCTTTGATGACTACTAGGCTGATAACTGTAATGGCAACTATTAATTGAGTGGAAACTGAATCAAGAAGCTAATGAAAGGCCTTCGTATTTGTGACAGAGAACTAGTAATCACCCAGTTTCTTTCCTTCTTATTTATTTGCATTTTCCAGTGCCCATGCAGTTGGGCAAAGCCATGGGACCCGAGCCGCCCAACAGCTCGGGCGTGGGCTACAGCCAGAGCAGGCAGTGGAAACACACAGCTCTCCAGCGGTCTGCTCTTCTCCTACAGGGCAGGTCGCCCTTCAGCTGCTACAGCTCCCGTTAGCCTGGGGGCATGAGTCACTACCTGGCGCAGAAGCCCGGTTACCTGCAATGGGCGTGAGACATAGTGAGAAGAGAATCTTTTATTCTGAAGCCACACAGGTGTGGCAGTGAAGCTGCTAGTGCATCTACCAGCCTTTCCGGACCACCATGAACAATATCATCTCATGAAATTCCTCCGATCAGCCTGCACGGAAGCGCTGCTAAGAACTGAGGCACGGCCACTAGCTTATTCAGGGTTGAAGGACTGCTAAGTGGAGAAGCTCAGGAATAGTAACCAGATCTGAGACGGCAGAAAGCCAGCGCTTCGTGAAGCCAACCCACATGTGATTCTGGATGGCTCTGGTTCCAATTCTGGCTTCAGGCAAAAAGGAAGGTACCTCGCAGAGGTCCCTCAACCTCTGCATGTCACACATTTTCTCAGCCAGAACCAAAGGCCACATCAGCATAGTCTAACCGGGCTTGCTGTGAGGCTTAAGTGTGCCTGGCACAGAAGGTGTATGCATCATGATTCCTGTTACCCTTGTCTATCACAGAACCAGAAAAAAATGAGTCTACTACGGAAAACGTTCTCACACACTGGGGAGTCCAAACCTCCCTCACTTTACAAGCCAGGCAACTGAGGCCCAAGGGGTGTACCGGCTTGTCCGAGGCACAGAACAGAAGGAAACCCAGGCCTCCTTTCTTCACACTCCAGTGGGTTTCCACTTCCTTTGCTGACTCCAGTTCTAATGAGGTCAATGCCGCGGAAGAAGAAGGGAGGAAAATTCTTTGTCACTTTCATACCAATCTGTATACGCTTGGTTTCTTCCCCTTCCGAAAGTGCTGATGGAAAACTTGCTCACAGAATGCAGTTCTTCGGAAACAGAGCAGGTAAGTCAAAAGCCATGCTCAATCTAATAAAAGAATTAATCGTCGCTGACAATACTCTCTCCTCCATTTGTCTTCAACATGGCATGTCTCGCATCTGGCGATTTTGTTCAGTGTCCTAAGATGGTGATATGGCGGAGAGAGGCAGCTGAGCATCCCAAAACAAGCCAATTGTTCTTCTTAATAAAAAGAAAAGCAAGTAAGGAGGAAAGGAAGTAAAGTAGGAGGAAATGAAAGATTGAGAAGAAAGAAAAGGAAGGAAGGGAGGGAGAAGGGAAGGAGGAGAAAAGAAAGAAGAAAGGAAGGAAGGAAGGAAAAGGAAAAAGAGAAAAATAGAATGCAGCTATCTCTGTTGCTCTTCTAGAATGATACTGTATCTTCTAGTCTGACATTGGAGACACTTCTCTAACTGAAGATATTGAATTGCTGTTGTGGGCATTTGGACACTTCAAAAGTAGGTTAAATCTCTGCTATATAGTTACACAAGTGACTTAAATTAGATATAAATTTGCGGTGCAAATACTGTGATGCTGTGAGTTGCCTGCTTTTACTTTTCTCCTTTCCCAGGATTAGCTCCTCCACAGATTGCAAAGGATTTACATAGTAATATGACATCTGACCATTTTTCCCCAAAAAACTTTGCTACTACCTGTTTTTCACATAGATACCCTGTTTGTCCACATCTGGGGGTCTGGCCTAAAACCCTCACTGCGCATGTCCTGTAAACACGCCGGCAGCTGTTTGACCCCCAGAATGATGGTAACCAGGCGGAGCACCCCCCTCCGCCCCCCACCAGTCTCTGCTTTCCTTCTTCCGCCTGCTCTCTTCGGGAAAGGAAAAAACATCACTCCAAAATCAGTGGTAATCTCACCACTGAAAAATCTGGTATATCCTAGGGCCTACTTGGGGAAGATAGTTGAAAACTGCTGGAAAAGTTCAAAATACCTCCATGCAAGACTTGAGCATCACGAAACAATAAAGCAAGCAGCTGCTCAGTTCTTCACCTGCCCTCCCAAGTGCCCTGCCATTGTGTGAGTGCAAAGAATCCCTTGATTCAAACATGGTGATCCGTTTCTTTGTCAATGTCCATGGATCACCTAGCAGGAACCCAGACACTAGTCTCCATGGATACAAAAGATGGACAGGCCTGGTCTGATCACACGAAACTTCCATTCTAGAGGAGGAGGGTCAGATAAATTAAAAAAAAATACATCTAGGCAGTTGAACAAGTGGAAAATACGGCGGGGAAAGCAAGTAAGGCGGGCTAACAGAGAATGAGGAGCGTGGTTGGGGAGGGGCTAGTGACAGCCTCTGTACTGGGACCATTTACACGCGAATGACCACCGGAAACAGCCCAGCGAAGGACTCAGCAGTAAAGGTTTTCTCTTGTAGCAGTTTTTCTTAAAATGGTTGGTATGAACCCTTATGGGATTTTTGAAAACGAAGCTTCTGGACCTGCTGAGGCCTGAGGAGCCCCATCTTTGCAGGTGGAACTTGGGGACTGGAATTTTTGACACAGATCCCCATATTCCAGGTAACTCAGCCAGAAGTCTGGG
The DNA here is from genome assembly GCA_004026765.1 of Micronycteris hirsuta. Classification (NCBI taxonomy): domain Eukaryota; kingdom Metazoa; phylum Chordata; class Mammalia; order Chiroptera; family Phyllostomidae; genus Micronycteris; species Micronycteris hirsuta. The sequence continues at coordinate 46,375 of PVJI01000373.1, forward strand.
AGCTTCTAGGCTATAACATGTTTTCTTTCTTTCTTTTGGATATTGCATTGATAATTTAATTAAGTTCATAATTAATAATTTTGGCAAGGTTGCATGAATAATAAAGCACCTTGTATTAAATCCTTACGGTGTGTCAGGCACTGCACGCACATTGATTCACTTAATCCTTACACCTACACCAGGAGGTAGGGTTTCTGACCTTCTACTCTCTCATTAGTTTACAATTAAAATGGATTCTAGCTTGCTTCAGCCTGGAAAGGCCCTTATTAAAAAATTCCTTATTAACTCACAGCACTGAAGGTAAAGCTGGGAGACCAGGTCTCTATTAGCCAGGACTCCTCGTCCGTCTCTTCTGCATCCTGCCTGTCACTGACATGCCTTGATCTGATCTGTTATCCTCATCTGTGTTTCTGAGCTTCAGTCTTAGATTCTATGGAGGATGAGTCTTAGTGGCTTAGCCTGGATTCCAAGCCCACAGCCCACCTTGGAATCGGCACAGTAGTTAATCACCTTCCTGAGCCCTCTTGTAAGAGTTAGGGAAGAGGCCTCCCCCCAGAAAGCAGGAAAACGATTACACAAAGGAAATGATGGGTGTGTCTCAGGTGGAGAAGCTGACATCTAGGTTATTTCATTTGGTCAATATCGCACAGGTTGTAGGCAGCTGCGACAGAAGTGAAACTCACCTCTGATTTTAAAAACAACTGCACGTAATTATGTACACATACACACACACGTATGATTCATCCCACATGCTCTTTCCCTTGAACTTGCTCAGGGGCTGTGACTGCCCTGACCAACAGAGTGGAGCAGATATGGCAGCATGGGGCTTCTGAGGCTAGGCCATGGAAACAACAGCGGGTCTGTCTCCCTCACTCTCTCTCCCTCTCCCTGACATCCTTCCTTGGAACCTGGCCACTGTGCGATATGGCACCTTGGACCCAGATACTGACAATTCCAGCCAAAGCTTCAGCCGAGGGTCAGCACCCCCACCAGGTGTGTGAGTGAGCCAGCCTTCCGATGGCTCCAGGCCAGGCCTCCGATTCTCCCACGCTGGGGCCGAGTGGAGCAGAGACGCACTCCCAGGGCCGAGCCGTCCCGAAAACGCAGACCCGCGGGCAAAATAAACGTCATTTATCACACAGCCACAGTAACCCAGGGATTCTGCTCATACCAGCGTTACTTCATGGCACCCAAAGTGAGTATTTATCAGAACACAGAAAATAGTTAGTTGTATCATAAAGGGCTCTCAAGACATCTTCTTATGAATGCCCTAAAATGACTTGATTTCCGGGCTTAAGTTACCCATGGGCTTAGGTAGACCTCATTGCCCCTCCCTTTCCCGTGAACTTTTTTATATACACTGCTAGTGTAGCACCTGTCACCTTGTATCTTACTTGCTACTCAAATTTCTGTCTATTCCCACCAGAATGCACTCTTCAAGGATTACAGCTTAATTTTCAATTCTGTGCCCACCATCAAGCATATAACGCCTGGCATGTATTAATTGCACAGATTGCTGAGTCCTCTAAGCCTCAGTATATTCACCTATTAAATGGGGTTAATGATAATACCCACCCTTATAAATTGGCCATGAGAATAATGAGACAAAGCATGCCCAACTCTGAGTACATTGACCAAGTCCTAGCAAGGAAAGCACTCATTACCCCCTAGTACACCATTTATTTGAAAGTGATGATTATGAGTCCCACAGATTTCATGGGTTTGACAATGATATTGTTGGGAAAACAAAACGATCTGGAGCATCTAAGTCTGCATAGCACATGGTAAGAACTCCGTGTTCATTATCAACGCCATTGTTTTTACGTGGCAGATATTGGCATTTGCCTCTCCAGTCTTCCTCCTCACCTTTGCTCTCAGTACCAGAATCCTGATTTTTGCTTGTGAAAACAGTGTGCCCAGAGGAAAGGCTACTTCCCACCTGCTTCACTGTTCAGGGTAATTCAGCTGTCCCCAGTGCAAATGCCTGCAGAGGGCTTTTGGAAGCATCAGGTAAGGCCATAGTTTGTTTGGGAAAGTGATGTAAGCTGCTGTCAGCCTCACTTGTAGGTAAGGGTGGCTGTGAAATACAGTTCTGTCCATCAGAACACATCCCATTTCTCCCTAAGGCCTAGCCTTCCTAATACGGGCAGCCTTTCTTTCTTAGAAGCGTGGCAACTCCGGGGTTACTTGGGCAGCACATTCGGAGGCAGATTAGCAAGTGGAAGTATCACTAGGAATTCTCCCAGGATCAAACTTGGAGAAGGGCTGAGAGGAAGCAGGACTGGGCAGAGGAGGAAGAGTTGTTGCAATGGAAGCTCAGACAAAACTACGAGGGGCTCTGAAGACGAGGCGACTCTTCAGAATCATTCCACAGTGCACAAAACAATGGAGCTATGGTTACTTGATGGCTGCCACTGCCAATGGGGCATGACCTTGAGCTGCTCTCCCCTGTCAGCCCAGGGCTCTGTCCTCCAGTCCTTTGCTCCCGAGGGGGGCGGGAGGCAGGGCCACAGCGACGGAAAGATGAGGCTGGCGGTGTAGCTGCCATTTTCAGAGGATGGGGCAAATATCAGGGATGAAAATGCATGCTGAGCACAGCTGGGCAGAGACCTCTGGCTCCGGGGACCTTGATCATGTTGTGGAATAATTTCACCAATCCTAGGTGGACTTCCTCTAGATTTCTTAGTATGTCATAAAAATAGCTTCCTATTTGCTTAAACCACTGTATACGTAACTGATATATTACTGTTACCGTTTGGCAAAAACACATGTCTAACAGCCAACATAAAATTATGCATCTATTTTCCATCACTCTAATTTAATTTCCAAGATCCATCCTATACATTTCCCCCCTACAGGAAGTAGTTGTCACATTTTTTTTCACTCCTTAAAGAAACCCACAGTAATGCATAGCCCTCAAAACCTCTTCCCATGGTAACTGCCCAGCCACACTTATGGTATGCTTCGTTCAGTTAAACAGTTTTGCACATTTTTCTGTCCTCGGTCTGCTGTTGCCTGATTATTTCATGCACATCACCAGGTCATACCCCAATTCTCCCATTGTAAGCCACCGGAGAATACATTTCACCTTACAGAGTGCATTTGGACCTCCCTCAGTTTAAATGCATAGTGATGTGGGACACATAAAAGTGATTGATCAATACTGGTTGGAATGAACTGGAGCTCTAAAAACACCATTTTCAATATATGTTAGCTCTCCAATAATATGGTAAACTAATAAGGCATGCTGTCTCCTAAAAGAAACAGAATACAGGGCTTATAAAATTAGATTGCTTAATCTCCTTGCAGCAAACTTCCATTTAATGAAAAGCAGGCTGCACTTGGGCGGGCTGCTGTCCTCTTCCCGCAGCTGACATTCCGCCTGGATGTTGAGCCTTGTTTCCAATGTCCTCTGACAGCGAAAGGAATCAAAAGCAATGACCTGATGAGCTCTGGGAATGAGGGGGGCAGAGTTCTCATCAATAGTCAATAATGCACGGGCACCTCGTTCATATGGATGGAGGCCAGCCTCTCGGGGAGGGTCCAAGGACAAAGCATGACAAGGACCTTGGGACAGAGTCCTCGGCCTGTCTTCTCAGCTGCTCCTTTGAACGTACCCCTGTGATGGCCCCGCCTTCCTCTGAGCACCGAAGGGTCTTATGCCAGAAGGCACAGCAGGTGATGGGGGCACACATATCGGTGGCAGGTGGTCCAGTGCCCAAGAGCACACAGTTTCCGATGATGGCATTGTCTACTACAGACAGTCCCTACCCTTTCTCAGAAATCCATTCACCGATCCCATTTGCCAGTCGTCACAGCCCAGCTCTGCAGGAAACACTCCGAGGCAACACTTCCAGGCAAAGAATGTATGGGGAGGTGTGGTCTCTGAGGAATGAGGGAGGGGCAGCAGAAAGGGAGAGAAAGCAGTTGTGAAGGGGCCCATGGGGTTCTAGGAGCAACGTGATCCCACAGAGAAATCGAGTGGGATGGATCAGATGAAGAAAGGAAGGAGTACCGTAACTTTTTAGGATATCTTGTCATAGTTTTAAAATGTTAATCCTTCCGCATTTCAAGAGTTATACACGGAATATTTAGTGAGCAGTGCTGAGTTTGGGGTTCAGGAAGTCCTTTCCTGAGAAATGAGGAGTTAGTGATACATCGGGGAGAGGATGAATAAACCAGGTCAATGTCACTTGTCACTTCTTTGGATTCTGGGACTTTGTATGAAAGCCCTGAACTCCTTTTGGGGGGGGGAAAGATACAATGAAGGACTCATATCTAGAATATATACTCTATACCAAGTGTAAGAAAACAAACGATCCAATTAGAAAGTGGGCATAAGGCTGGAACAGACCCTTCATCAAAGAGAATATATGGATGGCAAACAAGCGCAGGAAAATTTCTTTTCAACATCATTCGCCATTAGGGAAATACAAAGCCACGATGACATATTGTAACATACCTACAAGAATAGCTAAAAGAGAGAAAAAAAAAGCAGTAGTATTTCCTATTGAAAATGCAGAAAGTTTTAATTTGACTATTTTCAAATTCATATTCAATGGCATACTACTTCAAACTCAATACCGCTTTCCTTTTTCATCTCCATTTTTCTGTAAAGCCAACCCAGTTATTTTATTTCAGTCAGGTATTGTATTTTTCAGTTTTAGAATTTCCATGAGGTCTTTAAAACAGCTTTTGTTTCTCTGCTAATCTTTCCGATCTTTGCACTCATCACCAGCGCATTTGACTTCTTTCCTATAGAAGAAAACTTACAGTCGCTTTCATTACCTTTAAAACAACCACATCTGGGACACTCAGGGTCGATCTTGGTTGGATGTCTTTATTTTTCCTTCTCGGTTCTCTGCTTGGCAAGCAGTTCTGAATTGCATCCCACACATTGCGAGGACTCTGGACCTTGCTATTTTTCTTGAAAGGGTGTTGATGAAGAGAATTAATCTGGTAGGACTCAAATCGCAAACTGTCTCTGAGGAAGCAACTTCAATTTCCCTTTAAATCTTTCATCTTTACGCATTCTCCTTGTGCACATGAGTTTGAAGGATCACCAGAGAAGCTGGGGAGACAGGTGTCTCCTCCCTGGCTCTTTCCTTCCTGACCTTCCCTCTGACCTGCGAGTGGCCACAGACCCTTCTCTCTGCAGTTGGCTATAAAACTGAGTAATTCGAGTCTGTAACCAGAACAGGATATGCCCTATAGAGAGCATCCTATAAAAAATCAAATCTGACATGGTTTTCAGAAGTTGCATAACTGGAGAAAATGACAGTCCTATTTTTTCTATTGTATGACTCAGATCACAGTTCCAAGGTCATTGTACTTGAGTCTTCTTTCTGGTACCCTACCTAACAGGGCCGCTGCCCAGACAAGGGTCCCGGAAGCTGGAAGCTGTCCTAAGTGGCTAATCACGGAAAAGGTCAAACTCTGCCCAGACGGGTAAGCAGGGAAATCGTTCAGAGGGTCTTTGGAAGACCTACCCTGCGAGGGAGCCAGCATTTGGATGGTGAATTGGTGTCCTGGAGTTGCCGTAACAAAGAACCACAAGCTGTGTGGCTTAAACAACAGACTTTACTATGTCCCGGTTCTGGAGGCCAGAAGTCCAGTGTCAAGGTGGGGGCAGGGCTGGCTCCTTCTGTGGGTATGAGAAAGAATCTGTTCCTGGCCCCTCTCCCAGCTTCGGTGATTTCCTGTCATTCCTTGGCGTTTAGATCATCCAATCTCTGCCTTCACTTTCACATGGCATTCTCCCTGTGTCTTCACATGACGTCCCTCTGTGTGCGAGCCCAAATCCTCCCTTTCTATAGGGACACGCCGTGCTGGCTTAGACTACCTTAATGATCTTCTTCCAACTTGATCACCTCTCTAAAGACCTCATTTCTAAATGACGTCACATTACAAAATAATGAAGGTCAGGACTTCGGTGCACTTGTTTGGGGAACACAATTCAATCCTAGCAGATGTAGAGAACACGAGGGTCCTGTGGGCCAGCCTCTGGGAGGCCAAGAAGTGAGCACACCTGTCCTGAGCAGGATGTGGAGGGGATCTTTTGTCTTGTCTTCTCTCCTTCTTTGTCACAACGTGGCAGAACATCAGCTAAAAGCAGGAATAGAGGAAGGGGAGAAATAGGCTCCTGTTCCCTCTTTTTAAAACATTTTTCTTGAATGCATTGGGGTGCCACTGGTTAATAAAAGCGAAGAGGTTTCAGGTGTACAATTCTATAACACATCATCTGTATATTGTATTGTACGTTCGCCATCAAACGCCAAGTCCCCTTCCATCCACATTAATCCCTTCACCCTCTCCTACCTCCTTACCCTCTGGCAATCACCATACTGTTGTCTGTGTCTATGTGGGTTTTTTGGGGGGCAGGGCACTTAATCCCTCTACATTTTTCAACAGCCCCTCAACGCCCCCCTTCCCTCTGACAACTGTCATCCTTTTACGTGTATCTATGGGTCCATTCCTATTTTGTTTATTTTGTTTGTTTATGTTATTAATTGGATTCCATAAATGAGTGAAATCAGATGGTATTTTTCTTTCTCTGACTGGCTTATTTCAGCTAGCATAATACTCTCACTTCTGTAGAAAGCAGCATGGAGTTTCCTCAAAGAATAAAAAATGGAACTTCCTTATGATCCCGCAATGCCACTTCTTGGAATATAGCTGAAGACGCCCGAAACACTAATTCGAAAGGATACGTTCACCCCCGCAGGCGTTTGCGCAGTGGAATATGACTCAGCCTCCGCGCCCATCCATAGACGAGGGGACAAACCGGCGGCGGCACAGTCGCACGGTGGCATACGTCTCGGCTCCTGCCCCCTCTGCAAGGCAATGCTGGCCTTCTCTCTGAGCAGCAGGAGGAGAGAATAATGATGCTGGAGTTGTATCTTCAGATTGGTGTTCCAAAGGTAGACGTTTTAACGTTTAAATTAAAATACTACACATTCCAGCTTAGGAAGCGGTCTTGAACACAAATAATTCCTTAATTCAATAATTCACTTTAAATTTGATATTTTCACTTTGCTTATGTTTATCCAACATCTTTAAATGGTTACCAAAAAATATTTAGACCAATGTTGTTATGATTTTTATTCAAACTCGGTATCAAGTAATTAACTTCACAAGTTAATTCTTCTTCTTTATTTTTTTTTAGCCTGATTATATGGGGGAACAAAAGGAAATGTACTTTTCTTTCATACTTAAAACAAATTTACTTAGTGTGGGTCCTGACACAGTCTGCATTAAGATCTGTGACTTTAATGATGCCGTAAGCCTTGTGACAAGTGTCAGCTGAAGTTACACCATCCTATCAGGGTAGACCGAAACTGAAGGAGGTACTGTGATCCTCGGAAACCACAGATCATTGATCTCCTTGGGAGTCATCCATAATTAACATTCTCATAGGTAACTTCCTGCACACAGGATGGTTGCTTTGAGATTTCCAAGACAAAAAAAAAAAAAAAAAGACACTGAAAATTCCTCAATGGCATGATAAACCCAAGAGTCAGATTTCAGTTACTCAACACAAACTAGCAGGAGAGAAACTTGGGATACATTTGGAAATTGCAATGCGGACTTCTTCAAAAATTACGACGTTCTGAACTTCCTTGATTCTAGGAAATTTTGATCCTTTGTCTTAATAATGTATAGATTCAGCAATAAGAGTTTGAAGACACTCTCTTTTGGACACTGAACAAAAACATAAATGAAGTCAAAAGTGTTTAACTGGAACTGCATTTTAAATAACAATATACACTAATGAGAACTTTTCCACGTGACATCCTGGGGACTATTTCCTCTCGGTGAATCAACAACAGAAGGCTTCTATTGTTTGGGAGCTGCCCAGTCAACATCCAGTCGGGAGCTGCAAACTGTCCGAAATTCTCGGTGCAATGCAAGCCTCTGGCCCATCGTCTGTGCAAATGGGAAAATCAGTGTATTCTCACGCGCATAGCGCATACTTAATTAATAGCCTTTGGGGGATAGACTGGGACTCTGTTTAAAATAGTAAGAAAATACAACAATTTCCTAGGAGCAACTACAACAAGTAATTACCACGTTGCTCTGAAGACATTATAAAACCTTATTGAGGGCCATAAAAGAAAATGTGAATAGAGAAATATAACCTAGTCTTTAATATCGCAAAGATGGTGGTTCAGTGTGTGGGTTTAATGTGATCCAATTAAAAATACAGTGGAATATTCTTTTAACTCGTTACTTGTGAGTTCATTTATTTGTGTAAATGTGCAAGAATAGACAAGAAGGTTGTGCAAAAGAACAACAATAAGCTCTGACAAATGTCTCTGTGTTAATAGCGTGTGTTTCAAAGTATCCTAATGGAAACAGTGTGTGATGAGTGAATTATTAACAGCTCAGAGACAGACACAGCATTTAATAAATTATATACTTAGCATTACTGATTAGTTGGAAATAATTGCTTATTCCATATGTTGCAGAAAAGTTAAATAGATTTTGGGTTAAAATAAAAAGATCCAGCCCTGGCTGGTGTAGCTCAGTGGATTGAGCGCGGGCTGGGAACCAGAGGGTCCCGGTTCGATTCCCCGTCGGGGCACATGGCTGGGTTGCAGGGCGGGTCCCCAATGAGGGCCATGTGAGAGGCAACCACACACTGCTGTTTCTCTCCCTCTCTGCCTCCCTCCCTTCCCCTCTCTCCAAAATAAATAAATAAAATCTTAAAAAAAAAAATCCAGATGAAGTTTCATGTCAATTTTTAACCAAATAAAAACAAAATGGGAATTTGAAACACAGATATGCCAAACAGCAAAGTGCAGTCTTACCATTTTAGAAGCTGTATGGCAACGTTAGTCTGATTTTCATAATGACATAAAGAATCCCAGAAAAATCAGGATAAATTCTTGCACCAATAATAAAATCTACTCCATCAAAAAGAACATCCTGTAACACCCGGGTCTGGACTGGCTTTCTCCCATTTCGCTGTCCGTCCAGCACGCGGCTTCTCCCGATTTCCCCTGACGGAACCTTCAAAGCCTAGGAAATGATGACGCCCCAAAGCAAGACCACCAGCCAGCACAACAACCGAGTCCTGGAGGAATTTTTACTCGTTTATTTAACTATGGAGCTGAAAGGACGTAAAGAACTGGCAGGTGACCCTGCGCCAGGTTTACTCTTCATTTATTTGGCAGGAGGGTGCTTTTCGCCTGCTCCCAGCCAGCTGCTGACTCGGAAATCCAAGGTCAGCGCCAAGCAGGACCCAGGCTGCCCACCGCTCTGTTTCCTGATAATCCCTCTCCGTTTTTTCATATTTCAATGCTTCCATTTTCTCTCACGTCAACCATGTTTGTGGTTTTTCCTTTTCAAATGAACTGTTCTCATATGCCAGATCCTCCTTGGCTATCATTTTGGTTTTTCACGCTTGGTTTTATAACACAACATCTACCCATTTCGTGACATTCTTGCATCTTTTACAGGATTTTAAATTTCGTTTTCCAGACGGTTTGGTCATGGGCGTATTATGTTTTGGGACTTTCCACAGGCAAAAACATTCAAACAACAAGAAAACCCCTAAATAAACCAACAAAGGAGTAGCTGCAAAGGGCAGGCACAGTGGGTGGGGGTGAACTTCAAGACCACATGGAGGCGTGGCTTGCTGAGTGGAGACCTCAGGAGAATCGGTGTTAGTGGAGTGCTTCTTAAGCTTTTTTAGGTGAAGATCTGGGTTTTCCCCCCGCCGTCCATTGAGAATTTTGTGGTTGCCAAGTCGGAGAGTTACAAATATTTCTAAATGCTTACTCTTGATTTCTCTATTTTCCCCCTATCAGGCCAGTAACCCATCTTATGGACTAGTGGGGACTGACAGCCGACCTCTGAGAAGCAGCAGCACAGTAGAAAATGTTTCAACTCCATGAAAACACCTCCTTTCCCCCTGCATCTCCCAGAGCGAGGGGGACTTTGAATTATCTGTTACAGGGATCCATCTGTAGAGCGAGCCAACCGGATGTGTGCAAATGTGACTTCCAGGCAACGCCGTGGCTCTCGCTGTACCTTTGGAAGATGCAGACAATGATTTCCCAAGCAGGCACATCACTGTGATTAGAGATCAGGAAATTCCGAGCCACTTTTTGAAGGATGTTTGTCTAGATGCTTCTCCGACAGCCTACTAGCAGAGATTCCAGAAGAGAAGAGAAGGGCGGGGCCTGACCATACTGTTTCCCCAGGTGACGAGGTCTAGCTGCCTTCCTGCCAGCGTGGTGCTGGGGCTCTGCTGCAGAAATCATGCTGCCCCAAGCTTCTCTCAGACTGTTTTGTCATCTTGCACAGTAGGCAGTGAATTGGGTCAAGGGCAAGCCAGTGACCTGGCCTGTTAGTAAACATGGATTCTGGACCGAGTGTTCCTCGGCCGTGAGTGAGTAAAGACAAGGAAAAGGTGAGCATGGGAAATAAACTTCACTCTGATCACTCCAGGGAGAAAACCCTTCATATGTTGTGAGAAACAAATAAAATCCAAGATATTCAGACATATTCAAAAGTGAGTTATCCACCGATAAAAGTAGTCTAGGATGATTATGCCAATCGCCAAAACAAAAACAATAACAAAACCGAAAAGTGGTTTTCAAAGTTGCAAACAGGTGAATCTCATTGGTCATCAAAGAAACGAATGTAAATACAGTGTTACATATGACATACCAACCTGTCAGTTTGGTTTTGGATTTAAATGTAGTGTTTCCAGTGGTATATACAAATGTTTTAGTTGTTAATGCTAAAAGTTGAAAACAAATGCTGGTTAGTGGAAAATTATATGACATACAGCAACATATGACTATACATGATTGTGCCTTTGGAAAGTATTATCGATTTATTAAGTCTGTCCTAAAGCAATAATCAAAGAAGCACACACATTTTCAGATATAATATTGTCCACATTTGACAAATAAGTTGGCCACAATATAGAATTAATGCAACTTTTGCACATTTATATAATAAAATGTGTTCATTAAATGCCAATTTTAAAATATTATTTCATGAGTTGGTATAGGTATATAATATAATGCATTCAGATAAAAACCAGGATAAAAAACTCTAGCATAATCTCGATTTCAAAATGAATTTACATCTAAAAATTTTTATGTATAATCATCATTATAGTGCTCTTTGCAATGATAAAAGGTGAAAAGAAATTGCTAAATTTCCAATACAAGTATTGTACTAATCATAGCGATAGTGTGTGTACAATATTCTCTATCCTCTAAAAATAATATTTAAAACTCAGAGGATTGAAAAATTGCTCATAATCTATTAAGTAGAATAAGGTGGGGTAATAAAGTGCATGCAGATGCTTCTTATAATACAACAGAAACATGCAAATGCATGTTCGCATTTTACTGCAGAAATAGTGCAGAGAATAAACACTAAGGAAATATAACAAATGAACAACGATTTTTGCAAAGTAGTTAGATTAATTTCAGGGGCCATTTGTTTTTTGCAGTGTTTTTTTATTTTTTGGCATTGTATTCTTTTGTGTTTCTAAAATGTTGACAATGTTCGTGTACTCGCTTCATGTCTAGGAGAATGAACTACAGAAGGTAACGGGGGACGTGCTCCCCAGAATATTTATGTGCACGCACACACACATGTATTATATTTGTGTGTACGTACCTATTAGCTGCGAAGATGAACACATTATGTGTGCTGTGCTAGCAACCGTATTCATGGCCACTTTTCCTCTCGGTTACAAAATTGGTAGATATTTCATTATAATCCTCTCTAAGTAAAATCTCTGAGTTTTTTATTTTTTTATGTTCTTTGAAAGGAAACCACTTGGTGTTTAAGAATGTTTGAAAAATTCAATTATTTCCGAAACACAAACAGTTGTAGAAGCACTGCAGTGTAATTAACGGCAGCGTGCACACAGGCGGGCACTGGGCTCTAATTAATTCACTCGGTAACGGGCCTTGAAACTGGTAGCTAATTTTCACTACATTAGATGCACATTGTGTCGAATTTTCTTTCTGTATTTGCAATTTTAACCAGAGAACTTTGTTGGGAGGCACTGCATTTTCATTAATTCCAGAATAAACGCTTTGCATTTGTCTTCCTAGCAGCTGAAGTGAGTTACTAAAGACACTAGAAAAGCAATTAGTGAGGGCCACACATTAAATACATCCAAAGCAGGTGACTGGACAGGAGCCGAAGTGAAGAGAGAGTCGATGAAACAAAGCCAGGACTCTCTGATCTCTCCATCCCATGAAAAGGGAAAAAAAAATTTTTAAAGACTAAGCAACACTTCCAAGGGTCACCACTCAAGGATTCAGGCCCACTAAAAATACATGAAGTGTAATCATAAGGTTATAGAACACTTCCCTTCCCAAAAACGACAGGAGAGAAAAAAGGTCGGAAACTATCGGACATAATTATCTACGTGGAAAGTCCCAAAGAATCCACAAAAAACAATTCATGGAACTCATGAGCAATTACTGAAAGCCCATATTTTCCTAGACCAAGCTCATCCCTGGGCTTTGCGCCCCCTGCTGGGTGATGCCCTAAAGCTCAGCCTTGGGTCCTCATTATACAACTGCTTTCGAGTTAGGTTTTTTCAGAATTAGTCATGTTGAGTTCTTGTGTTTTGTACATGCCACTGGTTTAAACATCCCCCAGTGCTGAAGACAAGTTCATCCAGAAGTCCCACAGTCTTCCAGTGTCAGGAGGGCTTGGTCGCAGCCACCCTGGCCCGACCTGACGGGGAGAGCATAGTCCAGGTATTAACCCTTTCCTTCCCGTGGTCTGTAGGACCCACGTCAGTGCTCCACATACCAGTGGGAGAGAGAACTTTTGATGAGCCTCATGGGCCAAAAGCCTAATAAAGCCTTTTCTCCAGGCAAAAAGGTATATTTGTGCTCAGTATATATAATTAACAGAGCCTGCAAGGGATCAGTCTCTCCAATAGCCACTGGTATGTGACTATACAGAAAGGAGCCTGTGTGTTTTCTCACCAAGAGCAAGCTCGGTGGGTAGGTTGCTAAGTGGGTGGACGAGAGTTAACGATCTCTGACTGGGTTCATAGTTGCATTATCACGCAGTGGCAATCGACGGAGAACCAGAGAGCTGTCCTCATTGGTCCTGTATCTTCAATGGCAAAAATCAAAACAGTTTCTTACATCATAGATTCACATATACTACTAATAAGAGCATTAAAAATGTATTTTTAGAAATGTAGCCAGATCTTGCCAAAGAGAACATGTCCACTTTTTATTTCTATAAGATAGGTATTGTATGGTAAACACAATATATAAGTATATGCATACACATTCCGGTTTTCTATGTATATATTAGCATACACGTGTGTGTAAATACACACACGCAACAGGAGTATGACTGTGTATGTTTTCAAATACAAAGCACAAACAAACTGCTAGTGATAAAACTGTTTAATTAAATTTAATAAAAGACTTGAAATCCTTGGAGCACATTGAGTTTAAACTTTCAGAAACCCCACTCAAACTCTGTTTGTGGCTAGCAATTCAAACAAGACACAGAGGGGTCCTGGAGAAACAGCTGTGAAATCAAGCCCGTCAGCCAGCCAGCTGCTGGCTGGACTAGCTGGCTGGGAGCACTAACCCACCCCTCAGCATGTCTGCTTCTGGCCCTAAGCTTTTATCACGTCTCCGTTCACACCTTGGCACCTGAAGTACCCCCAAGGGTCTTCCTTTCTCTTGCTGATCCTGGTGCTGGAAAGTTTTTCCTGGGACTTATGTGCTATCCTTCTTGCGGAAGTCCTCTACTTTCCCCCAAATTTAAAATATGAGTAGTAAAATCACTAAACCCACAGGGAAATGGCTGTGTACTGAAAGAGGATACTGGTTGCCCAAAACTGGCCAAGCTCTCAGGCATGCTGCAGCGGACCCGATAAGAAGGCAGACAGTGAACTCAACTTGCCGAGCTGTTCTTTGGGCAACTCGCTTAACCTCTCTAAGCCTCAGTTTCCCCTTGGAAACATGGGGCCAATAACAGGATCTATCACCAAAAGCTGTTGTGAGTAGCCAAGGAGAAATCATCCATGACAACACCTTAGCCCAGCGCCTGGCACAGAGAAATCCTTCCATGTCCACGGCCATATTAATTATTTTATATCCTCATCACTGTTATCCCAATTTTGCACACGCATCCGTCTAGATGTCTGATTCAGCAGCACATGTGATGTTTATTTTGCTCCGTTACTTGTGGGATTTTTACATACGTATTATTGAGCACCCCCTTATTCCTGGCGCCATGCTTTGTTCTAAAGCCACCGCAGTGAATGACACCAGGGTGCATTTCTGCCCTGACCGCAGCTCTGCGGCCTCACCAGTCTCTTTACAAGGAGCGGGCGCAGTCACACAGAGTGGGCAGCATGCTGCTGTTTGTTTCCTTTTCCCAAAGAGACCAAACAAGAATGGGGAACACACTAGAGAAAGGAAATGGATCTCGCATCACATGCTAACTGTGCCCCAGGCTTGCAGCCCGGGTGGGGGGGTGGGGCTGGGTAGTAAGAAAGTGCAGTGTTCGTGGTCAGACTCACCCACTAGAGGGCAGCATGCAGGATGCCCACCACAGGTGCGCGGGAGCGTGTCCAGCCCATTGATACATACTTGCTATGTCTTTAGTACCTGAACACACAACTTCAAAAAAAAAAAGAACCAGTAATTGTATAAAATTCCAGATTAGTTCTCAGTGGAATTTGTCATTCCATGAAGCTTAGTTTTAAGAAAACAAAATTAGTAGCCTGAACCCCAGCTGTTGACATTTCCCTCCCCTTCTTGGCACCCCATTATCTCAGCTGATCTAGGCATAGCTCAGCAATTACCCGAGTTCTGCAGCGGCTCTCGGGCCACTTAAGCTGACACTTTGAAATATTAGCGGGGAGATGCTGCAGGTGCAGCGAGCTGGCACAGAACCAGCAGCAAGTTCGCATCAGCCCAGAAGCTTAAAAAAGTTTTGTGCGCCATCCTTCCTGTTATTAAGCTGTTGCAATTAGAGGCAGAAATCTTATTTTCTTTGGCAGGTACCTTGTTTCATCTATAAAGCACCCCAGCGCTCCCAATAAGAAAGACGGCGGCGTCTGCTAGGACTCCATCGTGCCTGCCATGATCACGGCTGCTCCCGCGATCAGGGGGTGTGGTGAGAGCTGTGTGTGACAGATGACAGGACAGAGGACATGTCTGTTCCCAGCAGGGCAGCCCACACAGGTCTCCCACTGTCTCTGAGCGCATCAGGTGCTCCCAGCCTCCCCCACACAACCGCACATGGAACTCCCTGTGGTCCCATTTTCTTTCCTAATGCTTTCCTCCGTATTACTCTTATTTTCTGTACTAGTTTTTGATCATTTCATATACACCTGGGTGTTAGGTAAAGTGATTTTCTGAGATAAAATTATGTATATTCAAAATTGTTTTGTAAACCCTCTTAATATTAGATGATATTAAGGATTTAGTATAAACATTAGATGTGGTAAGAGAATGTTGGCTAAGTAGGAAAAAATAAGTCCCTTTATCAGTTAGAAATGCATCCCAGAGGGTTAAACACAAAATGACTTGATGTCTGGGATTTGATTCAAAGCAATACAGCAACAACTAAGAGTGCAGTGGGTAGATAAACGGAGATTGAAAAAATATTGATAATTATTGAGGATGGGTAACGGATAAGAAGGGATTTATTAGATTATTTATTATCTCTACCCTGTATGTATATTTGAAATTTTATGTACTCAGAACGTGAAAAACACTGACATGGTTCATTGAGGACAATGCACGTACATATGAGTATATATACACCTGGATGCACACACGTGTAATTCTATCCAGCATTCCTGGGCTCATTTGAGAATAAACAAGAACAATAGAACTTTAGGCAGATGTTCGTTGTTCAAATCTCTTAGACTTTTAGAAACCCTCAAAGCCCACTATGGTGAATCTGACATAGCAATTGATTCAAATGAGTTCCTACTTCCAATTCCATCTTACTCCATGTGATAATTTTATGTGTCAACTTGATGGGGTCACAGTGCACCCAGACCCTTAGTCAAGCATTATTCCAGATGTGTCTGTGAGGGCTTCTTGCAAGAGACTGCCATTGAATCAGCAGACTAAGTAAAGCAGATCTCCCAATTAGCCCACACCGGACGGTAACCACAGGAGTTCCCCAGCCCACCTGAGCTCAGTCACCCCCCAGATTGGTGAGCAAAATAAGTGATGATGATTGATTTAAAGCCGCTGTTTGGTATGCGGAAGTACAGATCCAGAACCCAAGAGAAGACAACAAGTTCAAGGTCACATGAGTGAGGCAGAGGCCAAGTAGAAGAGATAAGATGCCTTTTACACAGCCAACTATTTTTGGTTGGAGATTATAGTTAAGCATAATATTGCTACTCGTTGGTGTTGCCTGAAGCCTGTAAGTCTATTCGGGATGCCTCTGTCTAGGTGTTTGCAAGTTCAAACTCTCAGTCATAATTACAATTGTCGAACTCAATGCTCTTCGATAACTCTCCTTGCTCATTCTTTTCCTTTGTTCTTCATGATGAAATAAAGAGAGTCCTGCTCTAGGCTTTGGAAGACCTGTTGCCAAGCTCACTGGAATGAGTTGGGATTTTTTAGTTTACAAATAAAGAAATCTGATTCAAAATGGCTTATTTAAAAAAAAAAAGTTTTTTTAAGAGCACTGTCTCAGGCTACCGAAAATCCCAGAAAGTCGAGCCAGACCTTCAGCGATGTCATCAGAATGCCGCCCGTCTACCTTTCTCCTCTCTGCCCGCTGCTGTGTTGGTTTCGTGAGTGAGTGGGCTCCCCCGTTTTGTTGCGACTGTCTCCTAGGGTTCCGGAAACACCAATGGCAAAGAGCGCTTTCTTTTGCTAATAGCTGAAGTTGATTTCCAGAACTAGGTACCGTTGCCCTGGCTGCAGTCACAGCACATAACTAATCTAGTCGCTACCTGGCCAAACCTGGGTTCAGGGCCGACCCGTGACCTTGGAATGTGTTGGCAAGGCCAGGGTGTCCTGGCAGCCTTACCTGCGACACGTGTACCGAGAGCGGGGAAGACTGTTTCTCCCAAAAGGAAAACTGAGCTGCTAGATCGTATTAGGAAAGAGATAGAAGCCGCATAGGTCGATGGGACCTCTGGCTTTACAAATCCTACCTAACCCTCCTGGGCTTCTGCTTCTTCATCAGTAAAATGAGAGGATAGACTATTTGACTGCTAAATCCCTACCCATCTTGAAAGATTAATGATTTACAAGGATGTGGGCAAAATCTCTTACTGCGATAGCATGAGGGAAAATGCTTAGGTTTGATGCCATCATTGTGATGGCGGCTGCTGCAGGAGAATGTCAGAAACCGGAACAAGGGTGGTTTGAACCTGTAAAATAAAGGTGAGAAAGATCCAGAGCTTTTCCCGCCTCTGCCCTCCCTCACTCCTCCTACAGTCCTACAAAATGAATCACTTGCCAAGCTTAGGAATCATTCGAACTGTTCAAAGCCCTGGGGTGATCCCAGTCATCCTCTGATTGTTGAGAACTAGAGGCCCAGACGGGTTCTCTTGTTTTCCCTTTTGCTTAACTTTCCGTTTGCTAATGAAGCCTGTTTTGGGGGCCAGCCCCGGCCCACACTCTGGTGTCCCTGGGAACACACTGTGATTGAAGCATGTAGACTTTGCTGGGCTCATTTAATGAGGCGCTGGGTTGGAGATGATTACCAGGTTGATACAAGTGTCATGTGATACCCCCGGCCACCGGGGGTGCATGGAAAGCAGTCTGACACTATAATGTGGACAAGCAGAAGGCAGCTGGTCGGAAGGCAACTCCTTCCTAAATGCAACTCGCCTCCCATTGCTGCTGGTGCCGCAGAATTAATCTGTTCTCTGCTTCATTCACACCTCTGCTGGCCCCCAGTAGCCTGCACCAAGCTGTGTGGCGGCGAGCCGTGCCCTGTGCTTTCCCGGCGCTGAGCAAACCATTTGCACTTGTCATGGGCACTCCTACCTGAGACTCACCGAAGCACAAGATGGGACATCCCTGTCATACCACTCTGAGAGGTGCGGACTACACTTCTCCACTCGTCAACACTGAGTCTCCTGGGGCCTCTCGTCCATGCCTCCGAACTGCAATTACCCACTCAAAAGGACGCTGTTTTGCCTGGTTCTATTGGAACTCTCTTGTGACTTATTTTTCTCTCGCCTCATAACGTCTTTGTGGCAATAATAACAACAACCATGACAGAGAAATAAAGAATTTCAAGTGGTAAGCAAGTGCCGGGCACTATTCTGGAAGCTTTCCGCGCTTGATCGAATTTAACCCACATGATAACTATGTTCCCCATTATACACGCAAGGAAATCAAGAATTAGATGGTTAGGAAATGAACCCAAGACATGCAAGGGACTCAGACAAAATGTATTTGATGCCAGAATACATATTTCCCCATGCATGTGACATACGCAGCACCAATGGAGCACAGAGCGGGAAAATACTCTGGCTGGTCGGAACACACTTAAGTCAGTAGACTTGGCATGGGTACCACGAGGCTCCACAATCATACAGCTAGTGAGATGGGCAAATTGAGGACTTCTGTGACCTTGGGAAGTTAGGCTGGACAATTCTGACCTTGACACCAAGAGCCTGGACGGACAGCTCTCTGGAAGGTCTGGGAGGTGTTGTGCCCACCGCACACCATGTACGGAGCTGATAATAATTGGTGCGGTCCTTGGACCTCCCAGGGTGTATCTGCTGCTGGTCTCCCACCCCCGACCCCCAGGGAGCATCATGAGCAGACTGAGACGAAGGGGCAGGGTCCATCCCCAGGAGTGCAATCAGCTCCTGGAGGCAGGAAGCAGAGCACAGGCACCCTCTCAGAATTGGAGGCGTTAATTAGTCCCCAGGGTATTGCCAGGGACTTGGATCGCCCTCAGCCTCACCTTCCTACTCTCAGGCCATTTCAGGAGTTTAAAAAATCAATACGATTCTGGAGAACGCTAGGCTCCCATTCGGTGCCTTTGCTGAAGTCGCAGTGCCTCTAACTTACAGGTAAACTAATTGGTTGTGTAGTTTATTATCAATAGAGATATACAAAATGATGTTTTTCTCCTCTCTGTCTTCACAAAAGCTGCCCATGCTTAAATCATGGCTCAAGTTCAGGGGCTGCTACAAAAGGGTCTCTGCTTCCTCCAGGCCACAGGTCTACCTACCTCAGCAGCCCGGTTTCTGCGGCACTCGCTGGCTGCGCCCTGCTGTGACCTGCATTCCTGGGCTGCTTCCCTCTGAGTCATCACCTGAGTGGCTCCATGGTGTGTAACTTTAGTGCATCTTCCCAGGCCTGGGGTGAAGCTGGTGGCAAATCCCGTGACACCTGGAGTTGGCAGTACATGTCAGGCCAAACTATGGGGCCCAGGTGGCTACTTACATATTTCTTAAGAAAGTCATAAATTCCTATTGTGTGTGTGACTGATTCTTCCAATTCAAAATAATGTCCCCTAGTTCACATCAAAAAACAAGCTTGTGAAGGCCAAATAAAATGCCCACAGAGTAGTTCCAGCTAAAGGACTACCATTTTGTCTTGAAGGCTGGATAATAAAATATAAGCATTAGCCCTGGCTGGTGTGGCTCAGTGAATTGAGCATGGGCTGCAAACCAAAGGGTCGCAGGTTCGATTCCCAGTCAGGGCACATGCCTGGGTTGTGGGCCAGGTCCCCAATAGGGGACATGCAAGAGGCAACCACACACTGATATTTCTCTCCCTCTCTTTTTCCTTCCTTTCCCCTCTCTCTAAAAATAAATAAATAAAATCTTTTAAAAAATAAATAAAATATAAGCATTAAAGTGATTCAGTCACTTGGCAAGTATTTATTGAGCACGTATTTACTGCATGTCCAGGGACCAAACTCCTTGCCTTACCTACTTGGGCACAGTGTTCAACTATCTGTCTGCTAGGATTGTCTCATCTAGAAAGTAGAGATATTAATGTAACTAAAGTCATAGAGACAAAATGAGGATTAAATAAGGGATATGCACCCACACGTCTGGATGCAATGAGTGATTCTGGGGTGAGGGGGTTATAAGGGGACTAAATGGTAATGGGGAAAAATAAAGATTAAATCCAAAAATTAATGTGTGAGGTTAAAAACCACTGAGTAAATAGTAGCAATAATTAGAAAAATAAAAAGAGTGTTTGTTGTTTTTGTGATGACCGTAGTAGAAATGATTGTTACCATATTTCTCAAGGGTTAACGAGCACTCAGTAACCCTTACAAAGACACTACAGGAAACGTAATGTGGAGGGATAAGTAGCCGCGGCAGCGACGCTGGCAGCAGTGACTGAAGAAGCTGCAGCTGGGATCGTAGGAATAGCAGCCGTGATAGAAGGAGCCAACAGGATCTATTTAGTGCAATCTGAAATGGTATTAAGAGTCCAAAAAACAGACGGCTCCTGCCTTCGATTTCCCCGCACTCCTCTCACTACTGTGGGCATCCATACGGCCTTGCTGGGCATGAAGCACATCAGTAAATACTTGCTCAATTGGCTGGTTGTCCCTGGAAACCCATTGGTGCCCAGCTCTCTTCTCTCGGATGTGTTTACACCCAGGAAGGGTTTACAGGGTGCAGCTCTTCATGTATGCCCTCTGCAACGTCATCCAGCTAGCCCATGGGCATCTTCCCCTCGAAGCCCATTCCCTCGGGTCTCAGGGGCACAGAGGTGAAGTCCCCCTTCTCCTCTACAGCAGGGGTATGGTGTCCTGTTGGGGGAAAAATAAGAATGCCAACAACGGAAAAACATTGAAAACAGCTGAGTACAGCCAACTGCGTTTCATGCCAGGAGCTGTCAGAGGGATGCACCAGAGGCATCTTTCATGCGTTCTGTCCACGCAGCAAGATTGTGCGCTCGGCTGCCTCACTGCACCAGCTGCGAGATCCCTCATTTCCACACCTCTGAGGCCACAGCCAGATGGTGAGGCACCTCCCCACACCCCCATGCCCTCCCTGGCACAGAAGGAGCTACTAGCTGTGCCCCAGTCTTGTTGATGCCTCAAGATGGGCGTCCTGACCTTGTCACGGTGGTCATAGGCTCCGAGGTCAGCCATGCTTCTTTCATGCAGGCCTCCTTGCTGAGCCCCCTCTAGACTTTAGGATTAAACGGGCCTGCCCCGCCCTCCCTGATTCCGGAACCAGAAGCCATGACAAGAGCAGCCATTCCAAATGCTTTCCAAAACTAGGAAAGACACTATTCATCTTCCAGTCCTGCAAAGATTTTGGTGTCGTTGGAAAATTGCACTTTATTGGTTAACCTCAGAGGTTATGCATGAACTGTGGGAAATAGACAAATATGTGAGCCTGATCATCTGGGTCAACAGACCACCGTCTCATTTGGACAGCTCTCCATTTCTCCTTAACTAATGTGTCCCCAAGCTAAAATATTCGTCTTTTACTTCCACTCCTATTTTTATTCTTCATCTACAACCTTTTTATACCCCCACCTGCCAACCAAGAATTCTAAGAACCATTATCACCCCTCAACTGATGACCCACATCCAATCCCTCAC
This sequence comes from Micronycteris hirsuta, assembly GCA_004026765.1. Classification (NCBI taxonomy): domain Eukaryota; kingdom Metazoa; phylum Chordata; class Mammalia; order Chiroptera; family Phyllostomidae; genus Micronycteris; species Micronycteris hirsuta. The sequence goes on from PVJI01000373.1 coordinate 67,921, forward strand.
TCAAGTCTGTTGAATCTACCACCTCCATTTGTCTCAATATCTTCCATTTCTCTGCATTCCAAACTATCAGAATTTTCCATGGTTTTGAGTCCATTCTTTACATAGCAGTCCAAATGAAATCTGAAACCTTCACAGAAAACAAATCATATATCCACGTTTTTCTCATCTTTCATGATTCAAATTGGGGACTTTCTAAATATAATTATGCAGACCTATCTTCATTAAAGAAAATGCCCATCACGTTTATACTTTTGCTTTTCAGGAAGAACCTATTCTATCTGTTTCCATTGTCCTGAGTAGCTTCGGAGGGGTTGCCAGCAACTCCATCATTCCAGCGGGGGACCCACAAAAGTCCATCCTGCTTCAGCACACCCGGAAAGCACGGCTTGGGCACTAGTGGGCGCTGGTGTGCACCACATCCCACCATCCACTCATCCTTGTGGATCAAAAACTCTCCCTGACTGTTCTTAATTTCAGTGTCTCTGGTTATGTTTTGCTTGCTTTCTGCTTTTGGGGGGTGGGGACAATGGGGAGAAGAGTTTTCAGGAATCACTGTAGAGGACACATGGACAGAACTAAGGGGGAGGAGGGAGGTCGGGGGGTGGGACAGGAGAGGAAAGGAGGGGGGAGGGGAGAGGCTGCAAATAACTGTAATTAAACAAAAAAATTAATTAAAAAAAACACTTTGCCATGTATGTCTTAATAGACATTATTACTTTTTCCTTTTTATTGAATTTATTGGGGTGACACTGGTTAACAACAACAAAAAAAAAAAACCTCTCCCTGAAATCGCAACTCTGACATTAACAAGCCAACCTACAGGTAAGTCAAAGCCAAACTGGAAAATAAGAGAAAAAATATTAAAAGAAAGAAACACTCCCTTTGTTGCCTGGCAGCGTCAGTAATGGCTTGTACTATTAACCCTTCCAGACAATTCCCAATTAACAATATCACCTGGTATAATGACCCAAAAAGCTCCCATAACTTTGAAAAAAGATCTTGAAAAGTCATTAAGAGACCATTATTAACCTTGGAAGAAGGTCATCTACGGTGAGATTCAACCTCCCACAAACAACAAAGAGCAAAGCCACTTGCCTGGATAGCCAATAACAACAAAAGAATTGCTTAAATACTTAAGAAATCTACAGATGTGTAGGGAGCCTTGTCTTGGAGCTTGCCAATATTTGAGTGGTTTTCATTGAAAGCTTTTTTATTTCCTCGAAAGATACCACAGAATTTTTTAAATTAAAAAGCTGCTTTATTCTTTTTCAGCAAGCCACATTTGAGTGATTTATAGCTGATTATCCATTTCCAAGTTATTGCATATACTTTTTAAATAATCTGCTGTCTGGGAAAAATAGATATTTATTTTCCACCAGTATCCTCACACACAGACACTATAATGTAGGTACTTCCACTCACTAAGCAAGACCCGCAGTGAGAGCAGGCCAATTCGGCGCACTGAGAGCGTCCCACAGGGAACGAGAGCCATGCTTCGTGCCTGGCATGACGCCTCTCGCTCCCACCTCCCGTCATGGCATGGTGAGCAAATCTCTCCATTCATTCACTCATTCATTCATCCATTTATCAAATACTTTATTCACTTAACAAATTGAATTAGGTTCCTATTTTCTACCACATCCTATTTTGATTGGTTGGCGATGATGTAGTAAAAACGAATATAAAATTATATCAAATGTAAACTGTAATTGAAATAAATAAAATAACACAGAAAGAGGAAGTTTAACTTAAGCAGATTTCTTTGATAAGACCCCAAGGGCTCGCTGGACCCGAGGGACCAGCCAACGTGACTCATAAATAGAAATCCTACGGGTGGACCCTCTCTCGTTCCCGTTGGAACATGGGGTTCAGCCAGCTGCACAGAGGGCCCCAGACAGCTGTGCCCGGGGTGACCCTGCAGGCACCAACACAGCAAAGTGGCAGCAAGTCCAGCCGTTCCTGAAAACCTCACATCACGACCAACCCACGGTCTGTGATGGGCAATGAAGACTTTGCAGCAAGAACCAATCCCGCAACAGCAAATACGCGACAGAATGTACTCAGAAGGGAAACCAGTTTGGACAGCCCAGCAGGGGTCACTGGCCGAGGATCTTTTGCGGAGGGGTCACCGTGGGGAGGGAGGCGGGGTGGAAGGTGGTTCTGTCTGGAGCTTTCGTTTTACTTCCTTTCACTGAATGGTTTTGAATAGAAAACTTTTTTTTTCATTTTGAAGGCAATTTTAAACCTTTTTTTTATAGCAAAACAATGAAAAATGTGGAACAATTTCTCCCTGGAATGTTTGAACAAACTACATCGTTCCTAGAACTAGCGGATGCAGTGTCCTAGTATTCCCAGGTAACGCCTGTCATTCCCGTAATCCTCTACTCCCATACACAGTACCTAAGGCCACTACATCTGCAACTACAGGGCATGTCCCACGCCAAGATCATACTGTGTCCCGCTAGGGCAATGGTCATGTACTTTCCCATGGAATCACCTGGAGGTCCTAAGGCCGATTGCTGGGCCCCGGCCTTGGAATTTCTGATATTTTGAGTCGGTGATGGGACCTAACAATGAGCATTTCTAATGAGTTCCCAGGTAATGCTTCTCTGCTGGTCCAGCAATCACGCTTTGAGACCCATTATGCTCAGGAAAAGTTTAAGAAGCACTAGATTTCTAGGTAATTCATGCATGGCTATGTCATTTTATAGATATAAAAACTAAATCACAGCGATGATAAATAACTGACCTACTCCTCACAGCTAGTCCATGGCCAAAAGTTATTATTTTGATTCTATAGATCTTACTCTGCTTTAAGATCCTCAGAACATCAACCTGAGACTAGATCATTTACAGTAACAGGAATTAGAGAGCAAACTTTGTTCTCTCTTTCGGGTAGCAGCCTAGCTGCTCAACTTTCCTCATTCTATACAACTTTCTAAGCAACCTTTGGGTCAGTAAAACGAAAGCAGTGTCACATGGGAGGGCCAGCATTACCTGACAAGACTAGAAACAGAACCCAAAACTCACCTGTCAGGAACGAGCAACTCACAGCTCAGGTGAGCAACGGAAGAGCAACTATTTAAAGGTGAATGGAAAACCTGAAGCTACTTACTGTGTGGGATGGGCAGCACCGGAGACCAAATTTCGGAAGACGTGGGAATTCCACAAGCAAGCAGCACATCACTGTCCGTTCCTGTCACCCGGAGTCATTCCAGTGATGTGAATAGTGGCCCCTGGATTGCTAATAATGAACACCATTGTAACAAAAAGCATCCACAGACGGCATTGTCAGGTAAACCTTCATTTATGGATACTCTAACTTGAATTTCCTGTCATTTTCACATCATTACTATATCTATGCTTCATTTCCAATCTTTGAAAATGGAAACAAATTGTTCTTAGCTTGTGCTTTGTAGAAAAACAGGTGGTAGGCTGGACTGGGCCCTAGGCCAAAGTTCAGTAGTTCATAATTTGTGGTTTCAAACTTCTTTTAACCACGGCGTGACTCGGGCGTAGCTCCGCACTCATTCCCCGTTAACTTAGGGTGGGAACAGCCTGCCGTGTCTCTAGCAGATCTGAAAACAAACTGCCGAGTCTGGGAGAGGCTTGTCCATTGAACTTGCCAGAGGCATTCCACCAAAATGTCCTTCTCTGTCTCACACCACATTTCAGTTTCATCCGGAAGACACATTGCTCCAGCAGACAACCGAGTCCCTAAATCTTCCAAGCAGTTCCCGAGGGGCAGCTTCTAAACTAACCCGCGTGTCAATGAGGACTGCCCAGAAGAATCTGTGTTTGCAGGTGAAAACTCCAGGTGTGAAAAAGAGACGGACTCCGTGGAGGACTCCCACCAAATCAGAAGATTATGATGAAACACCTGGTGATTTTTTAAACTTTCCATTTTGGAAACTATATCTGATGAGGTCATTGAAATGAATGGTAGGTGGTAGCATCTGTTAATGCAAAAAAAAAAAAAAAAGTAAAGATGACTTGACATTTTTTTACACTGCCTTAGCCCAGCCTCATGTATATCTGTACTTCACAGTGCAGGCAATGTCTGGTAGAGAAGCTTAGCAAATGCCACACAAATAATTATCTGATTTACAAACATGTGCGTTCAAACTCACAAGGTAAATATGGCAGAGAGAGAGCCACCAATCTCAGGGGCCAGTGTGGGCAGTTATAATCCAGGATGTGGAATTAAATTCCAAGGCCCTAACAGATAGTTGTCAATGGCAATGAAAATACTTTCTAAACCATGAACATTTTAAGAAGTTGCATGCGAAAGAAGTTAGTGATTGCTCAGATATCAGTAGTTTGTTCTCTTCCTATTTAATAAAAGATTATAAATAGCTCAGTATACAAGAGCCCTGGGAATACCGAATTTCAATATAAATTCCCACTCCTGCTTTTGGAGTTTTTCTGAGGTTAGTAGATAAAACACTCGGCTCTCGAGTGAGTAAACATGATTTTTTTTCTAATTATAGTCAGGACACATTAGGGAGCAGAGGCCAGATGTCTCCTATTTCTGTCACTCAGACACAGCCGACCAGTGTGTATGGTGCCCCAGTACACGTACTTTTAGCTGGATACGAAGTGTCTGGGTGAAGATGGAGTCTCTCACTGAAGCAGGGGCACACCTGCCCCACCCCAGGGTCAACATCACATCTGAGCTTTGTTCCTTTTTTTCTGCATCAATGCACCTCTAGTTTGTAAAGCGATAATCGTAATACTTGTGAAATTTGTTACCGTGTGAAAAATGATCATGAAGTGAGATATAAAATTATAATAAGAACTTCAAGTGGCTACTTTGAGCAACGATGAGATATGATGGAAGAACATGGTGTTTGTTGTACAGGAAATCTGGGGGCACACATGAACTCTGAAACCACTTCAGCTGGTGGACTGGAGGGGTAAGGGAGGACCGCGGGCAGTATTGTTGAGGAATGTGATGATCCGCTGCTTCACAGAGAATGCTGTGGACGGATGGATGGATAGATGGTTGTTGGGATTCAAATCTGAAACAACCCACGTGTCCTCCAAGGTAAGTGGTTCAACAAACTGAGATACATCCATATTATGGAATACCACTCAATGAAAAGGAACGGACATTCATGCATGCACAACCTTGCTGACTCTTGAGAAAATCACGCTTAATACTGCATAATTTTATTTCTATGACATTCTTGAAATAATGCAGTTATAGAAATAGAACACATTAGTCAGCGGCCTGAGGTTACGGATGGAGGAACAGGTGGCAGGAAAGGGGGGCGGGTCTCAAAGGGCAACCAGGGGGATCCTTGTAGTGACAGAAACATTTTGAATTTTCAATGTGTTGATGCCGAAATCCTGGTTATTGTGCAGTTCTACAGTTTTGCAAGATCTTCCTAATGGGAGAAACTGAGAGCGCATGGAATCTCCCTGTGTTACTCCTCACAACTGTGTGATAACAGCTACTCTGAAAAATCAAAGTTTAATTTTTAAACAAATAAGTAAATGCATGAACAAATGAACGAGGCCAAAAATGTGCCCACGGCTAAACTTTTCACATGAATTTTCACATCTATTATGTTCTAGATTCTTCCTCTATGTCTCCCAAGTTGGGACTCAGTCTAATCAGCCCATGTGATAGATTTGGAAGCAGTAACGCAGGAGATTTGAGTGACTCATTCAAGGCCAACAAAGGCAAACCTGGCAGCCTCACCCAGCTGCGTGGTTCCCAGCTTCCTGGAGCTCACACTTCCCCCTCGCCTGCCCCGAAGTTCACGGCCAGGTGCAGCGCCTTCCACACACAAGAACAAACTTAACCAACTCCCAGAATATGCCAGCCACTTAGCTTTAGTGATCTTGTGACTCTTTTTCTTATTGATCCAGGGAAAAAGAAATATTTAAGCAAAATTTTATAAACTAAATTACACCTGAGTTGAGGAACTATCATAACTGAGAGCAGTAGCTGTAACATTGTTTTTAATTCCTTGAAATTTCTTTTGTTTTTTCTCTTTTACAAATAGATTTTCAAATCAACTCTGTATTTTCATTCAAAAAAGTTCTTAAGTTTACATTTAAATTTTTAAAAAAATATTTAAGGAGACATAATGCTTTGGGCTTAATTAAGATAATGCCAACTGAAAAAAAATACTACGCCTCATATTTCTTAGCCTGCTTTCAAAAAAGCAAAATGTTGAAAACAATAAATGATTCTAATAAAATAAACATTGATGCATCTATCAACCAGAATACTGCCACCATTGACAGGGGAAAATGCTATAAAATATCCATGGAAAGCATAGTTCCTAATACAGCTCATAAAAATGTATGTACAATATAACCCATATTATGCAAATTTGAGAAGAAAACTTGTATACATATTCATAAAAGCACATACACACAGACAAAAAAGGCTAGACAAGTCATCTACATCAACTGTTACAACATTTGACTGAAGAAAATTTTATGTACTGCTTTATAATTTTGTAATCCCATTTTATTCTCCAAATCAAGCATATATCACTATGATGTGCTGGGGAATATTCCTTTAAAATATGACTAAGGTATGGCATTTGTGCAAACCCACACAATCAAAAACGAGACGTTCAAATTTCTGGTAATCAAGTACCCACTGATATTTCCTGATGAATTGTAATCATGCAGTGCAGGCCTGGGAGAAATGTGAAATAGAATTCCTTTTGAACTTTACACAACATGGCTGAACAGATGGGACAAAAGGGCTTTCCAATGACAGATACTGGGAGGGGGGCACACAGGTAGGCTCCATGGTGTCCCTGCTTTTTACACTTTTGCATCAAAGGATTCAACTTCCCCGTCCCAAGGGAAGACATTCCTTTCTGACAAGCAAACCCATTTCAACAATATCATCGGCGCAACAATGCTTCTGATGAGTGATTTTCAGCTGATGAATGTTCTAGGTTTTTATATCGATGTTGCTTTCATTTTCCCCTAAAAGTGCTAAAGAGGAGAGCAGCAAAGTGTACCAATCAACCCCAACTGCTGATAATCAGGATATATTTTGACATGATTGAAGAATCTTGCAATGTGGACCAGCAATCTGTGTTCTGTGGGAAGTTTCCTGTGTCAACTATGTGCCCCTTCATGTTTTAAACCTATTTTTTTATGAATAATGCATCAAACTTTCTTCTGGTCCTTTTATTTAGTCCTTTCCCTGTTTCATTAGTAAATATAAATATTGTTCTCCCTCAAACCCCAAATTTCCAAAAAATTGATGTATTCAACTGATACCTCCCACATTACACAACCATGGTTGGGAAAATACCACCATATGACCAAAATATAAATCAAATGACAACTCCATCCCTGGAAGGTAGAAGGCAGTCTTGAATTTATGTAATACTTCCCTTTGGGGAAATCCCAAAGTGACATGCATGGGGCCTTTCCTGAGTCCCCAGACCTGAGAGACGGGGGGCAACATTGGTTTTCATGATGAACTTTTGCTATTGTTGCCGTTGTTAGGGTCTCGTTCATTCAGACATCAGGTTGCATGCTCCGTATCCTGCCCAAAGAAATGGCAGAACCTCCAGCCACGTGGGAGGACCTGGAGCAAGGAAGGTATCTGGGAAAAATACAACGGAGCCAGAGAGGGGACATCCATCACACCATGAAAACCTCCTGTTTGCATGTTACTGATCATTTCTAAAAAAGGAAATAACTTCTTTTCACATCATGCATTCTTAAGCAAGCAGCTGCACCCTCCCAGACCTGAAGCTAAGTCTGCACTGACATCCTGCCTTCTAAGAACCTTCATGTTTCCTGCTTGTCCTCCGACGCCGACTCCCGTCTCGTCCAATCTCCATGGCTGCAGCCAGGGGAGTTCCGACCACTGCATGTTTCTGGGAATAAAGTTTTATTGTAACACAGCCATACCCGTTAGTTTATATGTTGTCTGTGGATATTTTAAACCTACAACAGCAGAGTTAAGTAGCAGAGAACATCTGGACTCCAAGGTCATGAATATCTATATAATTGGCTAACTCCTTCCCCCCACTTCTAATCAAACCTTTGTTTCTTATAAATCTAGGCTCAACCCAGAAAATCTTTTCCCCTGATGTACTCTCCCCGCCATCTTTCGGCATGGCTAGTTTCTTCTCCTCCTTCGGGTGTCTTTCCTTAAACTAGGTCTTACCTGTTATTTGCCTCAAGCACGTAACACGATTTACAATGATTTTATTGACTAATTGTCTTTCTCCCCCTCTAGAATATGTTATCTATCATTTTATTTCCAATGACCAGGAACATGCTTTGGATATAAATGGCTTATCAAATACATGTTGAACTAAGGGCAAGCGCAGAGTACGTTCTTGATAGAGTTAGGGGTGGGAGGCTGGGATTATAGTAGGCCTGCAATGAGCATGTCCTGAAGGAATGGGACAGAAAGAGCAAGAAAGGGAGGTCTGCACTACGATGGAATGCAGTAGCCCTGCCTCCGCAACCACGCGCATTGTCTCTACGCGGTAACCCTGAAGACCTGGCTTCCCTTCCTGGCTCCCTCGTTCACTGTGTCATTCTAGACAAGCCTCTGCAGTCCTTTCAGTTTTAGAATTCGCATCTGTAAAAACAGAAATTTAATATAGAAGATCCAGAGTCCCTATGATTCTTAATCTTTGATAAATCAATAGAAGTGGGAGGTGATTTTTATAGATTAATTTTTAAGCATAATGCAGGAAACAGTTCTCATTTTGGGCTGGTCTGTTTGCTTCAGAACAGAACCTTGACTTTTGTTCTGTGGCTCCATGTAATCGTTATGGGTAAACCTTAGCCCCTAGCTCAGGTACAGAGACCACATCCCATTAATCAAAGGGTTCCATCTTCCAGGCATATCAGTTGGGTCTTTGGTGGGTAATATAACCAAGACTGGTCAACAAGACTTAATTCTAGGACTTCAGGGAAAACAATCAGAAAGAGCTCACTTTCCACCCGGATTATGAGCTACAAGATGATATAAACCTGCAGCTGCCAGGGAGCCCCTGTGGACAGAGCTGGCCCATGAAGGGGCCAACTGATATGAGAGACATGCTCTCTCAAAATCCTAGATCCCTGGGCACCAGCCTCCATTGAAGCTTAGGCCACATTACGGTTTTATGTCCTGTGGGTTAGTAAGTCCCTTCTTTGCTGAAGTCACATGAACTCAATTTGACTTTCAACCAAGAGTCTTGGACAACACATTCAGCTGATCTCTGCTTTTATATTCAAATTTCTTTTCTAAAGGATGCTTCTTCTACTTGATATTTAAATCTCAACTCCCTGGGTATCTACATTGCTCCCTCTCTCCTTGACACTTCTCCATGTCTGACATCTGACCATTGGGCAAAGCAATCAATGGAAGACATAAAACTAGACATGTAATTGAATATTTCCTTGCTCTAAGGATCTGGATATCCATCAACAGTAATTATCTTGTGTAAGTCATTAAAAATAAAAGTTGCTAAGAAAAAGAACATTACCATTGTGCCATCGATCTCACATTAAAAATGAGATAGCACTGGCCCTGGTAGGTTTAAGCTGGGATAAAAAGTAGCCCAGGAGGTGTACCTCTCCACCTTTAAAGAGACTCAGTAGGGAGAAATCAAATCATGCTGTGATTATTGAACATTCCAGGCACTCCAAACTGTAGGCTTGCTGGGCACTGAATGTTCCGTGTTGGAAACTTATCAGAGCTTAACTAGTAAAAGTAGAGATTGACATACAATTAAAATTAGACTGGCTGGTCATGACGCAAAAAAGCAGCAATCCCATGAGGCCTTTCTTGGTGTGGCTTACATGTTACACACATTTCCCTACATCTCATTTTTATCATGTTCTCACGATCCTCTCAGCTACAACAGTTGGCACATTTGACTGGGCAGGGCTGAGCTGGGGCTCCAGGCTGTTGGCTGAATTTGGGTCTTTCCTGCAGAATCCAGCACCTACTTCAGGCATGGTTTTATTTTTATTTTGTTCTACTATATGTTATCAATCATATTTGAGATCTTAAGAACTTTCCTTCCTAGGTGTTTTAAAAACTTCTGGGTCCCATTCTGCAGCTGTTTGCTTTAAGGCTTAATTTTTTTGAGCAGTTTTAGGTTCACAGCAACATAGAAAGAAAGACACAGAGATTTCCCACATGCCTCTGCTCTCACACATGCATGGCCTACCCCACTGTCAACCTCATACCCCAGAGCAGGCATTTGTTACAATCGATGAACATACAATGACACATCAGAATCACCAAAGTCCCTGTCTTACATTAAGGCTCATTCTTGGTGGTGTGTGGACTATGGATTTGGACAAATGTATGCTGACCCGTAAGCATCTTTATGGCCTCAGACAGTGTTTTCACTGCGCTACAAATCCTCTGTGCTCCAACTGGGCACCCATCCCTGCTTCCTAGTCACTGGCGGCCACAGATCAGTTTGCTGTCTTCGTAGTTTGCCTTTTCCATAAAGTTGCGTCATTGTAATCATACTGTACGTAGCCTTTCTGGAATAGCTCAACTTACTATTATGCTTTTAAGATTCCTCTACGCCTTTGTTACAGTCTGAGAGCTCATTTCCTTTTAGTGCCAAATAACAACCCATAACCTGGGTGGACCACAGCTCATGGATCCCTCCACCTACTGAAGACTGCCTTGGTTGCTTCCAAGTTTTGGCAATTCTAAACAAAGCTGCTATCAGCATGCAGGTGCAGGAGTTTGTGGTCCGTAAGTTTTCAGTTCTTCTGGATAAATACACCAGGAGCAAGGCCACTGGCTGTACCGTAAGAGTATGTTTTGTTTTGCCAATAAGTGCCACACTGTCCCGCACAGTGGCTGCACTGCGCTTTATCCCCACCCGCAGGGAAGGCCCCTTCCATTCCCGGTAGACCACGGGACCACAAGAGAGAAAGCCACCCGGCACAAATGGATTCAAACTTCGGTTGGCGCCGTTCGCGCGAAGATCCCCATGGCCAAAGCAAGCGACTTGGCCAAGCCCAGGGGATAAGGAAATTCACCCCACCCACCACAGAGTCATGGGAATGGTAGAGAAATACAATTCCGCTACAGGAAAGGAGTGAAGACCTTCACAACGGAAATGAGTACAACCCTGACGCGGTCTACCGCGGGAGGCCCTGGCAGCATGTCTCTCCAGAATCACCTGGCCACTTCCACCGCACGGAGATCTCTCGATGGGCTGACCACCTAACGGCTCACCTGAATTTTTTCAGAGCTTACTACTATTTCTTTTTCAATAATTACTCTCCAACCAATAATACAATTCCATCTTAATATAAAATGACTTGCAGATGAAGGCAGGCATGGGAGGCAGGAGGCAAATGCTTATAATAACTTCTACCTATATTGTCCATGACTCATGTTTAGACAGTATGACAAAGTGCTTGAAAAACGGGTTTCTGGAGTCAGAACAGCATTCAAATCCTGGCTCGGCCGTTTGCCAGGTGCATTACTTCTACTTACTTAGCCACTCTTCAGTAATGGGGACCATGACGTTACCCGCATTCGGTGGGCAGAATAATGACCCCCCAAAGTTGTCCACTCTCTAGTCCCTGGTGCCTGTAAGTATATTAGGCCACACGGCATAATTGATTTTGCTGATATAATGAAGGTTGCTGATCAATGACATTGAAACAGTGAGATTATGCTGGGAGATCTGGGCAGACCCAATCACAAGCCCTTAGAAGCAGAGAACTTTCTGGAGCTGGCAGCAGGGAGATGTAGCAGCAGAAGTCAGAGAGCTCCCAAGCAGGAGAGGGATTTGACGCTGGATCACTAACTCAGACACGGAAAGAGGCCCATGGGCAAGACCAGGGACAGGGTCCCAGGAGTTTAGGGGAGCCCCAGCTGACAGCAAGTGAGGAAACAGGGGCCTCATTTCTACAGCCACAAAGACCTGGGCTTTGCCGACCTCAGTGAGCATGAAATATGACTTCTTCCAGAGCATCCAGTGAGGAACACAGCCCTGAACGCACCTTGGTTTCAGCTCAGTGAGACCTGCGTTGGACTCCAGACCTCCAGAACTGGGAGGTGATGAATGGGTGTGGTTTGAAGTCCTTTGTTATGGCAACAATAGAAAATGGAAACACTGCCTCCTCCTGTTGTGAGAGTTCAAAGATTCAGACCTGGGCATCACTCCCTATGAGCGGCTTTATTTACGTGTACAGCATCTGGTGATTCCTACTGGTCGAAAACATCCCAGCTGAAGTACAATCTCTCAAACTCTCCTGGCATGGAAATATCATTAGCAGGAGTTTTGGGGGCTCCAGCTAATTATATCTGGTACCGAACACACAGCACGCTCCCTGTGTTTGTGTGCCCGAAGACTTCAGCTGTCTGGCTACCACAGAAAACAAGTTGTTACGGATCCAACCACTGTAACTTCTCATTAAGTTTCCCTGGTTACTGGCCATCGCTAAAAGCCTTTGCCTTCATTGAAGTGCAAATGCTATATTTCTCACCAACCAACCAGGCAGGGGGAAGAGAGCCTACACTGGGGTTGCAGAATTTAGGAGAGAGGGACAGGATTCTCTACCCTTTTCCTCCCAAACCTCTTTCTCTTGCCATGATTCCTTTTGCTTTCTTTTGCTTTCTTCTCCGTAAATCCCTTTCATACTGGAAGCTTATCAAAGAAGGACATACGGTAGGTAGAAAGATGGATTTGAAAAGTCTAGAGTCAGAGTAACTTGATTATTGGGGAAAAAAACACCCTCAAAATATTGAGTCAGTAAAGGCTAGCTCGAGAGCCAAGGATACTTGCAAACTAGGTTATTCTTGCTTTTCTCCAAGCAGGTGCGTGTCTTTTAAATGATACACGAAGCGGCCCTCCCCTCTGAAACAGATGGGTGATTGCTGGCAGAAATGGCCACGGGCTGCCATGCCGAGGGAAGAAAACCAAGCTGTTGCCTCTTCTGATCCAGTATTTTGCAACCCGGATCAAAAACTCCCAGCACCACGCACTTTTAATAAAGGCAACCCGCTTCTTTTTGCGGGGTGTGGGTTTCAGAACAGCAGTGCCCACCCACATCAGTGCATCTGACAGGTGTGGGGTGTTCAGCAAAAAAGGGCCGTCCCAGAAACAGCCTGCTGCTCCGAGTGGGACTTTGGCATATTGCCTTGCCCCTTGGTCAGCAGATTATCATTGTGTCGGGGCATCCCTAGGACTCAGGAGGATGTTTAGTCCTAGCGACCAAGCCTGCTGCCGGAATGAACTCAGAGTCGGGTAGGAACTGCTCAGGGCTTTTATTTTCAGTTACTCTCTACCTGAGTTATCTCCGTACGGGTTCTGGACAAACAATTGCCATGGCAACCATTATCTCTGGTAATTTGTATTCTTTGCTCATTTTTGTTTCACTTTTGCAAAGCATTAGTGTTTTCGTGTTCTATTTATTTTTACTCCCATGCAGCCATGCTTAGCGCCCCCTGTGTCATTGTCACTGGTCGTTTAATGGCCTGTTATCTGGCCATGCACAGAGAAGATGGCTCCTTTTGTTAACCGGGAATTAGCATGGGCCTGCTCACAGATCTGCTTTCATCCCTGAAGTTTCCTTCAGAATGATTGAAAAAGGTGGGCTGTCTTGACGCCCCCTCTCCCGGCACTTTGTAGCTGGGGACTGGTGAGCAGGGCTGGCCTGATCTGTATGTCTTTTAAGGATGAAATTGAAAGAGAAAAGTATGAATGCCTAACTGGATTCCAGCAGCCTTTCCTCTAATCAAAGAACCGGCCGCACGGATCACTGCCTCCCCCGCTCCACACCTGCCTCTCTATCACTTTCATACATAAAAGAGCAATGGGCTGAGAGTTGTCCCTTTAAAGGTCTTTAATTTCAACTTTTCTGCACTTTTATGAGAAATAATTACGCATTCTTCTAATCCTTTACCTTACCAAAAAGTTGCTGTGGTCTTTGGTGCTATGATTAGAACATGGGAGGAGAAACGTAGCTCATTTCCCACCGGATGGATTATGGTTCCCCCACATGTATTTCTCCTCCTGAGATGGCACCGGGAAGTCAGTGCCATTTGCTACCGAAGTCTGTGGCGCTGATACACGGTGTGGGTTTATTTGCCGAAATACATCAAGCACTGGTACGATGTGCTCGTGGGAATGCTATTTGCTTCCTCTGATTTAATTGAATCCTCGCAACCTCCATTGCACATGGGAGGAAAGAATATTTGAGAAAGACTAATCAAGAACTACTGTAGTCATTTTCTAATGGTAGCGTGTTTCTGCGTCATCCGGGTGGCTTGTCAAATCGCAGATTCAGCATGCCTTGGGCGGAGCCTGAGAATCTGCATTTCTAGTAAGTTCCCAGGAGTTGCTGAGGCAGCTGGCCAAGGTTCCAGGCATTTAGAAAAACGGCCCCATGTTATCCTTGATTAAAATATGT